>CM033685.1:16982927-17497136 GCA_019514585.1 Dendrobium officinale
TTAATCTAAATTAAAATTATAAAAAATAGCATTTTATGTAAAAATCCTAAATTTCACCTCTAAAAACTTTCCCAAGTCTAATTAGAACCATAATACTTAAGGGTTTTCATGATTAGGGAAAAGCCCTAATTTTTAAAACTTGAAATTGTTCATAAAAATTAAATAAACTTCCTATAGAGGCTCTCTAATGCCATTATGAATCATTCTTACAAAGGTATTTTGAAAGAAAAAGAGAATTGAAAGAAACCCTAATTTTCAATTAAAATTCAAAATTTTTGGGGAAAACTAAAAATTTCATGATTTGAAGCTTTCTTTTCTCATTCTCTAACATTCTCACTATAGGAAACTTACTCATAACCGGTAGTTTTTGCTGGCGGTTTACTTGTAAATACTGGCTATTCTAAATAAAACCAGCAGCTTTTCAGCGGTTGTCAAACCGCCATAAAAAACAACGCCGAAAATCGTTGCATGCGGCATTTTTTCGGAGGTTTATTTCACCGACGACGTTTTGACCGTCCGAATGATCTGGCTAAATTGGTGGTCGAATAACTGGTATGCTGATGATAAATAACCGGCGGTCACCGGCGTTACGACCGCCTGAAAAGATCAACGGTATAAACCGCCGGAAAGCCACCGGTGCTTAGAGCCGCCGGAAAAAGATGGCCGAAAACCTTTTCCTACACGTTTTTTACCGGCAGTTTTTTAATCGTCGAAAAGCCGCCGATTTGTTACAAAATCGTCGGTAATGAGTGATTTTCCTGTAGTGAAATTCATCATTAGGACTATAAATCTTGGATTTCTCACATTAGTTATACATTTATTTTTGGCACATTAAACCCCAAAGAGGCCTCTAAATGTAATTATGGTTTTTTTTATTTTTTATTTTATTTTGAGCCAAATAGTTAAATAATTTTTATCTCAGATGATGTGCTAACTTTGCTAGCAAGTAAAATTATGATTGAGAGGAAATCAATTGGGTCATATTCAAAGGAGGTTATCCTTATTGACATTAAGACAATGGTTATGCATAAAAGAATCAATTAAGATTTTCTAATGGTGTGTGTTAATTTATTATAGAATTGACTAGGATATTCTCTAAATTTATTAAAATGTTATATTTCTATATTTAATAATGGTTTTTGGTGGAAAGACTTATAGGGCTATCAAAATTCCTAGCTCCACTAGTCATCATTGACTCTACCACGATCAATGTCGACACCCATCATCACAGCTTATATATTGAGTAATATCAATAACATTATCACCACTTTCATATTGGGTCTATCAAATATCTCTAAATATATATCAAATATTGATGTTGATATATTTTGATGTTTGGCTTAATATTTCTTGGTCAATTAACTCCCATCTTATTAGGAGTGCAACCAAGCCAACCACCAATGCTGCTTAATATTTTATATTCCTCATTAATCACCATATAATGACTACCAACCATATACATATAACACTCATTAACTACTTAACCATGATGTTCATCTTCTTAGCTACCCAATCTTTGCCCAATCTCTAATGTTCCTGCTTAGCTATCGCCAAATGCCTACCAATAACCTACATATGTCAACCATAAAGGCATGATGCCCAACTTCTAAGCCACATAATTTCCACTCCTATAGGGAGAGGAACCACACAAAATGTCCAATGACACCCTTTCTTTTATTTTCTTTAATGATTATTGAACAAAACTTTTTAATAACCAATATTCATTGTCCATAAATATTTGATGTCTAATGCATGTTCTCACGATCATCTTGGTGGCCCTTATACGAAGAACGATTAAGCATTTATGGCCTACTGAGCTATTTTAGCTCACCGTTAATTTGTATTCTATTTTTAGGATTTGGTAAAGTGAAAGAGCCAGTTAAATAATAGTTTCAAGAATTTGATATGAGTTTGTAGGTATTTCTTTTAATTTTTTCACATTTATGGCTAGTTTTTATTACTTTGAGTTATATTTTTTATTTATAGCCATGCCATGTGATTAAATATGCATTTTTAATCATAAATGAAAACAAATATCCTAGATAAGTTTATTTTTAGTACGAAATATTATTAGCAGCTTGGTGTTTATTATTATTTTTAGATTGAAATGGAAGAAGATTTCTGAAAACTTTTTAAACTTAGATTATTAGATTGACTTATTACAACTTAATATGATAGGACCTATCCTATTAGTGGGTCTTATCAAGTTGAATTGCGATAGAAAGTTGGGAATTTTTCATCGGGTTACTTAATACTTTAATTATTATATTGCAATGAATTATCTGTTTAATGGATTTAATTATATGAGTTCTGATATGAAAAATATCTGTTAGGAGATATAAGGAACTAAAATCCTTTAGGTTATGTCTAATGTCGAGAATATGAAACTCTCTAAAATTCATTCTATTGAGAGTCATAATTTTGGATTGTGTCTGAAAAAGAGAAAATTTTGATGGGAGTTATAAGGGGATATAATCTTTAGATTCTGTTTAGTATCAAAGAAATCTATTATATTATGTTCTATAAAATTAATTTCATTTTGAAACTTCAGTTTGTTTAACTACTCAGTATTGTTATTCAAATCTTTGGATAACTATTATGCTATTATTACTCTGCTCAGCACATTGAATTGTTATATTACATTTAATAATTCAAAAAAATAATAATAAAAAAAATATTTGAAATTCATATCATTATTTATAGCCTGCTAAGCTGTTTTAGCTCACCATTATTTTACCATCTATTTTCGAGGTTTGGGAAAGAGAAAGAATCTATTTACCAATGGTTTCAAAAATCTAATCTAAGTTTGCAGTTTTTTTTTTTGCACGTTCATGTTTAGTTTTTATTACTCTATCATGTAGTTTTTATTTATAATCATGCACTATGATTGTATATGTATTTTAATAATAAATGAAAAATAAATCTTCTATATAAGTTTATTTTCAATATTGAATTTTATTAGCAACTATGTGTTTATTATTATTTTTAAGAAGATTTTTGAAACTTTCAAAAACTTAGATCCTATAATTCACCTGTTATAACTCAACATGATAGGACCTATTTAGTCTATGGGTCTTATCAGGTAGGCTTATGACAGTTACAACCTCTTAAGAATTATAAACCTCAAACAAGTAAATGATCTTTTTTTGGGGGAAAACCAAAGATTCATCATCATAAATCTTTGGTTTTGATGTCTCATGTTAGTTATGAATTCAGCTTTGGCACTTTAAACCCTAAAGTGGCCTTTAAAAGTAATTATGATATTTTTTGAAAAATTTTGGATGAATAGTTAAATAATGTTTATCTTAAAGGATGTTCGAACTTTGCTTGTAAGTAAAATTATGATTGAGGGGAAATCAATTGAGTCACATCCCCAAGAGGTTGTCCTTATTGACATCAAGGGAGTGGTTATGCATATGATGATTAATTTAGATTTTCTAATGGAGTGTATTAATTTCTTATAGAATTGATAGGATATTCTCTAAATTTATAACCATGTTATATTTTTACATTCAATGAAGGTTTTTGGTTGAATGGCTTATAGGACTATTAGAACTTCTAGCTCTACCCTCCATTATTGACTTATACCACTACCAATATCGACACCCATCATCATAACTAACATATTGACAAATATAACACTATCATCAATACTTTCATATTGGGTCTATCAATTATCTCTAAACATATATCAATTATTGATGCTTGATATATGTCGATGTTTGACTTAAGATTTCTTGGTAAACTAATCTCCTATCCTATGATGACTGCAACCAAGCCGACCACCAAATGTTACTAAATATTTGTCATTCCTCATTAATCATCGTATAATGATTACCAACCATATACATCTAACGCCCATTAACTACCTAATCTCGATCTTAATCTTCTTAGCTGCTTAATTAATCTTTGATCAAGCCAATTGCCCAACCTCTAATTTTTCTCTTTAACTATCGCCAAATGCCTAACAATAACCTCCATAGGTCAACCACTAAGGCATGATGCCCAACTTCTAAGCCACATAATCTCCACTCCTATGGGGAGAGGAAACACACAAAATGTCCAATGCCACCCTTTATATGATTTTCTTTGGTGATTATAGCACAATGTTTATTAACAACTAATATTCATTGTCAATCAATCTTTGATATCTAATGCATATTCTGACGATCATCTTGGTGGACCTTATAAGGAGAATGATTAAGATAATTGATTTTTGTTTGACATATGAGGCCCCTCAATCATTAATAATTAACTTACATATCTTGATTTTTTATTCCCTTTGTTATAAGGAAAAAAGATCGAAATAACCACCCATTATAGCTTCACCTTCAATATTCTTGGTCAACTATTGATCAATGTTAGCCAACTACTAATATCCAATGCATGCAAACCTCTAACATCCAACACAAACCTTTTTAATCATCTTCTCTAGTCATTTAGAAAACTGACCAAGTTGATCAATCCCCATTACTCCAACATTTTCATTGCTCATTAATAGATACATACCAATGACTTACATTTGAAGTCCATCATTCACTAATGTCAAATACAAGCCTTCACAATCATCCAACGTCTAACCATGTTGATTCCTGAAATCACTCAACCTCCAGCATTCTTGTCTAATCACCCCACAATAGTTGCAAATGACTAATGTTTGATGCTCGTTAGCCATTGATGTTTGTTGCATATCTTCCCAATTGTCATGTCTCTTTTATTATAAGGAGTGTATGACTGATATTCCATGTCGACCATTACCAGATACCTATCATCGTCGATGCTTGATGCCCATCATTTTAGTTGCTTGATTACCTCTCTTATAAGAAGACTAGTTAAGCAAACTTCCTAGCATAAGCTGACTTACAATGATGCCTATCAATGACCAACATCCATTAGCCAGTAATATCTAATGCCCATATTTCTTGCCACTTAGTCTCCCCTTATAAGAAAAGTAATCAAGTCAATTTTCCCATGCAATCTAACTTTTGACATTCTAGATTGCTTGTCTAAACCTCGTCAATCACAAGTGTTTCTATCCACTGAGTCATGATTCTCATTATCTATTGATGCTTGATGTGCTTCAGCCATGATGCTTGATACCCATTTTCTTAATCTCCCCATGTCTAACCAAACTCCTAATGACAACTCAATCACCTTAAGACTCTTATTATCATTAAGTAGATATATTCCACAGTTCATGCCTATTATATTATTTATTCTATAAAATTTAAGAAAATGATTATATTTATAATATTTGACTCACATTGGTGGATTACTTTAATTATATTAAGTCCCATGATTTTTTTCTTCCCCTATCTTCACATAAAAATTTAATTTCTCTATTTACTTTATACTTGTTATATGCAATATTCATATCAAAAATTCTTTCATCATAAATGTTATAGTACTTTTATCATTAAAAATATGTCACATAATAGTAATGATTTTTGGTACATAACAATTATTATTATTTTAATTTTTTTGTGCCCTCACCATGCTTATGAAGTTGTTGACCATGCTCTATGTGCCAAACAGGTTAGATCTATTACTCAAAAGCACGAACTTTTATTTGGTCAGGTGACCTGACGTAGTTCTACGTTCGGACGCCAGTAAAATAGTTCCACGTGTTCTTACTCTTTATCACGCGGCCCGACAACCCGACCCGGAACGGCCCCAGATTGCTATGTTCGCGTATTGCCAGGTATTACTCGGTATTGCTCGGTATTGGTCGATTTTGCTCGGCAATAACGATAAATACTATTATGTGAAGACCAATACCGAGCAATACCGAGTTTTGGTATTGCTCGGTATTGCTCTGTATTTGTGTTATAGAGCGATATTTTTCATTATTGTCAAGCAATACCTAGCAATACGCGAACATAGCGATCCCGGGTTCCGGTCTGGGTCAAGTCGTTGGGTCGCGCGGTAATAAATAAGAGCACGTGACGACATGTTATTGACATCTGAACGTAGAACTACATCAGATCACCTGGCCTAATAATTATTCCAAAAGCACACGCTTTGGATGCACTAACTCACCTCACCCACTAAACAAAAGAAAGGAGAAAGAAAACTCGCAAGCATGCCGGCCCAGAAACAGCTAAGTCAAGGATACTTCTACGCTCTCCCCTCCAACCTCTTTTTTTTCCTCTCCGTACCTTCTCTCTCCTCCTCCGTTAGAACACAGCCCTTGACCGAGAATTCAAAGCGCCTCCTTTAAAAGACCAATAACCTTCGCGTCTTCTTCCATTCCCTCAATCTCTGTCCTTTCTTCCTTCCTCCTTTCTCTTCCACCTCCCCATATCCCCCCAAAAAAGCCAAAAGAAACAGAAACATACCCCTGAAAACAAAATCTTAATTTTTCTTCCCAGTCTTCTCAACTCTATATATCCTTAACCCATCTCCTTCCCTTGATCCCACTAACAAAAAGCTCGAGCCTTGATCATGGAATCCCATTCCCTCAGCCTCGACCTCACCATCGGCATCGCAAAGCAGAGCATTCTGCAAGAGCCGAGCCCTCCTCCGTGCTTGCAGGAGGAGCTCAAGCGTGTTACAGAGGAGAACATGAAGCTTACATCGATGCTCGCCACCATGTGCGAGAGCTACGACGCACTTCGAGCTCAGCTGATAGACATGATCGGCCCCACCGCTGCGGTAGCATCGTCAGAGGGAGCGCGATCCAGTTCGCCGCCGTCGGCGAAGCGTAAGAGTACTGAGAGCGCCGGCGATGCCGCGAACAGCGTTTCGAGCGCGAACTCGTGCAAGAAGGCGAAGGAGGAAGGATCTAAGCCGAAGATCTGGAAGCTGTACGCTCGCACTGATCCATCTGATTCAAGCCTGGTATGTTCGCTAAATTATTTATTTTTAATTTTTTTTTTTGGAAATGGGTTTAGATTGTTGGGGATCTGTGTAGGTGGTGAGAGATGGATATCAATGGAGGAAGTATGGGCAGAAGGTTACAAGGGATAATCCATGTCCGAGAGCTTATTTCAGATGCTCGTTTGCTCCTACTTGCCCTGTTAAGAAAAAGGTACAGATTTCAGAGCAAAAAGTCAACACCTTCATCATTTCTTAATTTATTCTTTTAATTTTATCACTCATTCACTTCCTTATGCTCATTGTATACTCCAAATATGCAAATTTCAATCATGCTCTCTATTCTAACTGGAAAAAGTTATAATTTTTTTGAGTTCTAGCTGAAAATTCTGCTTGAGTTCAGTTACTGATTGTATTAAATTGGATTCGCTGAACCAGGTGCAGAGAAGTGCCGATGATCAGTGCTTACTCGTGGCCACTTACGAAGGCGAGCACAACCACTACCAGTCGTCTGCGGCTGAAGTCGAAAACGCTGTAAGCCGGAAAACCGCCGGCACGGCGGATGGCGTTGGAGCTGCCGGAGCTCCGGAGACGAAGGATAGTAGGGGGGAAAGAGAAGAAGCCCGGCAACCAGAGCTGAGGGAAAGGCTTGTGAAGGACATGGCCTCATCGCTGACAAAGGATTCAAACTTCACGGCGGTGATTGCCGCCGCGATCTCCGGAAGGTTTTTAGGCATTTCGACGGCGCAGGAGATGTGAGGTGGATCGTTGTGCTATTTTTCGTGCTATTTATTTGTAGTCATATATTTGTATATTTTAGGTTGAATTCTTTCGTTTTACTCCTCTTTTGTTTTGATTATTTAGAAGTTGTATTAAAGAGTTCAACTGTTGTGAATAATCAATACAATTTTATAAGAAAAGGCAAACTGATTTTAAGTGTTGGTGTAAAATAAAATGAGTTGCAAAACATTACTTGAAATCTAATAATAATAATAATTGATACGTCATCAAAAATTACTTTGATAGAGCACAAATCTCGAGGCATATTTAAATTAGAAATTTTTAAAATTAAATTCAGGATCATCTGAATTCTAATTTCAGGAAACTTATAGTCAAATTAAATGTCTCAAAGAGACAAACTTAACAACACCAAAATCGGTCCAACCCGGGCCCAAAGGGTCCAAATCGTGGGGTTGAACTACATTTGGAAGGATCAAAACATTATTTGGATGACAAAATGATATCTAAATATGACATGCTTATAATCAAATCGAGCGACTCGACGAGAAGAATCCAACGAGTCCAAGATCGCTGAATTCCGACATTGTTAAGGCACTTAAATAGTTGAAAGACTCTCTATGATTGGGGGAATAAATGCAAGCCATCTCATGGAGTACTCCGAACCTGCCCTAGATCTTCTCTATATTTATGGGGTATGCCACTCATGAAAATACATAAATAGACCATCACTCTCTAAAAGAAGGGTTTATTTGGCTAGAGATTGGAGAAAGCTTTGAAGCTTCAAGAGTTCCAGCACCATCGCTCGCCCGACGACAGCTGTCAGGCTTCCACCCGCCCGCCGACCGCAGCGGACTTCACCCCGTCCATCTTCATATCATCGCCTTGTCATCGACCATCGTCGGGTTTCAACCCGACTGTCGTTGGACCACTGCCCGTATGTGTTTGTGCTATGATAAAGTTTTACAATGATGGTCTTTTCATTCTTCTTCTGTGTAAGATTAATGATGGTCTTTTCATTCTTCTTCTGTGTAAGATTAGTGATGCTATATGTTTGAATATGATGTATGTATTCTAAAGTTTAAAACTAGAATGCCATTTGACATCATAGTATTTGTTATGTATAAATTAGCATTATCTTTTGTTCATCTTAGAACAATCACAGAATTATGATCAAATTTAGAATAATCTTTGAACTATGATAAAACCTTATTCGAAGTTTCAAATGAGGTTAAAATAATATTCGAATATGATTCACATAGCTTTCCATCATGAATTGGAGATAGTTTGAAAGGGCTTTGAGGTTGATTTGATCATATTCGAATATGATTTAATCATGATTTGAATATTATCTGATTATTGCTCATTATGGTTCAATCATGATTCAAATTCAAATTGATCATGCTTTGTTTTTTTTTTTTTTTTTTCTCTTATTGTCTCTTTTGGAATTGATTCATTTGAGCTATTTTAATATGTATGTAGTTATCTCATATAATTATATATAGAGAGGTATTATAATGTTAGTGTCACATACAGAATTGAGGGTGCCTTCCAAAAATGGTTAGTCAATTTTAGGTTAATGATCTCATTGCCAAGATTGAGAGATCACCTTCAATTTGTTTTTTAAATGTCATGAATTACAATTTCTTGTCGTAATTCATCAATTGTCAACTTAGGCTGAAGAGTAGTCAACTTAGGTTTGAGAATAATCAAATAAGGTTATTGTAAAATTTGATGCTCTTATCAATCTTTTATAATTTTTTGTCATAAGGAGAGAGAGAAGACAAAGAAGAGCGAGGAGGCACTTGCTATTGACTCAATCATTCATTGAGTTAAGGTTGGGAATGAGGTACAAAAAGATAAGAAAAATGGAGTGAGAGATGTCGAATGACGTGAAGGAGAGATAGAGGAATTATAGCTTAGCTTAAAAGATTGAGTATGTATGAGATGTTAGTCCATTTGTTGTTAGTGTACATTAAAGTGAGGTAAAGTTATAAGGATTTAGAAGGTGGATGTAAAAATATAAGAAGCATTTGGCTGAGGATTTCATAGATCCATTAGAAAATCAAATGTTGCATAGATGAAAGATATTAATGGATGAATTCATAAATGGAGTCAATTTTTTCATCAAGGTGGCATGTATACTACATTCTTTTATATCAAATGGGGTTTTGTTTTCCTTGTTCAAATGATAAAAACCAAGCATACCTCCCACTAGAAGAGGCTATCGTTGATTTATATCACAGAGGATTTATGTCATAATATTAGTTTTGGACTTCACAGAGCGAGTATGTGTCGCATTTCAACTCTTAATGCGCCAACAAGTTCCAAGATAGTTAAGGAATAAAATACTAAGATGTACGAAGATATAGTTTATAATGCAATTGTCCAATAATTTTGACAATATATAGAAGAGTCGCAAAATAGGGAAACACAAAACTTTTATGATTTATTATGTAACACACAACAACCAATTTGGAATGGTGCACTACTCACTCAGAATTATCAGTTGTTGTAAAAATGTTGAGAATAAAGATTGAATATAATATTCCATGTAAATATTTTAATCAATTTATTGAGCAGCTTAAGGAGACCATTCTTGCAGAAAATATAATTTTAGCAGATTTATATATGGTTAAAAAGTAGTTTCTAGATTGGGTTTGATTGCTACAAAAATAAATTATTATTATAAATTATGTATGTTTACTACAAGGATTATTTGTCAGAGATATATGTCGTCATTGTAGTGCGCCATAAATTAAACAAAATCCTAAAAAATATATATATAATAGAATGATGTGCCAGTTAGTCGATTAATTTATTTACTCACATTGCAAGACTGTAGCATCTATATCCATCATTGAGCTCTATTGCAAACATGAGATGGCATAACAAACTTATCTCTCAATGATGTGTTTTAACTCATATGTCAAAAACTGAGGCATGGAAGTACTTTGATTACATAGCCTACTTTTATCGTAGAATCAAGAAATATAAGATTGAGATTATGCACAAATGGAATTACTGCATTTAGCCAGACAACACTGCCTTATCCATGCTAATCAGTGATAGTCACCATCTACAATCTTCCACTAGAAATATGTATGAAAACACCCTACATGTTACTTAAATTTATCATTCAAGTCTCATATAATCTAAAAGTAATGATAGATGTGTTGTTGAAAAATTTGTTCAATGACCTTAAACTATTATGAGAAGAAGGCATGACTACATATGATATTTCTACAAAATAGAATTTATCATAAGGGCATTATTACTTTGGATAATTGGTGTCACCCCTCATATCTAAATTGAAATAAAATTTCTTTTATATTTTAATAATGGAAATAATTAGACCTATCTAATTTCTTTTATGAATAGTATAACTTTTAACATAAATAAATTTATTAATTAAAACATTAATATACTTTCATTTTCATACTTTAAAATTATATACAATACACATGAGTCATACAAATACAACATCACTCTTTCCACACTTAGTACAAAATAATATAAAACATAAAAAGAAAAAAAAATTAAAACCTAAGAAATATTGTATATGATGATCCTCATACTCTCAATCCTCTTTTTAAATATGAAATTATTTAAATCAAGTATAATGAGCTAAAAAATCCAGCAAATCACTAAACCCTATAACTGAACTCAAACCACGATAAAGAAGCAGTATGTATGTCATCAGTCAATTCATAATAGTAACATTCAATATAATCATGAATCTATACAAAAATAATAAAACACATACAATAATTGGCCTGTAAAATAGAAACCTAGTTTGGTATAAAAGCTAATAAAATTGTGCAATACAAAAATAATGAAATCTATAAATAAGTGTGGATTTCAAAAATAAAAAAATAGTAAATATTATTATTAAATCATATGTCTTCATAGTGTTATCTGATTAATAAATAAATCATATAGATCACTACAATTGAAACATCTATGTAGACTATCAAAATCTATAATAAGACATTACTATCAAATTAGTATACATTTGAAGTTGAATTATTATACATCAATATTAGTATATTATATCACATGCTTAGTAATAGGAATCAATATTTTATATCACATGCTCAGTAATAATGGGATAGTAAATAGTGAATCAATGACAATAATAATAATAGTGAATCAATAACAAAGTCAGTAATAATATCAATATCAATAAAATTTGTAGCGATAATAGAAAAATATTATGGTGATAATAAATCAATATAGTAATAATAATTAATAAAATAGTAAAATAGTACACTGAAAGTAATGTAATTATAATAAATTAATATAATAACATTCATTATAGTAATAATACTAAACAAAGAGTTCTAACTTGTGTGATATTTTTTTAGTAGTTAGTAAGTCAGTAATTAGTAATCATTGGCTTTGTGAATAAAGTAATCATTTTTTTCCTTTAGCATAATAATAACTCTCAATTAGTGAATCACATAAATCAGTAGAGAATAATATTAAATCATAAATTTAAAGGAAAGTCCATTGATCCACCATATTGTACAGGCCAGTGAGTCTCCAATTAATGCCAAATAAAACCAACCCGTACTTATCCTTACACATAATATTGTAACAATATATCATAACAATAATAACAACAAATTGTTACCCAATCACATGCTCGTATTCATTATAA
Organism: Dendrobium officinale; assembly: GCA_019514585.1. Lineage (NCBI taxonomy): Eukaryota > Viridiplantae > Streptophyta > Magnoliopsida > Asparagales > Orchidaceae > Dendrobium > Dendrobium officinale. The sequence goes on from CM033685.1 coordinate 16,995,145, forward strand.
TACTTTTATTAACAATAAGCTTGTATTAAAATATCAAAATTTTTATTATGTACAAATCATATAAAATTCCAAAACTTCTATTTTACCCAATAAAATTAAGAAATTAATCAATCAAAATATCTAGAATATATATATTTTTTATTTTTTTATTTTTTATTTAGTCAAAATATCTAGAATAATCAGTTCTACAACATATAAAAGGATATGCGGTGGAAGTTCATTAAATTTAAGAAAATATATTAAAATTAATTTGGAAGGAATCCAAAAGTCGAAATCTAAATATTTGAAAATAGAAATATGATATAAGTTACCTACTATGACCAATTTTTGTAAAAGCGGTGAAGCGAATCGATAACCAAAGTTTGGTTTTCTCTTTCTCACTCCTCTTTTTTCTGTCCCCTTTTCTTCTTCTTTCCACAACAAGCAAACACTGGTTGAGGGTGAGGAAGGCAATTGGAGAGAAATAAGTTTTTAATATATAAAAAAATACTATTGCTGGTCTAGCACTGCAATGCTCCAACCCATTGCTTCAGCGCTCTAGCACTCTATGCTTAATATATAATTATTATAAAATAGAGTCTTCAATGTAGCGTTGGTAACTTCTGGCGCCAAGGCACACATAGGCCTAGCGCTGCGACACTCCTATTTAAATAAAAATTAAAGTATTCATTTTTAAATTTATATTTAGAATATCCTGTTGTTACATGCAAGTGGCCATATACGATACGCTATTAGGTTGGAGCACTGTAGATAAGTTAGCTTGCCCATATAGCATGATATTAACTAAATTATTCACTTTAAAATATAGAGGCAAGAACACTTGTTTTGACTGTCACTATATGTTTTTACTTACTAACCATCTATCTATTTAGGCAAAACAATGATACTTTCACAAAAAAAAAAAAGTCGAGATGGCAAAACCTCCACCGAGATTAACCTGAGGTTACAACATCACCGATGATATATAGCCATCAGTAGAGCTTGTGGGATACTTGTAAGTAATGAATGTTTTAGTTTATTTTGATTATTTTAGAATTAATTTTGAAATTTATCTTTTATGCAGCTTTCATTAGTCAAAGCTGTCAACACATAAAATACAAGACATCATATGGAGCAAGTTTGATGCTCTATATGTAGCTTAGAAGAAAATATTATAGGAAATTTGGGACATGTGATTAAAAGAGTTTGAGGTTAGTAATCAAAACTAATTATTATAGGTTGAACATTAGTTGGGCATGGGTAGCGCACTTCATACTACCGACTTAGTTTTATAAACTAAGCATAGACGATGATTGGAAAGAGATTTTACATATATATAATATATGGTCTCATATTTAAATAATTTTTAAAAGAAGTGCTGGGTAGGGGACTTATTGATGTTAAGTTGCACACTCGCACCTACCAGCGCTAAGAGGACCAATAGTGGGTGGACCATTGAGCAAGGAGGGCCTTTATGAATTTGAAAGTTTTGAATATTTATTAAAATAGCAGAAAAAGAAACAATATATAAGTAGTTCAAGTCCAAAATGATACATATACATTAGTCATGACATACGATAAACTAGCTCATCTTGATGAACACAACTACAAAAAAGAAAGACTACTAGAGGGCAAAATACAACTCATCCTCAAGCATCCTTAATTTTCCATAAAAACATGTGCAAATCATATAATGATCATTATAATCCAACAAATTAGCAATATGTACAAATGAAATCTATGCATATCATATACTCAACCATAATAGTAGCATATTAAATAATATAGTTGTCTTTCAATTTCACATAAATATGTTAGATATCAATTTAGCATTCAAAATCAATGGTCCTTAGTAGTCAATATCTATCACGTCATGTAAATTAATAGTCATCAGCGTTATCTCTCTTATATACCATATAATATCAATATTCGTATTTATATCATATGTTATCTATGCACACACCTCAATGTTATATGGCCTATTTATTAATGTAATTAATGTATGATTTAGCAAGACAGACCTATTAATATTGTGGTGGTTTTATCCTTATATTTGTTATATGTCATATCTATCTATCTATCAAATCATATATTATCTTTCACTTATTTATAGTTATCATTCATTTTTATAAGTGGCTTTCAATAAATCATTAGGAGTCATCACCCTCAACTCAGCGACATAATTTGGTCATTTGTTTAGTGGCTACAACCGAGATGACACCACAAACCATATGTAAAAGAAAGCTCATTGACCCGCACTCTTATATAGGATATTATATTTTAAGAGCCACCCCATATTATTTATAATGTTAAAAGCCAACCTTTTCTTCTTATATGCAAATACTACATTTTTCTTATATTAGTTGAATTAAATCATCTTTCATGCATGAAATGCCACATGAAATTCTTAAATAAAATCTTGATATTAGTCTATAACTTCAAAAAATCATAACTTTCATTTCACCCAATGAAATTTAAAAAATATTACAATAAAAAGTCTCATATTATCAACATATATCATATACTAAAAGTTATAACTTGAAAATTTACTTAAACAAACAATATAAGTTTTTATCACTTTTAGGAGAGAGAAAATGAACAAAACTCTAATTCACTAAAAACATGTGCATAGTAAAGCTTACTTACTACAAGTGGGACAACTTTTCCAACAAAAATTACGACGCCCTCTTTCTCTTTCCTCTTTTCTCTCCTCTCCTCTTCCTTCTCTTCTCTCATTTCCTTCTCGAGCAAGTCAATAAAAATGAGGAAGGTGGCGGCATTGAGGTGCTTTAGCATTTAGGATTTAATATATATATATATATATATATATATATATATATATATATATATATATATATATATATATTGTTAGTAGCCTAGCACTACAGTGCTTCGACCCATAACCATAGCGTTGCATGTTAAATTCAAAATTATTATGTAATATAGGCTTTAATACTGCAACGACGATTTCTAATGCCATTGTGCTCTTATGCCTAGCGTTGTAGCACTACTAAGCATAGCATTGAAGCACTCCAGTTTAAACAAAAAATTTAAATTTTTTATTTTAAAAAAAGACTTTTTCATATTTTGGATTGTTACAATATGGTCATAGGTAATAGGCGGAATGTAGAGTGGCAAAGTTTATAGATTAGACTCGTAGGCCCATACATTTGAAGGACAATCCTCTTGTTAATCAAGCTGCTTAACTACCAGCTAGAAGATGTTAGTTAGCCAACAGGTGGCTATATTGATAAAAAAAATTAGACCAAGTGCAAAAATCACAAGTTGATATGTAAATACAGTAAAGCTTGATACTAGAGGAGCTACATATAATCAATGAGCAATTCTATAAAAAATAGCCTGCATATTTTGAGAAGCGTGAGGGGATGGAGGAGTACAGCCTAGATGGTTTTTTTTATATAATGTCTAAGAACCGGTGGATTTTAACTATGGTTTGTACATTAGAGTGGTTGGTCATCATATAATGCATTTTGAATAATGCTATTCTAGGAGTGTTCAAACATTTTACTAGTTGAGTTCATTTATCTGATTGATGCTTTCTTTATGATAATTAATGTGAGAAAGTTTTTTTTTTTTTTTTTTTTGCTATAGATTTTTGACTGATTTTTCATCAAAATTTTGATAAGATGAAATTCTTGGTGGAAATTGCCAACGAAGTTAGCAACAAAATTATATGCCGGTAAATTTAGCGGATTACTGGTGGAGTATGCCATAGTGATTCTTGCTTAATATTCTACTGGTAAGCCCGACGAAAATTTTTACTAGTAATTCTTGCGAAATCTCAGCACTAAATTCACTAGTGCGATTCGATGAAATCCATTTTGATTACCTCAAAAAATTCATCGGTAAAATATTCGGTGGTAAAGCCATTAAATCTTTTTCGTTGCGTGTTTTTCCGACGATAAATTTTTTCCAGCAGAAATTCGTCAGAATATCTCATTTCTGAGATAAATTTAATTTTTCCAGCAGATAATCCTGCTTGAAAATCCATGAAATTCTTGCAGTGCAACAACAGCAACATCATCATCATTATCGTCATCTTCATCATCATCCTTGTCATTGTCATCATCTCCCTTGTTATTGTCATCCTCAACATTGACTAGAGTACAACCCAAACCACCTTGATGTTACATCTCCTTAAACTTGAATCAAACTGATTGCTGTTATAGCTTCCTCTAGATCTTTGTGACGTGGATGAAAACTAGGGGTGTCAACTTCGGGTCATTGGTCGGGTTCAGGTCGGACCCGGAACTGATCCGGGTTTAATTGGGTCGACCCTAACCCAACCTGGGTAGGCAAACAGGTCAAAAACACGGACCCGGACCCGACCCGACACGGCAAGGCGAAACACGCGGACGCGCAGACGCCGAGCACGGGTGCGAGGGTGAGCGCTGCCGCGCAGGTGCGCGTGGTGCCCAGGCAAGCTCAGGTGCGCGAGGGCGCGCGCGCGGGCCAGCGCGGGCGAGCTCAGGTGCACGCGGGGGCGCGCAGCACGGGTGCGCGCGGGCACTGGGCAGCGAGGAAGCTTTGCGGGCAGGTTGGGCAATGCGGGCAGCCGTTTTTAAATGGGTTCAGGGGTTGACCCGGCAACCCGTCGGGTCAACCCAAACCTAACCCGTTTTTCAAACGGGTCAATTTCTGGAACCCGACCCGTTTTGTAATCGGGTCAGGTCAAAACCGAAATTTCTGGGTCGGATTCGAGTCGGGTTTTCGTGTTGTGTCAAATATTAAGACCCCTAATGAAAACTAGCTTCTCTCTCCAAATTGGCCTCAAAAAATATTTATGTGGCCCTTATTCAATCCATGTATCTAAGTTGAACTCATGTTGAGTAACATTGGACACACCAATCTTGAGATTATTTCCATCTTATATATATATATATATATATATATATATATATATATATATATATATATATATATATATATATATATATATATATATATATATATATATATATATATATATATATATATATATATTTGCATAAATATGAAATTTAAATGTGTAAGAATTTTCTTTTTCTTTTTTTGGCACTTACATGAATTGTGAATGAATGAGCATTAATATATTTAGGGGTGTCAATTTCTGGTCACGGGTCGGGTTCGGGTCGAACCCGAACTGACCCGGGTGGAAAACGGGTCGACCCTAACCCGACCCGGGTAGAGAAACGGGTCGAAAATCCGAACCCGGACCCGACCCGGCGGGTTGCCGGGTTGACCCGACACGACCCGGCTCCGCGGCAGCACACGGCGGCGCGATCGGCACGCGGCAGCAGGCGACGGCGGCAGCGCGCGGCACGCGGCGGGGGCAGCGGGGCAGCGGGCAGGGCAGCAGGGCAGCGGCGCGTCACGCGTGGCAGCGCGAGCGCTGGGCAGCGGGGCGGGCAGTGGGGGCAGCGGGGCGGGCAGCCAATGATTATATTTTAATTTGGTCTTATATGTATTATAGAGAGGAAAAAGAGAGGAGAGAGAAGATATAAGTTAGGATTTGGAGGTCTTATAGGTATTTTTGTCGGCCCATCTAGTTGTAAAATTTGTTCGTCTCATGATAAGCTATCATTACCCTACCTCTGGTTTTAATAATTTTATATATTTTAGATTTTGTGCATTTTAATTTGGTCATAATATGCAAAAGTTATGATATCTTGATTTTTAGCAAACTTTCACCATGTAACTTTTAGTATGTTATAATTTTGATTATTTTGCACATATTGACATGAATGTATTGAATTTTCACTAGGTAAATTGATAGTTATGTTGTTTTAGGTTAAATAACACTGTATATATAAATTTTCCTATATTTTATATATGATATTGACTTACTTAGAGAAAATGATATGATTGATATATGATAAATATAACATAAACATATATGCAAAAAAGGGTGACGAATTGTAAAATAATTTTGGTTGGCTAGAGCAATATATACTTATAAGAGGGTGGGCTAGCTGATGAACTTTCCTTTAAATTATGGGTTATGGTGTAATCCTAATGCATAATTCATGATTCAAGATTCAAGATACAAGATAGAAAGTTCTAAGAGGGCAAGATACGTTGATTTCCAGGAGCGACGACTCTTATACAAGATTGCCACCTGATTACGGGTGTCAAAATAAATTTTAAGATCGTATTTGGGTCCAATTCGAGATTGACTTGGTTTCATGTAACTTTTATAACGAGCATTCTAACTATAATAGAATGTTTAGAACTCTTAATGTAGCCTTGCCATAACAGTTAGTGAGTAGCATGGAATATATTTTGAGAGTTTTTAGTGGTTTATCCAAATTAACTTACTAAAAAAATAAAAACATATAATTTATAAAAACTAAATTTATCCACATATCTAACTATCTAAAAAACTAAAAGAATAAAAATAAAATTTACAATGAGAAATGAGTAAAATGTGAGTAGAGCTTAGCCATTGGATCGATGAAATAGACATTTGCTGGCAGTCCAATACTTTCTTTAGCTTCTAAACTATGAAGGGGATGCATCAAGAGAAGTTCTCATGACTGAATTAGGACGACGAGGGGGAAACAAATTCACACGAAATGCTTCTCTTTTAAGTATAAGATTTTCCTATGAAAAATTCAAGGAGATTTTTTGACGAATTTTTTGGTTAGTAATGACACTGGTAATGTTGTCTTCAACCTCTTATAGTGTTGACAAGCATTAAACAACGATCGATGTAGAGTTTTATAAGTCAGGTGGCAATGTGCTTTTAGTTTAGTTGTTTTCCTGATATACGTGAAGATTTCAGCTTCGTTTGGGACGTCTTTCTTCCGACTTCTTAAAATAGTTTTCTAGTTAAGAATAAAAAGGCCATCACAAACGAAGCCTTCATCTATATTAAGAAGGAATCACTCATTAGAAATGTCGGTCAATGGGAAAATTATTAGGTCCGGTGTCTGGACCAAAAAATAGGTCCGGATATCCAATTAAAATTTGTCACGTGGACTGTGCTTTGACTATGCTTTTTGACTGTGCTTTTTAATTGACTGCGCTTTGATTGCATTTTGACTGCGCTTTGACTGTACTTTGACTGCGCTTTACTTGTACTTTACCTAAGCTTTTGACGCGCTTGACTTAAAATTCTGTGGACACGTGTACATTCCACATGTCAATATTTTATTGGATATCGGACGCATCTCTATGTCCGGTGTCTGGACCTAATAATTTTCCCAGTTAATGATCAATAAGAAGCTTCAAAATTTTGGTGAGGGTGTGCACTTAGCTTGGTCAGTTTTTTGTGATAGGAGTTGGACTACCCTCATAAAAAGAAGAGTTTCAGGCTTCATTTGTTGGTGAATGTTTCATATCATTGACCATGTGGTATTTGGCAAAGTGAGATGATGGCCTGGCGTCATTTTTGGCCCCAGGAAAATTAACTTTTTTGCAACTGGTTGTCGGGTCCAGTCGTAGAAGTCTAATAACTTGGCTCCAAGCTTAGTTTTTCATATCATTCGCATGCACTATTGCTTGAATCGGACCTCTCTGAGGACTTCTTGTCTTACAGTGACTTCTCCCTTGTGGTTTCTCTCACCCAAGCTCTCTCTTACAAACTTTATCCTTCAACAACTAAACGAGTTATTACATACGTGCTCACAGGGTGTGTATAAGTCATGTGACTTGATTTTATTAGAGTCCGGACGCAAACTATATCTGTACTCCACACGTAATAATTACTTTGACTGAACAAGGGTAAATGTTTATTCCATCTTATCTTGCCTTCTCACCCACTTCCTTTCGATATTAACAATTAAAGCTATCTTCTTCTTCTACTACCAAAGTGTGATTTGAGACTTAGATTTCGTTTGGAGGGCTTTCTTACTGCTTCTTATAATAATTTGTAAATTAAAAAATTTGTATTTAAAAGTTGTTTTAACAAGTAGTAAAGAAAGCCTCCCAAACGTAGTATAAAACTTCTTTTGAAACAATTTTTTGACCACTACTTTTTTTCTACTTTCAAGAAATTTTTGTATCAAAAAAATTATTTTAGAAAGTAATAAGAAAATTTTTCCAAATAAAACTTAATTTTGCGACCGATATATTATTCCAAATCAGATGTTCTCCTTCAGGATGCTAAACCTGAACGATTAAAAAGATACTGCTCTTATTGCTTCTGTGAGGGCAGTGGAAGAAAACTTTAGGATACTTCATCTGTTGAAAGAGCCATGAGCACACTGAAAGGAAGAAGGCAAGAATGAAAGCTGGTGCAGCTCTCGGTCAAGAACAGTACAACTTATTATATTCAGCACAGGCTTATTCAAAGCACTGTTGAAAGGTTTGGAGATTTGATCTCTTACCTGTAATTCCTTCGCACCTTCTGCGAACCCTGGCTTAAAATATTTTATTATATATTCCAAATTTCTGTTATGAATAGCTATCACCCAAAAGTAAGAAATATATAGTTTGTTATGAATAGCTATAACCTAAAAATATTTGAAGGTCTTTATAGTTTCTACATCATATTATTAATATTTCAACTTGTCTATAAACCCTAAAAAAATGATAAGCTTTGCAACTCGACTTGTTTGTCTAATTCATCAAAATTGATAAGCTATTTTCGGCATTAATTATGTTGAGTACTGGTTTTGTGTAGATGTCTTGATCTGTTGACATTGATTTGATGTGATTAAAATGTTTTATTTTATGTATTTAACATTTTTAGATGTCTTAGCAATTTTAACCTATTAAACAGTCCAAATTAGAAGTCTTTTTATTGCAATTAGTTAATTACAATCATGTATACTTGCATTGAGATGGTAAAACTTTTTTTTTTTTTCATAATTTTTTGATCGGAGATAATCTTCGTGAGCAAACATGATGGATTTTCTTATGGATTATATTCAGATTAAATTTTAGATAAATACTATGGTATTGCTTTTATTTAGTTTGATTTTTTAATGAATGGGATATGCTGAATCCAAAGTTGTCCATGGGTGACACTTGATTTTATTGGCATGTCTACCTGGAGAGTAGAGAAACTTGTAAGCAAGAATAGAAAATATAGAAGAAGAATAGAGAAAGACTAAAGATCTCAGGCAAGTGGAAAATTCCCTACCAACCCAAGATACATCTTTTAAAAATTATTGTGTATCTTTGCAGCACTCATCATCTCTTATTTATAGAATTTTGCAGGCTATAAGAAGGAATGCAAAGAAAAAAGATAAAAATACAATGCCACATAGATTACATAAGCAATGTTACACCATAGTATATACATGTGTTTCCCTTAATTTGATTGGTAGGAGAGCTAGGATATCAATGGTGGATTCATTTCTAGGTGAGTAAAGAAATTTTTAGATGGTATGGGGAAGTAGTGTAGAGGGCGAGCTTGATGGTGGTTGGTGCGTAGTGGGCTAGCATTGAGTTGGGCGGGTTCTATATTGGTGGACCAGTTAGGAGTTGTGGCCTTGCACCAAGACACAAATCACTATAAGATAACATATGAGTGTACTGAGAAAGCCGAGGTTTTAAGCGGTGGTGAGTGTTGGTGGGACAAGTAGTGTGTCCTAGGTGAGAAGCTTCCTATAACGAGGATGGGTGAGCGGTGATGGTTCTGAGATAGGAGCGGATGATTGAGGTAGTAACGAGTGGCAAGTGATTTTTCTTGATGGATCATTCTTGATTTTCCCCAATTAGGGTTAACTGCCCGGTTGGTTTGGGCAAGTGTCAACATGACCAAGCCATTGTCTGTTAAGACATATGTGAATATGTGTGTGTTTATATATATAGGATAAAGTTTAGCATGACAGTGAGGGGGCCCTATACTGGTGTCTTCAAATTGAAATTTAGCATGCACAAATAAAATTTATAAGAAGCACAATTTTTTTTTTTTGCATTAAAAGTTCAAGAAGAAAAAATTATGAAGTTCCCACCCAATTACAATAGTAATACAATATATAATTATGGATATAAGAATCCACTCTTCATCACAATTGAAGAAGTTATGATTATACAATTAAAAATACTTGTCTTATTCTCATTATAGGGATTATAAAAGTTGAGTGTTCACAAAAGAACAATTGAAGTTCATTAATGGGACTACATGAATAGCAGTTAGATTGCAGAAGTCAAGCGATGATGGTGTCAATTGCTGACAATGGTCATTAGGATGATCATCAAAAAATATAATAGAGTTCTTTAACACACTCAACTATCAAACCTCTCTCACATAAAAAATGGAGCCCTATTTATAAGCTTTTTCAGAGGGGCATTTTGATAATTTTAGCTAGAATTTAAAATACTCTTTCAAATATAATTCTTAGGCTCATTGGATTCGTCTTATCAAGCCATTTGATTTGACTATAAGCACTAAAGATTTGGAGACCTATAGTCTCTTCAACTATCCTAAAGTTTTCAATCAAGTCTTCATTTGGGATTGCTTTTTTACAGCTTTTTAAAGTAGCTTTATAGTACAAAATTTTTAATTTTTGTACTAAAAAGTTCTTTAAGAAACAGTAAAAAAATCATTCCAAATGAAGCCTAAGTCTTAAGTGCTTGATTTGAGTTCATTTAAAATCGAACCTTATTACTTGTGGCATCAATGGGTTCTTCACATCAAGATGTTTAGCTCGACTATAACTTCATTGATACCAATTTAGTTCTAATGATCCTGAATTTAATTTTTGAAATTTCAGTTCATGTTCTTATCAAATTTTCTAGAGGTATCAATTCCCAAACATCCTTGTTGCGTCCAGGAGTATTCGCGGCGGTAGAGAAATATAAATTTTATCGTCTTAGCGTTGTACGAAAATCCGGCACGCAATCAGATAAGAGAAAGGGTCTAGCATTTATGAGACACCAAGATTTTTACGTTGAAAACCCCTGAAAAAAGGGGGAAAAATCACGGGGCCTAACCCAGTTTGAATGAATCCACTAGTATTGCAGTCGATTACAAATGAGGCCCTTCCTTGGTGGAAGGTCTTAGCTTGATGTACATCTTATGGAGTACATTACATGATGTAAATACAAAGAGCTACTATCGACATATTCGCTTTGTTAGAAGGACTGCAGTCGGCGTGCGACGTAGGTCAGGAAGACCGTAGTCAACTGGCGACACAGGACTGTAGTCGGCGGGCGACGTAAGTCAGGAGGACCGTAGTCGGCGGGCGACGGAGGTCGGAAAGACTATAGTCGGCAGGTGACATAAGTTAGGAGGACCGTATTCAACGGGCGACGGATGTCGGAAAGACTGTAGTCGGCGGGCGACGTAAGTCAGGAGGACCGTAGTCGGCTGGCGACAGAGGTCGGAAGGACTGTAGTCTGACGACGAAGATCAGTAGAACAGCGTCAGGTAGAAGTCCAACAATGGAAATAAATACATCTTCGCATAGACGTCCAGCGAAGTCCGATAACCGGTAGAAGTCCGGCATCGGGTAGAAACTTGGCGAGGAGTGAAGGTCTGACGTCGGGTAGAAGTCCGACGTCTTTGGTTGCAGAGGAGAACTCCGGCTTCACTTGGGCGGAGTTTCGGCGTCAGGAGGGAACTCTCTTGTAAATTGGGAAGAATTTCAGCATCCCATAGAAGTTGGGCGGAATTCTGGTATTCTCCCAAAAATCCGGCAGAATTCCGGTGTCTTCAGGCGGCAAGAAGAGCTCCGGCTGTGGTCGAGGAGGTGAGGAATCTCCTTTTCCCCTTTCTCCTCTTCTTCTACTCTCTCTTCACTCGAGCCCCCTTTGTGTAGAAAGAGGGCTCTATTTATAGTTTTTCTGGAGTGGCATAGCCCGTAAATAGGCGTGAGATCGTGGGAAAATTGGGAGTGGTTTGAATGGACGGCCGATATCGAATCCTTTGATCATGCACCGTTCGTTGGGCATTTGAAAGCCTTAATGATGTTGGAATTCGGCGATCTTGGGCTCTTTGGATTCGTCTTGTCGAGCCATTCGATTCAAGTATAAGCTTGTCAAAATTGGAGAATGTTTGGCAACTCAAATTGCGGTTTGAACCTTCCAACGGCGCTTTGAGCCCTTTTTTCGGACTCATTTGGGCTCGGATTGGGTTGATCTTGGTATCGTTGGGTTCGTATTTCCGAGACGCTCAGTTTGACTGTAAGGTCGCTGAAATCGGAGTATGGGTGCTCCCAAAATTAAATTTTGAAGTTTTCAAGTAGCTTTTGCCTCGAGATTCGTGCCCGATAAAACTAATTTTGTGATGACGTATCAATCCTAAATCTAATTCCTTAAGAGTTCTGGTTTACTCATCAACCTTTTCTCACTTTTTTGATGTCTTATTTGTTAAAATATTATATATTTTAATCTTAATTTCTTTGTTGAAATATTATCTTCCAAAAATTTTGCTGAATAAATTAAGTTTCAAGAAAAACTTCGCTGAATATTTCAATTTTGTTTATCAAATTGTGTTAAATTGTCCTTTTAAGACATTAAAATTAAAAAAAAAAATTATTGCTAGAAAAATAAGATATATATAAATAGTTTGTTATGAGTAGCTATCACCTACCCCCTCTCTAAGAAAATAGCTATCACCCAAAAAATATTTGAAGGTCTTTATAATTTCTACATTGTATTATAGATATTCCAAGTTGTGAATAAATTCTAAAAATAAATGATAAGCTTTACAACTCAACTTATTTGTCTAATTCATCCTTATTGATAAGCTATTTTTGGCACTACTTAGATTGAGTATTGGTTTTGTATACGTGACTTGATATGTTGACCAATAAGATTAATACTTTGACTTGGTAATTGATTTAATGTGGTTAAAATGTCTCATTTTAAGTGTTTAATATTTTTACATGTCTTTAGCAATTTTAACATATTAAACAGTTCAAAATAAAGTAAAAAATGATGTCATTGTATTTAATAAACATTCATTGTTTTAATGTTGCATATATTTAATTACAATCATATATCTTTTTTTTTTTAAGGAACCCATTATAGGGCCTACATGTTAATATTAAAAGAAATAAAGATTATTAGTCCTTAAAAATATTAATAACTCGCTAATTCTCGAAGAGCTACAATCAAAAAGATTAAAAAACAAATAAAAAACATAAGATTCAAAGATCTCTGCCTAATTATAAGAAAATAAACCATAAAAAAGAAAGAGGAATTTGGTAGGCCAGTAGCCAAAACCAAACATATATAGTCATAAGCTAAGATAGATGTTTGGTTCATAACTAGGGCAGAAGTGTGCCAAGAGGAACACAATAATCTAACAAAAGATGCATGAAGTTGAACAAAAAATACATATACTTGATCTAAATTTCAAAGAAAACTGTACACATCTGTAAGGAGAGTTAACTTGTCCAGAAACTAAATAAACCTGCAAGAATATCACATGCGGTGCCAATAGAGAAATGAACACATCATTAAAATCCACAAAATATGTAGACAAAATGTTGTTGTCTAGTTAAGATGCCTTTGATTGAGGAATTGATTCATGGATTGAAGTGTTTTGGAGCGAGAAGATTCACTATTGTAAACAATACACAAGTCAACCATTTGATGATTGCTTATAGAATACAAAGAAAGTTTCTCATAGATGGTGCTAAATTATTATATGCTGAAAATTCATGGTGGTAGAAAGTAATTTGTTTTTTAAGCTTTGCATGAATATCCCACACACATTCATATAAAAGAAAAATTGGTAGTTACAAGAGTTTATATGGGAACAAGACAAAAAGGGAAAAATCGTGTGACCTTGCATAGATGAAATGTTTTAACTATGTAAATAACTATTAGCAAAGTTTATTCTTCCGCAAAATTAAATAATTTACAAATGAGAAGGATCTAACATTACGTGAGATCCCTACAATCAATTAGGGGTGTAAATGAGTTTAGCCGAGCTAAACTCATCTTTGGCTTGAGCGTGGGCATGACTAATTAATTGAGTTTGAGCTCAAGCTCAAGCTATAGCGCGAGCATAAGCTTAGCTCTATGAGTTTGAATTAGCTCCTATATTATTTATAAGAAAATATGATATAAATTTTAAATATTTTATTAACATTATAGTACCTAAGCTGCTAATTAAATGCTAATATATCTTAAATATATTTTATATTAATATTTGTTAAATAAGCCATTTCATGAGTTAACGAGTTGAGTGAAAGCTTGATATGTTTGCTCATTGAGCCCAACTAGTGAGTCATTTATTGAGCCAAGCTAGAGCCGGCTTCAAGTTTCTTGACTCACTTACATATGTATAATCAAACATATAACACATAATTCCGATTAGACAAAAATATTTTAAGGAATTTTACACTAAACTCTTTATGTAAAAAATATCATTTCTACTAATTTTATTAAGTTATATTGGTTAAAATATTTTAGCAAATAATCCAAATTTCTGAATTGGTAAATTATTTTTTAAAAAACTTGCTAAATAGTTCAAATTTGTTTACCAGTTGGCATAAAATTGCTCTTTATTATGACAAAATCGGGAAGCCCAATGTAACTAAAATAAGATAGTTTGTTATGAATAGCATAAAATAAGAAGGTCTTTATAGTTTCTAAATCACAATATAGATATTAAAACTAGTATAAACTCTTTAATTAAAAAATGATAAGTTTTACAACTTCAACTTATTTGCCTACTTTATCCTTATTGATAAGCTATTTTTGGCATTTATCACCTTGATTTGTTTTTGTCTTTCCAAAAAACCAAAGGAATGCTAGTTTGACTTGCAAATAAATTTAATGTGATAAAAATATTTCATTTTATGTTTTAACATTATTAAATATATTTATTTTTACATCTTAAACAGTCCAACATAAAATTTGATATATTATCATGTAGTTTAGGCTCTATTTGGGACTGCTTTTTTACTGCTTTTTAAATCAATTTTTTAGTATAAAATTTTTAATTTTTTGCTCTAGAAAACTGCTTAAAGAAGCTGTAAGAAAGCTGTCTCAGACAAAACCTTAATATATGTTTAATATTTTTTTATAAGATTGTGAAAATCAAAACTGATATAGAATTAGAAGAAGTTGTTCAAGATTTAATGATTTGATTGTAGTTGAACCGAATGATGTAATAAGTATTATAATCAGTTAAATATATTCTAAATGATATAATAATGATGCAATGATGTAAATATATGACTAAAAATTAATATGAATCATATATAACTAGTTGCTTTATTGTGCGCAGGAACATTTGTGGTGGTAGAGAGATGGAGTTTAGTGACCAAGTTTTATACTAATATTTAGCACACATATAAATAATAGATCGAGTGACCAAGTTTTATACTAATATCTAGCACACATATAAATAATAAAGAGGGGTGCAATAGTCATAAAAGACACCAAGATTAGTATGTGGAAATCCTTGAAAAATCAGTTTAAAATGATTTTGCTTGTGTTTGTAATCAATTACAAATGATGCCCTTCCCAGGTGGAGGGCCTTGGCTCAATGTTGCAAGTATACATCATATAGAGCATATTACGCCATGAGAGTTGGGAAAATTTTAGTGATATGATAATTATTTCAAGAGAATATTGGTCTGTTTTTTGGTCGGTAGGACCATAGTCGACAAGCAATAGTGGTCAAAGAGACCGTAGTTAGCAGGAAATAAAGTCGCATGGACCATATTTGGCAAGCCACTACATGAACAATATTCCATTACTGTCGGACTTTCTAGCGGACATACACGCACCTAAAAAAGCGGCGGACAAATCGGCAAAATATGTGCTGGTAAATTTACGATGAAATTTTCGACGAACTTTCTGCTGTTATGTTACCATAGCATATTCTGTAGGCTTATTCACTTGAATATATTATATTCTGTAAAAAATTACCGATGGAATCATAGGCCTAAATTGCACTGGCTTACTTAAACTTGTCAAAAATTTTCTGGTGCATTGTCCTCTGGTCATGTTACCGGCAGAAAATCTATTGGAATATCTGACAGAGAAAGCCCTAGTTTGCCCGCTCCATCGTCTTTCTTCTCATTTTGTTTCTGCTTCATTTCGGTTCGCTCCGCTCACATCAGAGACCTGCATCGAATGCCACCTCTATTGAGACTGGTCCATTGTTGACGTTCGTCGTCGACCTTACCAAAGTTCGTCATCGTACTTGCCAAAGTTTGCCGCCTCTGTTGGTGACGTTCGCTGCCTTATTTGTGGAAAATCCACCGTAAGGTTTTTCTTTTGTCATGGATGTTCTCGGTAGACATTTTCAAGAGATTGTAGCATGGTGTATGTATTTTGTTGATGATATTCTTCTTGTTGATAAGTCTAGAGAGGGAGTTGATGTGTATATTTATAGTTGAGATTAATATCTTTTTGCTTTAGTCATGGATTCTCACTTCACTTTTGCAAGAAAATGTACTTTGGTAAATTCTTTTTGTTGATGACATTCTTCTTGATGATAAGAGTTGAGAGGGAGTTGAAGGTAAATGTCTTGATTTATCGAGGTCAACCTTAGAGTCTAAATGTTTTCACTTGAGTTGATCAAAACTCAATATATAGAGTGTAATTTTAGTAGTAATAGACCGAGTGGAGTGATTGTGACTTTGGGTGAACAAGTCATTAGTAAAGTACACGTTTTAGATATCTTGGACCTACTGTTCAGAGTGATGGTGAAATAAATGGGGATATTATCAGTAGAATTCAAGTTGGATGGTTGAAGTGGAGGAATGCATCATGCTTGTTGTGTGATAGAAAAGTAGTCCTCAAACTTAAGGAAAAATTTTATAAGATGGTGGTGAGACCTCTATACTTATTTATTTCTAAACATCTATACTTATTAGTTTTTGGACATTTATACTTATTTATTTTTGGACATTTGTAGTTATTTATTTTTTGGACATCTACACTTAATTATTTTTAGACATTTGTGTAGTTTCCCGTTTTTTGTTGATGATATTCTTCTTTTTTTTTTGTTTATATTTATATGTTTATGTTCAATATTTGGTGATATTTTTTATTAAAGGTTTATGTTTGAATATATATAGTATTAGAATTTTTATAAATATATTGTATTTTAGAAATCAATTTCATAAGAGCGAAGACTTCTTTTTGTTTATGCTACAAGTTTCCATCGGATCTTTTATGCCAAAATTACCAACAGATAATCTGCCAGTTAATCTGTTGATAGTATTCTAGAGAAATAGGGCGGCAGAATATCCGTCAGCAATTCCAGCGTAACATTTTTGTAACAAATGTCGGTGGATTAAATGTCAAAATTGAGCCGGAAGATCCACCAGAGATGTTTTAAGCAAAAAATTCTAATGGTTTAGATTTTTTGACACACGAATTGTCGTCGTATGGATTTTTGTAAGAAATCCCCCCCAAAAGGAAATTTTTTATGGATTTCCCTTATTACCAGCAGAAGCCATTTTCCTGTAGTGGGTGATAGAGACCAAAGAGATCATAATCGACAGGCGACGATGGTAGAAAGGATTATAGTCAGCATGCGATGATGGTCAAAGGGACCGTAGTAGGTAGGCAACGATGGTTGGAGTGAACAATAGTTGGTGGGCCACAGTGGTCGAAGGGATCGTAGTCGGACGACGGTGGCAAGAAGGATCATATCCAGCAAGCAACAGAGCTCGAAAGGGTTATAGTATACAAAGGATGATAGTTGTATTGGATTATAGTTGGCAGGCCATGTTGGTCAGAGGGACCTTGATTAGCGAGCGACTATGGTTGGAGGGACCGTAGTCTAAGGCCCAAGGTGGTTAGAGTAACCATGGCCGATGACTGGCCATGGTGGTGGGAGGGATCGTAGTCAGAGGGAGATGATGGTTGGAAGAACCATAGTCTGTGGGCCAAGATGGTTAGAGGGATCGTAATCGATGGGCGATGGAGGTCAAAGGGACCTTAGTCCTTGGGTGAGGGAGGTTGGAGGGGCCATAGTCGGAGGACGACGGAGGTTGAAAGGAGTGTAGTTGGGTGACTGTATTCGAAAGGACTATAGTCAGGTAATGGTGGTTGGAAGAATCGTAGTTAGGCGAGGTCTGAAGGATCGTAGTCATGAGATAGTGGTCGGAAAGACCATAATCAGGCGAGGATTGTCGAAAGCACCGTAGTCAGGCAATGATGATTGAAAGGATCATAGTCGAGCGAAGGTTGTCAGAAGGATCATAGTCAGGTGACGGTGGTCGAAAAGATCGTAGTAGGATGGAACTCTGGTGACGGTCGGCGGCCAAGTGGAAGTCCCGTAGCGGTAGATGTCCGGACTGTGCAAGCTTGAGAAAGCCAGAGAGATCTTTCATTTTTACTATAAAGTTGCTTTAAGAAGTAGTAAAAAAGATGTATCAAACGAAGCCTTAATATATGTTTAATATTTTTTTGATAAGACTGTAAAAGTCAGAGCTAACATAGAATCAAGAAAAAGATGTTAAAGATTTAATGATTTGATTGTAGTTGAACCGAATGATGTAAAAAATATTATAACCAGTTAAACATGATCTAAATGATATAATAATGTTGCAATGATGTAAATATATGGTTATAAATTAATATGAGTCATATATAAATAATATCTTTGTTGCATCCTAGAGCAATCACGGCGGTAGAGAGATATAAAGTTAAGTGTCCAAGCTTTGTACTAATATCTAGCACACAGATAGATAATAGAGAGGGGTGCAAGAGCAATAGAAGACACTAAAAATTTTCCTTGGAAAACCCTAAAAAGAGGAAAAATCATCAGGCTTGGCTCAATCAAAAAAAATTCCACTAGTGCTTATAGTCCATAAGAAATGATGCACTTCCTCAGGGGGAGGGTCTTGGTTTAATGTAACAAGTATACATCATATAGAGTATATTACATAGTAAAAGTTAGAAAAAATCTAATGATGTGAGAATTGTTCTCTAGAGAATGTTGGCCTTTTTGTTTGGTCAGTAGGACCATAATCGATAGGCGAAGGTGGCTGGATGGATCATAGATGGTGGGTAACATAAGGTCACAGATACAGTAGTAGGTGGATGACGGAGATCAGGGAGACTTTAATTGGAGGGCAATAGTGGTAGGAGGGATTGTAGTCGGCGCACGATAGTGGTTGGGGGATCATAGTTGGCAGGCGATGGTGGTTAGGGTGAATAATAGTTGGTGGGCCAGAGTGTTCAGAGGAAGCGTAGTCAAGCGATAGTGGTCGAAAGCATCATAGTCGACGGGAGACAAAAGTTAAAGGGGCCCTAGTAGACAGACGATTGTGGTTGGGATGGACCGTAGTCAATAGGGCCATGATGGTCAAAGGGACCATAGTCAGCAGGTGACATAGTTTAGAGGGAATGTAGTCGACGAGCCACTATGGTCAAAATGGACATTATTCCTCGGGAAATAAAGGTTGGAGGGGTTGTGTAGTCCGTAAATGATAGAGGTTGACAAGATCGTAGTTGGGTTATTATGGTGGGAAGGGCTGTAGTCAGGCAATGGTGGTTAGAATGATCGTAGTGGGGCGATAGTGGTTGGAAGGACTGTAGTCGAGCGAAGGTGGTCGAAAAGACCATAGTAGAATGACGCTGGTTGAAAGCACTGTAGTCGGGCAACAGTGGTCAGAAGGATCGTAGTTGGGTGTCGATGGCTGGAAAGACCATAATCAGATGAAACTCTTGTGACGGTGGGTAGCAAGGTAGAAGTCTGGCAGTGGAAGGTGGCCGAGCTTTTTTAGCTTAAAAATGCAAGAGAGATCCTTCATTTTTCATCTATCCCATTGATCATAATGAATTTACCAAGCATTTGATCATACCCAGACCGCTTAATCCAAAAGCAAAATATATGTATACTTACATCTATTAATAGAATACCTTAACATTTTATGGCAAGAAGGGTCTTGATATATGGTATTTCACTTAAACATAATTTTCAAATAAAAGTAGTACTCTTGTGGATAATTGGAGACTTTCCAACTTATGGAATGCTATCAGGATGTAGTATTGTGGGTAAGTTATATTATCCATTTTGAATGGATTTAAGTAAAGCATTCATAATAAAAATTGAGGCAGTAAGAAGTACACTTGGTTTGATTATCATCTTATGTTTTTACTTGTTGAACATCCATTCGAAAGAAATAAGTTTGATTTTTTGGAGAAATAAAGTTGAAAGAGATATGCCTCCACCAAGAATGACAAGTGAACAAATATTAGCTACAATGGAGGTGATTCCTCGGATTGTTGATGCTCCCTCTCTACTAAATTATAGATTTATGGGTTATGGAGTATAGCACAGTTGGACAAAGAGGAGTATTTTTTAAGATTTACGTTACTAAAAAATTGATTGCTCCAACATAATTTGGATCTCATATATATAGAGAATCATTTTTTATAACAAATTTAATACTACATGGATGTCAAAGGAAAAACTAATGAAATTCAAAGAAAGATTAGATGAAAGTAAATTGGATGACCAAATGATTTTTATAACAAATCAATCGGAGTTCGAGCGGTGTTCATTGATTTTGGTGTCGTTGGGTTCGTCTCTTTGAGATGTTTAGTTTGACTATAACTTTGCTTAAATCGGAGTTCGAGTGGTCCCAAATTTAATTTTGGATGTTTTTCAATTCATATTTGCATCGAAATTTGTGTGTGATCAAGAAAATTTTTTAATGACATATCAATCTTCAATTATTATTAATTTAAATTCCTTAAATATTTAAATTATTTATACTTTTTTTGCCATAAGAAAAAAAAGATAACTCCATAACTCCTTAAATAACACTTTTATAATTGAAGATATCTCCATTCTTCAAAAACTTCTAATGCATAGTCTTTATGGGGACAAAAATCTTTAAATCACATAATGTGTATAGCACTATAGCTCACACTTGGGGGGGGGGGGGGGGGGGGGGGGGGGGGGGGGGGGGGGGGGGGGGGGGGGGGGGGGGGGGGGGGGGGGGGGGGGGGGGGGGGGGGGGGGGGGGGGGGGGGGGGGGGGGGGGGGGGGGGGGGGGGGGTAGTATATATATATATATATATATATAATCAAAGAGAACTATTCAAGATGATTTTTTTTCCATTTTTAAATTATATCCAATATAAACTTTGGATAAGTACTATGATAGTACTCTGATCAATTCTGATTTCATTAATATTTTGATCATAATTCGCACGGAAGTAGTGGCTTGTTGGTCGTGATGGTAATTCTCGCTCGAAAAATATTCATTAGATGGGGAAAATTGGCTTTTTGTGCTCCACAATATCTAAAATTAAAGAAATAACTCTATTATTTTGTCTCTCCAAGAAATATACCCAAGAGTTTCATTCGGACTAAAGTACCACTAGAATTTCAAGTGACATGCCAGACTATATAAGTGACCCTTCATGTAAGAAAATGTTTGATGCCTCTTATTTTTAGTACTTTTTTTCTCTAGCGATTCTCATTCGTAAGTGATGATTTTAAGACAATGTTCCAAAGCAAGATTTTCAAATATGTCGCTATCTCTGGCTAGCCAACCATTCGTTGAAGGTTAGTGGTGCTATACATCTATGCTATGAAGAATATTAGATATACGATTATCAACGTTAAACATTGCTCAAATTTTATTTTGACCTTGATCAAAATACGTTTGGCACATGGTCAAATATTCTTCAAAGCTTTATTAACAATTTCTTTGTATTGCATAACAAAGATTGAATAATTGTCAAAAATGTTTCTATCAAGATTCAAAGTTAGCTGAATTATGTTCCAAAAAATTTCGATCAATGCTAAAACAATGTTCAAAAAAATTTTGTAAATGTTGATTGATTAAATTTTTATTACATGTTTGATGAAATTTTGAGCAAAGTTTGAATGTATTATTTTGTACTGACTTTTATTTTGCAATTAACTTATTTGAGTTATCTTATTGTGCATTCAATTTGCTCTAGTTATATACAGAACAACAAGTATGATGGGTAACACTGTTACACTACTATATATTTTTAGTCATTTTAGACTAATAATTTTATTGTTTTAAATATGAGTGACATGCACACAACATTTGAATATGCCCGTGTTAATCATAAAGATATATTACATTAATTTTAGTGGATGTGCTATTGATTTCAGCTTCGTTTGGGACTGTTTTCTTCCTGCTTCTTAAAGCGAGTTTCTAATATAAAATTTTAAAATTTTTAACTAGAAAGCCGCTTTCAGAAGAAGTAAGAAAGCTGTCCCAAACGAAGCCTTCAATGAATGTGTTGCTGAAGATC
Organism: Dendrobium officinale; assembly: GCA_019514585.1. NCBI lineage: Eukaryota > Viridiplantae > Streptophyta > Magnoliopsida > Asparagales > Orchidaceae > Dendrobium > Dendrobium officinale. Next base: position 17,017,246 of record CM033685.1, read on the forward strand.
AGTACAAAGTTTGTTGGTTTGAATTCATAGTTTTAAATTAAAAATACAACTACTATTTCTTGAAGAAAAATGGTTTCAATCATAATAATCTTCAAGAGAATATTTTATAATGATAGAGATGTGATCATATTTGAAAATTTTATGATTGTATAGCTATGTTATAGATGTTGTTCTTGTATTTATATAAAAAACAAAATTTACTTTTGTTTTATAATTGTTAGGATTATATTCAAGATATTATTGTTATTGTAAAATATTTTAACTACTTAATTTAATTTAAAGTTTATTATTAAAATTTTATCTTCTATTATGTTTGTGTTAGAATATGTTATGTTATAAATGTTATAATTGCATTAAGCTAAACTATAGTTTATTATTCAATATGATTGAACTTTATTCAAACATTAAATGAATCTTATTCGAATGAGTAATTCAATAATTTTATAATTTTTTCTAACAATATTTTATTCAAACCTTATTTACACCTTTTTGGAGCCATGATTGACTATGATAAAAAAAATTAAAATATGAAGAGTTAATATTTGATTAGGGTTTGAATAATATTCGATCATAGATCTATTTTTATCATATATATTGAAAAAAAAAATATTAATCATAATTCACACTGATGCATTGCAATGTGTCAACAGGCTTGAGTTGAATGTAACATGTTCAATTGGTTTTTATTTTCAATGCTCCTAATAAATTAAGCTATCTAGTTAAATAATAATAATAATTTCGATCTATTTCCACATTTTTATTTCATACAATTATTCATATTTTAGAATCTCGATTGAGAGAACACGCTCCTGAACAGAAGAAAATTTCAAGATCACTCAATTGAGTAGTAGATCCTAAAAAGTGCTGTGAAAACCTGATTTATTATTAGTGCAAGCTCCATTTGGGACAGATTTAAAGCAGTTTTTTAGTACCAAAATTTATTTATTTTGAAATATTTTTATTAAAAAGCTACTTTAGAAAATAGTAAGAAAGCTATTCCAAACAAAGCCTCAAAAATCACAAAAACCTCAATTCAACCCCGACTCCTAAAAACCCTAAACACTATTTAAACTCTAAATCCTAAATCCTAAACCTCTTAACCCTCTCGATTATATCATAGCCTTTTAGGTAGTATTAAAGTAATCTCTCTCAATAATTAAAGCATAACATACTAATGTTAGATCCTTATCTTACACTTCAAAAATAATAACTTTAAGAAAAGTTCTATCTTTTTTGTAATCATTAGACATGCACATTTGACAGCCCGCAAAAATGAATTATTCTTTGTGCTGATCGAAGGACGTTCAATTTAGAATCCAACAAGTAAATAGAGTCCAAAAAAGTTAAAACTCACACAATTGAATACAAAATCTTTCGTATATTTATTTTGTACTCTTAAATCTAACAATTACATGCGAGTATCAATGTGCAAATGAGTCCAAAGACTCGAGAGATTATTACGTGCGGAGTCACGACCGAAGTTGCGTTCGGTTTGTATAAGTGTGTGCTGTAAAAGCACAGTGGTGAACAGTAACTGCGCTTTTATTACGCACGCTCACAAAAATCAGACGATTCTCTGGTCCGAACTTCGCATGTAATAATCTCTCACTATAGGAAATTCAGGCATTACCAGTGATTTTTTTCGTCGGTTTCTCTAAGATTTCAGCAATTTAGTAAAATACCAGCGGTTTCAAAAACCGTTAGAATAAATCACGTCGGAAACTATTTCTAGCGGTCTATTTTTGCAAAATCAACATATATAGCATTGAAATGAAATCCACAATAAGCAAATAAAGTCTACAAAGATTATCAAAACAAATAACCTCATCAAACCAAATAAGTAAATAAAGTCTGATAACATATAAATCCACAATAACATGTCCATGTCCTCACTTTCACACAACAAGTTCATGAAACCAAATATTTAAACCAAAAGTTCATCAAACAAATAAGTGTACTACTCATCCTCTGTGTCCTTGCTGTCTAGTGATGTATGTGTTTGCTATTACTTTTTCTTCTTTTGATTTTCATCTCTATAGAATCGCAGCTCTGCTTGCATTTCATTTTGAACCGTTCTTATCTCTTCTATCTCTTTCATCATGGTTGCAACCCTCTGACTTATAGATTCTTCAGCTCCACTTGGATCATAAAATGTTGATGTGGATGAATTTCCCTCATAAGTATAGCCTTACAAATCCAAGCCATATACACCCCCCCCCCCCCCCCCGCCTATGCCTTCCTCCAACAACATACGATCATATATGATACTCAGAATACATGATCGATCTTAAAGATTATCCCTCGCCAATATAATAACGACTTTTCCAAACTCGTACATAACCCTCCTATGAGAATAAATTCTTAAAATATATTGATATTAGAATGAGATTTTTTATATTAAATTTATATTCCCAAACTCCAAAAAATTAAACTCAAATGAGTTTTTTTAATCTTTTCATCAACCCACTGATGATCATCTTGATGTTGGTGAGTCCTCGTATGCAACTGCACTGGTATTGACTCCTGGCCAAGAAACTCTTTCTGAAAATAGAAGATATATTTGAAATATCATAAATATATTTATTAAACTAATTCAAAGCTTTTACCAGTCGTCGTTTATATTCTGTATGACAATCGTGACTTTTTAGTCCAACTAGCATCGCAGATTTCAGGTCAACACATCGGCTTAAGTTTGATCCATAGCCACAGGCATTTTTAAACTTTTAAACCACTGACATATTGATCTTTTTGGCTATAACATGAAAGATTAAGGTGCTTTGGGCTTTATTATTTTGTCTTTGGTGGTTGTTACTAACTCTAATTTTTTTCAGCGGCAGTACTCTTTAATTTCCATCCTCGCTTTGACATTATCCTTGCTCTTACCTTTAATATCCATAGTTATATAAAAAATATTATCTAGAAAGTTCTTCTCAATATGCATAACATCCAAATTATGTCTTATGAAATTTGTTCTCCAATATGGTGATGTCCAGAAAATACTTTTTTAAACCAATTATGTTGAACACCATATCCCAGAATTTAGACTCTAATAATATTAGAAAATTAATAATTGATGGAAAGTCAGAAAGACTTTGTAGTATATCATCACCACTTAATCTAGTGGAGGAGGTGACCTCTCAACTTTATTTTTAACGAATTATTCATTATTCCTCCTAAATGGATGATCAGCAGGTAGGAACATATGATGAAAATCAAACCAAATATTTTTCTCTTTATATTTTAGTGTAAAAGCTTTGGTATTCTCCATGTAGTAAGAGCAAGCTAATTTTTCTGCTGTGCTCCAATCAGACAACATACCATAAGCTGAAAAATTGCCATTGGTCCAATGCAATTCAGCTCGAAGGAGAAAATTTTATTTTATTAAGATGTCATATATGAGAACATCTTCTTCCCATAATAACTTGAGATCATCAATTAATTGTTACAAAAAATATTAATTTTTACTTTTGGATTATGTGGTTCAGATATTATAAATATTAAGAACATGTACGGGGTAGTCATACACATATTTGGTGGAAGGTTATATGGTGTCAGTATAACTAGCAAACAAGAGTACGATATAGCTGCTTGATTATATGGGGTAAAACCATCAGCACATAATCTCAATCTTATATTGTGCGGTTCAGCAGCAAATGAAGTATGTACTCGATCAAAATATTTTCACGCTTCAGCATCTGATGGATGATAAAGAACACCAATGCTTGTTAATTTTTCCTTATGTCATCTCATATGACCTGCTAAACTCATTAATGCATAGAGCCGCTGAAGTTTTAGAAAGATCTGTAAATACAGTAAATGGGAATATGAAACATCTTTCTTTTGAAGACGTTGTTTTCCCGATGTTGGCTTAAGCTAAGGCGCATTGTAGGTGTGACAATAAACTTTTGTTTGCATTATCCTTGTAGTATAACATACATCTATTGATACAATAATCAATTTTTGTAGTAGTGAGACCCAAATTGGATACTAATTTCTTTGTTCGGTACAAATCTGAGAAAATTAAATTATTCGTTGAATTAATTTCCTTGAGAAGACCAATGAAGTCATTGAAACAATCATGATGAATATTATATTTAGTTTTGATACTTAATATCCTCACTATAATCGATAATTCCGAATGAGATTTGCAACCATCCCAAATTGATTTTTGAGTTGCATGTAGTAACTCAACATGCAGTAACTCAAAGAATTTTTTGGTTTCTACATTTGGTGGCTCTTCCACACTAGCCCTTAAATTAGGACATGCTACATCACAAATAAGTTCTTCAGACCACTAGAAAAAAGTCACTTAAAACCGGCGGTAATAGCCGCCAGTAAAGCGCCGGTAAAAAATAAAATCGACAGTCTGACCGCCGGTTATTATACCGCAGCTAATTCTGGAGGCGGTTAATTAAATAGCCTATGGTTAAATACCGGCGATTTAACCGCCTGTATTACCGGCGGCTATATAATCGCAGGTAATGGCCGCCGGTAATACCTGAATTTCCTATAGTGTCTCCAAAGACTATGATGACTTCAATGTGTGTTAAATACAACTTTGCATGGTACGTCAAATGAATGAGGTCGAAGTTATCGAATGGGCCTTGATATTTTTCTATCTAACACTCAAAATTTTAATATTTCATGACTATCATCTATAAACAACTTTAATATCAAATATGTCACTATTATATTTCATTTCTACCTCATATATTATCCTATAAACTTTAATATTTCATTTCGTGCCCGCATATTTGATCTATAGGTAGTAGACATAAAATATTAAACTTTTGAATATTAGATATGTAAATAGAATAAAATAAAATGGTATATATATGTAAATATCACATATTGTTTTATTCTATTAAGTTGGCTTCTACTGCCACCTTAAAAAATTATTTTCTCTGCTTATAAAGTAATAAAAAGGAGCCATAATGGTATTTTCGGTTATCAATAAAATTATTATTATTATACAAAATCAAACATAAGCAATTTGAGTATTTGACTGACCGAAACAATTCTTTGTAAATATTCGCCATTTAAAAATGTTTCTTTTCTTCGAAAACATCCAAAATTTACCCCAAAAATTTACTGGAAATTACGATGAGTGCCATTCGGTATTGACCCACGCGTTCGCCTGAAGATTTCGTCAATTTAGCAACACTTTATTGTTGCTATATCCATATCTTTATCATGGGCTATTTTCTCCCCGTCATTACCCTTTTTTTAATGTAAATGCAAATATAAAAAATTACATAAACATCTTTTCATGTGAAATGTGACATTTTTTATTTTCTTTATGTGAAAAGTGAGTAAATATTAATGTATTAATATTTTATTTAAAAAAACTTATTTAAAATTAATAAATTTAATTAAAATATTTAATCATATAATCATTTATTAAAATTAAATTGTGCTGATATCTTGCAAGATTAAAATTTTCATAATTTTTTATAATGTTATAGCAAAGTAGTTCAAATTTATTTATCATAAGGCATCAATTTGTCCACTATTAATTATCATATAAAAAAGATAAAATCATAAACTCAATGCATGTAAAATTTTTTATATAAAATTATAAGTAAAATAGGCTAAATTTTATTTTATAAGTTTTTTTTAGCAGCAACAAATTAGATTTTCTTACTTTCAAAATATCTTCTAATTTTTTGTAGAAATTATTTAATATTTTGGATAGCAATTTTTTCACCTACAAAAATTGCTAATATACATATGTAAATTTACTTATTTAAAAGAATTTATGTTACAATTTTATTTTAATTTTTCTAACTGAAACAAATAAGGTTTTCTTTCTTAATTTAATTTATTTTTCTATTTTTTTAAGAATAATTTAGTGTTATTACTAGAATTTTGTAATGCTTAATTTAAATGGTTTGGTCCTTCCTCAAAATTTATTTATACATAAAAATGCATCAATTGTGAGATTGTGGCTTCGTTTGGGACTGCTTTCTTACTGTTTTGTAAAACTATTTTTTAGTTTAAAAATCTCTAGAAAGTTGGAAAAAAAACAGTAGTCTTAAACTATCCCAGACGAAGCCTTAGTCTTACATATTTTTAATTTTTTTATATTTAATTATTCATGTAATGAATTTGCCCACCCTAAAAAATATAGCTGATCCTACCTCTAACACCTACCACATTTAATAAAAAAACTTGTCAAGTAACAGGCGATTTTCTCCACATGGCGACAAAATCGCCATCTGGCAGGGAACTCGTAGGCGACGACTCGACCTAATTTTTAAATTTAAAATGTTGTCTCTTGTTTTCTATTAATATAATACCAAACTAACATAGTTTAGCCTTTAAAGTAACATAGTTTAGTAGTATTTGTAGCAAATCACCTAAATATATATATATATATATATATATATATATATATATATATATATATATATATATATATATATATATATATATATATATATAATGAAGGTTTTCATAGTTTCTACATCCCATCAGAAGCATTCCGCCTTGTATAAATCTTTGAAAGAAATTATAATCTTTACAACTTCAACTTATTGGCCTGATATATTGCTGGCTTGGTAGTACTGGTTTTTGAATTGTTTCAGCACTTAACTTATTGGATGTCTTCAGCAATTTGGAAGTGTTGAACAGTTCGAAAAGTTGTTTTCTATGAACTGTGTAAAGGTTGAAGATTGGATAAGTAGTGCGACAGTGTTTTGATTTGTTCTGAACTGCTGAGGAATGGGAACAGCTGTAAGACACTTCTGATTAAGCTAGCTTCATGTCTGTGGAGAGATTATTGTATGCGGACATCAGACGGGAGAGAACAGACTAGTTTTCTCTCTATCTACAGTCAAAGTACAATTGAGTAAAAGCATAGGTACTACATATAGCAACTGTGCTTTTACTATAGCCAGAGAGAAAACCGAACTGTTCTCTCCGTCCGATGTCCGCACACAATAAAATGTCGTGGACTTGGCTTTAATGTAAAAGTTATTAAATTGATGTTGATTTTGAGACAGTTGACTTTGTTGTGGTGGTAACTTATTTGGAACGTATGTGACAGCCTGCATTAGTAAGTTGACTTCATTAATTTTTTTTTCTTGGGGATGTTGAACATGAAAAGACTAGTTGTGGAAATGGTAAGACAGACTTTGACTTTAAATACAATTTTAATTTTCTACTAAAAAAATATTTTAATAAGGTAAGAAAGCCGTCCAAAATTTATTTCATCAATGGATAAATTTAAGCTAAAATTAAATAGATTTATTTGATAATAATGACAAAATCATTCGAGTACGTGCCGGTCTTCTTTGTCCCCTACTATCGATCGAGGGAGCGATAACCGAGGTTCCAGCGTTCGTCTCCTGGCTCGTCTCGATGCCTTCGTCGCCGCCATTCAATTGCTCGAGCTTTTACAATCGATTGAGTTTCTCTCTCCGTTGAAATCTCCACTGAGATCCAAGCAAATGGCAAACCTCCACTAGCCATGAGAGTATCATGTTAACCGAATTTATTCCATCAAACATACAAAATTGATTCAAAATATTCTCTCATGTTGTAATTATAATATAAATTCTTCTCAATTTTGTCACTCGATTATACAAAATTGATTTCAATTTAGTCTCAAAAAGATTATTTTGGATTAATTTTGTTTGGTTGAGGAACTAAAATGGAATATCATAATGCTTTAAGGGTTAATTTTTTTTTTTCTTTCATTTTCGGTCAACTTTCTTATTGCTTCATAGAACAGTTTTTTAGAATTTTTTAATTAAAAAGTTGCTTTAAGAAACCGTAATAAAGCTAGGGTTGCAAGCGAACCAAACGTTCGACGAGCTACTCGTTGTTCGGTTCGATTAAAGCTCATTTGTGATCGTTTAATAAACTAAACAAACAAACTTGAACACAATGCGTTCGGCTCATTTATGTTCGCGAACAACATCATTTGAAGTTCGTGAATAAGCTCAACATTAAGCTCAATAAGAAGCTCGATAAAAGTTGAAATCATGTTCGATTTTGAACTCGTGAATAAGCTCGATAAAAATAATTAATATTTAACTATAGAATTAATAAATATAAATAATCATTGCCTTTGTTACATAAACAATTGCTTTATTATAAATGTGTTTGTTCATAAATATGTTTATGTACATGTTTTTGTTCGATAGTTAAAAAAAATTTTGTTAAATATGTTCGCGAACAAGCTCGATAAGCGCTAAATGAACGAACATGAACCGAACATGAACACTCATTATTTTAAATGAACCAAACATGAACACAAACAATAAAGCTCAAACAAACATGAACCAAACTTGAACAATCTGATATTAAATGAACACAAACATCAACAATCACATACTCGATTCGGCTCAATTCGTTTGCAGCCCTAAATAAAGCTATCTCAAACGAAACCTAAGACTAAAATGATTATATATAAATAGTCGCTATTTTGAAATTTGACCCTTCGCTATGATGTTCTCATGTAATTAAAATAAGATATAATGGCATTGAAAAATGATTTTATTTTTTTTATGATATGACCCTATTTTTGGACGATTTATTATTTCTTGGAGAAAGACGGGGATAAAATTTTTATTTTTATTTTTATTTTTTATTTTTTTGCTACAAAGGAAACGATAAATGCAGCAAATAAAATACTATCTTGACCAACTCTTTGGTCAATGGGATAAGCCAATATGGACTATGGAGTGGTAGTCATTGTAATTTCAAGTATATATTGGGGCAACTTTGCGCTGTCTATGAAGGCTTTAAGCTTTTAGCTTGTATATTTTTTTTAGTATAAAATATTTCTATGGGTCTATGGCACATAATGACTAAGGTTTCGTTTGGGACGGTTTTTTTTAATGCTTCTTTAAAGCAGCTTTCTAGTATAAAAAGTTTATTTATTTTACTAAAAAGCTGCTTTAAGAAAAAATAAGAAACTGTCCCAAACGAAACCTAAGTGTTTGAATAGATCAAATTGAGTTACCAAAATGTTACATGGGGCTCTCATTGATGTCTATTGGATGGCAAGTGATAAAAAGGATCTCCAACTCTTTTAATTGAAAGAATAAATTCACTCTCTTTCTTCCACTTATGGCTATCTTAAGCATCTAACTCTGATATCTTACACTTCCATCATTCTTATGAATCAACAGTTGTGCATTATTCTTAAAAGCTATGAATGGCTTAGATTTTGTTTGGGATTTATTTTTACTACTTTCTAGTAAAGAAATTTTTATATTAAAAAGTTGTTTAGAAAGCAAAAAAGAAAGCTGTCCCAAACGAAGTCTTAGGCTTCGTTTGGTACTGCTTTTTTAAAGCAGCTTTTTAGTACAAAAAATTTAAAATTTTTACATTTTTTTTTTATTTTTCTAAAAAAAATTACTTTAAGAAGCAGTAAGAAAGACATGCCAAATGAAGCCTTAGTCTCTTCGAAGATTTCAATTCTCAAAATACATAATCACTCTTACATGACAGTTTAAATATCAAAGGTAAGCACCCTCAATGCTAAAATTGAATCATCATTTGGTAAAATTTTATTAGAAGTGCTTAGGATACATCCTACAAGACCAAAAAGTAGCATTTTTTTCCTTTCAATATTTGACATTATTTGATGAAATATTCAATTTCAAAGATGGATTGATGTTCTTATCCTCCACAAAGTTATATTTCCAACAAATGAAAAATTTCTAAGGAAAAAAAATACATTTGATCATTGGCATGATATAATTTCTTATGAGGCAAGTAAGGAATTATTGATGCTGGTAAATCTAAGAATATCAACTCTATTAGTCCTCCTGACTCCATCAAATTATTGTCTAGTAAGTTGTACATGAAATTATGATTAAATAAAGGGAAAAAATCTTTAGAAATATTCTCACCCAATTAAAAGTGCATTTCTCGCCTAATCATAAGGCTTTTAAAAGAATATGAGAAAGTCAAAGATGTTAATTTTCATCATGGTTAATCTAAAATACCTATGAAAGGTTCAATAACTAAAACTCCTAGAGATAAATGGAATTATATAGATCAAGAAATACTCTTTAGGGTGACATCAATAACTTTGAAGAATTCATTCTTCCCTTAGTTGACTTTTATATGGTAATATCAAAACATTAAAATGGTTAACCAATGTTAAACTTCAAGGTTGTTCAAAAATAATTAAATTATTTTGATAATAATTCAAAAAAAAGTCTATATATCAATATGAGCATTCATAAAACAAAAAAACAAAAAAAACAAAAAAATTGTGTTAATTTCAAGAATTAGTAAACCATAAATAATTTTTTAATTATGTAACTAGAAAAGGGAGAAATTCAATAAAGTTTTGATTTTATTACTTATTCTCTTTGATCAAATGTGATTTTTTTAGCTTAAAAGAATTATTGAAGAGAATCAAGGTATGGGGAACTTGCACCAAAACAATTAAGATGTATCTTACTCCTAATTTGATTGAAGAAATTCATTGAAACTAGAGCCATTATGATTTTAACATAAAAAATCACTGAAAAAAATTCATTTGAAAATCAAAATAATAGAATTTATGTCAAATATATTTGGGAGTGATGCATACCATTTTCTTTGATTTCCTACATCACCTCAATGATGCATTTTCCAATATCAATCATCACTACATTGTTATTGGATGTAAAGCTTCGGAATGATGAAATTCCTTCTAAAAATGAATTGAAGAATGAGTAAGAAAATTATTATATCTCATTGGATTCAATTTGTTTTATGAGAACATTTGATTGATTCTTAAGTGGATGGTTGGATTATTACAATAGCCACTATGAACTAGGAAAATCCTCATTGGATCAAATCTATCCAAATAAAAAGAATAACTCACTTTTTGGACAAAGATTGAGTCTTATTTAAGAATTTTGGCTTTTTGGAAATCTTTCCACTGATCAAATCCATCCAAAAGAGCATAATTCCCTAATTTTAAATTGATACTAGACAGGCATCTATCAAGAAATCAAATAGTTTTAAAGAAGGATAGTTAATCATAATTTTGAGGAAGATTAAAGCCTTATCATAGGGGTTATGAACATCAAAAACCACTTATTAGATGAAATATTTCAAAAGATGGAAAATCTAACCCCTTTGAAGGATTAAAATTGGAGCCTTGTCCTAGGTGTTATAAGCCTCAAACACTTCTCCTTAGATCAAAAATATATAAACATGGACAATAACCTAATTTTTATAGGAAATTTGGAGTATTATTGCATAGATTTTGAAACTTCTTCAACTCTTTATGTTTAAATAAATTATCATGAGATCTATCAACCACATTTCTAAACGAAGAATGAATCTTCAATTAAGAGATTATGAACTTTCAAAGGCTCTCTTCAATTATATATTTTCAAAATGAGAATAGTTGATCTGATGTTAAATGGAGGTTGGAGCCTCGTCTCAATGATTATGAATCTCAAAAGCCACTATAGGTTATGACTAAATAAGGAAATTATGATCTCTCTTAGTCATCTAAAAGGTGGAGGGATAATTATAATATTTAAAGGAAAATAAATATAAAGTTGAATTATTTCATATTTTTTTTTTATATTATGGTAATTTTCTTAAAATTTACAAAGCATATGCTGGTATATCTATAAAAGGAATTCAAAAACTCAAATAAAATTGAGATAATAAAGAAACTAAAACAAATTGTAGCGCACATGACAAAACTATATCAGTTGGCCAACTACTTGAGCCCACTCATGGTTAACTAGGCCACTTTTTGTGCCTAGATTAATAATTTTTCAATTTCTTAGTGATGCTTAGGTATCCTTTTTTGACATTCTAGAATAAACCTTTGGCACTTTCAATCCTTAATAGAGCTTAAAATGGTAGCTTTGAGCAAGGGGTGAATAGGATCTCCACTCATCTAAACCTTTAAGAATAACAAGTTGGAAGCCTTGAAGGTCATACAGTGTTAAGCGAGGTCCTCATTGAAGACACTCTGTAAAAAAATTATTGTCATAAAATTCTCAAAAGGTACATCAAACTAACAAAAAGTATAAAGTACCCAACTATATTGATTGAACGAATAAATTCACTCTATTTCTTCCCCTTGCTTCTAGCTTATGCATCTAACTCTAAATATTTTAGCTTCCTATCATTGCAATAAGAATTAGAAGTTTTGTATCATTCATAAAAGCTATGAATGGTTTAGTTTCAACTAGGATTTAAGTTCTCAAATAAGAATTAGACATTATTTGATGAAATATTCAGTTTCAAAGATGGATTTATGCGTTTATACTTCACAAAGTCATATTTCCAACAAACAAAGAATTTTCTAAGAAAAAAACATTAGGATGATATAGTTTCTTATGAGGCAAGTATAGCACTATTGATGATAGAAAATCAAAGAATATCAACTCTATTAGTCTACCTACATCCATTAAATTATTCTCCAATAAAATGTACAACAAAGTATGGTTAAATGAAGGGTAAAATCTTTAGAATTTTTCTCACCCTATTTAGAAAGTATTTCTCCCCTAATTATAACACTTTTAAGAGAATGAAAGGAAGTCATGATGTTAATTTTTATCAATAACAACAAGCCTTTATCCCACTACGTGGGGTCGGGTACATGAATCTTTTTTTCTCCATTATGTCTGATTAAGAGTCAAATTCTCATTTAGTTCTAATAAAGAAATGTTATTTCTAATATTTTCTAACCAAGTCTTATTAGGTCTACTTCTACCTATCTTAAAATAGATTAAATCTAATACATCTACTTTCCTAATCAGGTCATCGAAAGGTTTACATTTAATGTGGCCAAACCAACTAAGGTGACTCTCCTTAATCTTATCTACCATGGGAGCTACTCTAACATTTTCACGTATATTCTCTTTTTTGTATCCTATCTCTAAGAGTAAAGACACTCATCCACCTAAGAATCCTTATCTCTATAATACTTAACTTAATATTATGGTTCTCTTTTAATGGCCAACATTCTGTGCCAAAAAGTATTGCATGTCTAACCACCATCTTATAGAATTTTCTCTTAAGTTTGAGTGGAACTTTTCTATCACACAACAAGCCCAATGCATTCCTCTACTTCATCCATCCAACTTGAATTCTACTAATAATATCCCCATTATTTCACCATCTCTCTGAATAATAGACCTAAGATATCTAAAATGTGTGCTCTTATTAATGACTTGATTGCTCAAAGTCACAAACCCTCAACTAGATCTATTACTACTAAAATTACACTCAATGTATTCTATTTTAGATCTACTCAAATGAAAACCATTAGAGTCTAAGTTTGACCTCCATAATTCATGTTTGCCTTCAAATCTCTCTTTAGTCTTATCAACAAGAAGAATATCGTCAGCAAAAAGCATACACTAAGGAACATCCTCTAATAATTCTCCAGTAAAAACATTCATGATTAAAGAAAAAAGAAATGTACTTAAGGCTGATCCTTGATGTAATCCAATTAAAATTGGAAAATACTTGGTCAAACCACCTTGTGTTTGAACACAAGTAATAGCTCTAGCACATATCTCTAATGACTTCAATATAAGCATTATTTATCCCTTTCTTTTCTAGAACTCTTCATAGTACCTCTCTTGGAACTTTATCATATTATTTCTCTAAATCAATAAATATCATATGAAGATCTTCCTTTTTCTATCTATACTTCTCCATCAAACCTCTTTATATATGGCTTCTATAATAGACCTACCCGACATGAATCCAAATTAATTTTGAGAAACGTTAGTATCAAATCGTAACCTATGCTCCACAACTCTCTCCCATAGTTTTAAAGTATTACACATCAACTTAATTCATATTTAATTTGCACAATCTTATGTATCACCTTTATTCTTAAAGATAGGAATCAGCACACTCATTATCCACACATGTGGTATCTTTTTAGTTTTCAAAATAATATTAAAAAGTTTAGTAAGCCAAGAAATTTCTTCATCTCATAAGCATTTCCACACCTCTACTGTAATATCATCAGGTCCAATAGTTTTCCCACACTTCATTTTCTTTAAAGCCTCTAACTTCAATTTTAGTAATACGCCGATTAAAATAAAAATCTATATTTTCTTTTAGAGTGTTAAGATCACTTAAGTAAATTGTATTTTCACAATCTTCATTGAAAGCTTAGTAAGATATCTTATTCACCTTTGTTTAATATCCTCTTCTAAAAAAGTACTTTTTGTTCTTCATTCTTAATGCACTTCACTTGAACTAAATCCTTACTACTCCTATCTTTTTATTTGGCTAGCTTATACTTATATCTTTTACCCTCTTTAGTATCTAATATATTATATAAATCATTAAATGCTAAAGTCATTGCATCGTAGAATGCTTTCTTAGACTCCTTACGAGTAACCTTATATATCTTTACCAATTTTAGAATTTTTACATCTAAACTAATTTTTATAACATAGTTTCTTATTTTTTATCTTTTCTTATACATTTTGATTTCATCATTAATTATTTTACTATTACAATCTTTTACTTTTGATACTCCAAGCATATCATTTGCAATATTCTTAATATTACAAGCTACTACTTCCCACATAACATTACATTACAAGAAAATTATCCATTATCAGGGAAATTTGTAATGGATTTCTGGCAGAAGAATTTCCAGAGGATTTTTTGGCAAATTTCTGACAGATTATTTAGTAATATTTCTGACAAATTTTCAAGCAGATTTTTTGCCGTCTTTTCCGTTGGATATGTTTCCGGTGGCTTTTCCAGTTGATTTTTCGACAGATTATTTAAATATATGAAAATATAATTTATTCATAATTTAATTCTTTAATAATTTTATAATTTATTTTAATTAATAATTAATTTAATAATATATTTTAATTTATTATTAATTTAATAACATATTTTAATTAATTATTACTTAACTAATTTATTTGGATTATCAATTAAAATAATAAACTTAATTAAATAAGTTTTAATTATAATATTTTATCAGTTTTAATATAAATAAAAAATTTATCCATTTAAACAATTTTACAGGAACGGTATATTGGTCGGACTGACACACGCCCGCGCGGGTAGGGGGGTTGTGGTTGATTCTCAGGGTGGACAGGTGCCAGGTCGCGGGTTGTGGGAGTGGGCTCAAATGCACGGGTTGGGGACCTTGAGCCAGGGTGCTCACTGGGCGCGAGTTGCGGACTCGCAAGAGCGGGCTCACCTGGGCGCATGGGATGGGAATTTTTTTAAGAAAACTATTTTATTTATTCTGATGATTCTTTTCCACTAGATTTTTTGCTATTAAAAAGTTTTCCATGCTCGATTTACCGTCAAAGACGTTGCCGTTGGAAATCCACTAAAAATTTTTTAAATCCGCTGTAAAATTTAGAATTTTCTGCCTTAAATATGCAACTTTCTTGTATTGTTAGCATCCTTATGCACCGATAAAATATTAAGATCATAAATCTTACTCTAGAATATATTTTTGTTAGAGTTCTTTAAATGCCACTATTTAATCATTGAATAATAATATACTATATTTTTCATACTCTGCCCCTTCATCCTAAAGTCTAAAACTAATAAGCAGTGTTTGGTACATAGACTTTCACTCATAATAACTTTACAATCTCTGTAATCAAAATAATATATTTTTCTTACAAGAAAATAATTAATATGAGTTTTATAATATTCATTCTTATAAGTGATAGGATGCTCATCTTTTTTCTTAAATAAGGTATTAGCAATAATAAAATTATAAGGTAAAGAAAAATCTAATAGTCTTGCCACCTTCATTAGTCGTTCAACCCATAGCCACCACGAATGCTTTTAAAATCCTCTACCTATCTACCAACATGTCCATTAAAATCTCCTCTAATAAAAACACTTTCTTCAAAAGGTATTTTTTATATTAATTCTTCTAAGTCATTCCAAAATTTAAATTTTGAGTATATATCTAAGCCTACTTTAGGAGCATAAACACTTCTAATATTAATAATCTTATCTTCAACAATAATCTTTAAAGCTATAATTTTATCTTGAATTCTATTAATTTTTACAACAGTATCTTTCAAACCCCTAGCTATCTATAGTCACACATATAACATTTCTAGTACGACTCCTACCATAATACTAAAGATTAAACCCTAAACTATTAATCTCCTTAGCCTTCTCTCCCATCCATTTAGTTTCTTGAATATATAGAATATTTACCTTTCTATCAATCATAATATCAACTAATTTCATTAATTTTCTTATAAGGGAACCTACATTCCACTATTCTAACCTAATTTTAGTTTCATGGACTAGCTTCTTTGCCTACATCCATCCATGATGTGGGAAAATTTTCCAATTTAACATTGCATCCGGGCGTTAATGCAGCGGCCATTGCACACTTCTCATTGTATTAAAGTCATACACCGCGTCACTTCCAGGGAACATCCTAGCATTAACACAATGTATTAAAGGATTCATATCATTATTAGTCACCAAGTTTTACGCTGGCTATCAACTACCTAATGCAACCCTCAACTTTTCTCATTCAGGACTTGGGACCTGTCAATGACAGTGTTGATGTTAATTTGTATCATATATCTAAAATTCCTATTAAAAGTTCAATAACTAAAATTCCTGGTGACAAATGGATATATATAGATCATGGGGTATTCTTAATGGTGACACAAATAACTTTTAAGAACTCATTTGTTCTTTCCCTCAATTGACTTTTCTATGATAATATAAAAACATCAAAATGGTTGATCAATCTTAACTTCAAGATTTTTTTCAAGAATAATTTATTTTGAGAATGTATCAAAAAAAATTGAAAGAGTCTACATATCCATATGAGCATTCATAAAAAAAATTGAAATAATTTTTAATGAATGAATAAACAACAAATAATTATTAAATTTTGCAACCAAAAGATGGAAAAATTCAATAAAGTTTTTGTTTTTTACTTTTTCTACTAAATCAAATGTTGGTTTTTTAGCTTAGAAGAATTTTTGGAGAGAGTCATGATATGGGAAACTTGCACCAAAAAATATAAAAAAAAATCTAAAAAAAATTCATTGAAACTAAAAACATTATAATTTTAATATAAAAAATCTAAAAAAAAAGTACTTTTGAAATTTAAAATAATAGAGTCTTATGCCAAATATGTTTTAGAGAGATGCAGACAAAGAAAATGGACAATTTTCTTCGATTTCCTACATCGGCCATTGATGTCATTTCCCAACATCAACCGCCACATCCTTTTTATTAGATGTAAAGCTTGGGGATGAAAGAATTCCTTTTAAAGAAAATTTTAAGCATGAGGAAGACAATTATTATATTTCATTGGATCCAATTTATTTTATGAGAACATTTGATTGATTTTTAAGAGGATGAATGGATCCTAAATATAGCCATTATGAACTATGAAAACTTCTCATTGAATCAAATCTTTCCAAATAAAATGAATAACTTGGTTTTTATAGAAATATTGAGCCTCATTTTAGAATGTTGACTTTTTGGACACATTTCATTTGATCAAATCCATCCAAAGGGGCATAGCTCCTCCCTGGTTTTAAAGTAATTCTAGAGTCTAACTTTGAGAATTTTGAATCTCAGGTAACAATAAACAAATCAAATATGTTTAAAAAAGGATTGTTAAACAAAATTTATTGGATAATTAAAGCCTTATCATAGAGGTTATGAATATCAAAAAGCACATTTTTAGATATTACATAAGAAGGATAATCTAATCCCTTTTTAGTATGAAAATTGGAGCCTCGTCCTAGGTATTATAAAGCTCAAATGCTTCTACTTAGATCAAATCAATACAAATGAGGAAATTAACCTAATTTTTATAGGAAGTTTTGAGCCTTATTGCATGGATTTCTAACCTCCATCAAATCTCATAGCTTAAATATAACATAATGAGGTCTATTAGTCACATTTTTAGATAGAAAACAAATCTTTTGTAAAGAGATCTTGAACTTTCAATGGCTCTGCTAAATTAAAAATTTTCAAAATGAGGAGAGTCGACCCAATTTTAAATGGAGGTTGGAATCTCGCTTCAACGATTATGAATCTTAGAAACCCCTACGATTTATGACTAAGGAGGAAAATTATAATCTCTCTTGGATATCTAGAAGGTGGAAGGGTATTTATAAAATTTGAAGGAGAAGAAATCTAAAATTTTCTTTGAATTGTTTGGGATTTTTTCAATATTGTGGTAAAATTTTGGAATTTACAAAGCGTACATAGGTATATCTCTAAAAGGAATTCAAAAACTTAAAATATTTAAATAATAAAGAACAACAAAAACAAACTCTAGCTCGCATTATATAGTTGTGTGTTGGTTGGCCAACCACCTGAGCTCATTGGTAGTTAACTAGGCCAATATTTGTGCTTAGATCAATATTTTTTAAATTTCTTAGGGTTGCTTAGGGATTCTTTTTTGACATTCTAGACTATTTTTTTGCACTTTCATTCCCAATAGAGCATGAAATGGTAGTTTTGAGCTATATTAAATGTTTTTAGCTAATTTTTTTAATAACACTCATTCAAAGCACTATGTTAAATTCACTAAATAGTGTAATTTTGATTAATAGGAAATTACTTTGTTCACATACCAAAGGAGAAGCCACATTGAATTTAAGGAAATGTTTATGTCTTAGAATTCCCCTAGAATTATGATTTCACATCTTAAAATTTATAGGGCATGGAGTGTTTTCACGCTCATTAAATTTGATATCTAAAAATAAGAGGAAATTAATATGTCATGAATTGATTATTTCTTTAAGCACCTAAGTATTTGGGTAAGAAATTTCAAAATCATTCAAATAACATTTTTAATAAATTTATAGCATGGTTTCCTTTATTTGATGAGACAAACTCAAAGATTTCAATAATGTATGTATTTAACTAGCTCAAAATGGATAAATGAGCATTCACAAACATGAATATAACCCTCACAATGTTATTTTAGAGGTCAAATATTCTTTGAATTTAGAACGCTTATACTCAAAATATGTGGGATAAAGGCTTGATGTTGTTGTTGTATACTCAAAATATGTGTCTTAATTTTATCATTCAAATGGTCCCAATATCGCTTAATTCTAAGTTTGATAAATCATTGAGTATCAAAAATATTCCAAATGATAAATATTAATCAACTTTGGCCATTACTGAAGTAACTTGATTTTTTATTGAAATAATTTATAGCCCCTCTAAAATTCCATAAATATTCCATTTTTTCAGATTAAGATGAAACTTTTAATAAAGAGAATTATTAAACCTAATAGATTCTAGAGTTTTATCCCTCGCCACTCAATACCAACCATAATGATGTCCAATGTCACTATTAACTAATTACTATCTAATGATGACTATCAGTATGTATTGATAACTACCATCACCACTACCAGCCATTAATCATAAACTAAAACTAATTCTATTATTATTATTATTATACAATTTCGTCAATGCTTTCAATCATCAATTGATACCAACCAATTTTTAATGTCCAACAATTATCAATGTTTGATGTAAGCCTTTCTAATCTCCTTAGATGATCACTCAATATCCCCATATTTCTAGTGTTCTTCACTGATTATCTTATAATGTCTATCAATGATTGATGGCTAATGCCCATCAACTACTAATAGCTTAGACACTTCTGATTGGTCTTTAATTCCAATGCATTCTAATATAAGGAGAATGGTTAACTTAATTGCCTGATATAGCTTGATATATAAATTTATTCTTTGATAATTTATCAACACCTATAGATGACTAACATCTAATATTCATCAATGCCCAATATTTTACTACCATCTTCCTGGTGACTGATCTCCTTTTAAATAAAGAAAGCGATTGAGATTATCACCCAATTTCATTTAACCTCTCATGTTCCTCATTAGTCATCGCTTGATGCCAAAATGACCAATATCCTATGTTTTCACTAATAGAGATCTACTTTCTATAAGAATATTGATAAAGCCAACTTCCTAACATCGCTCATCTTTCAATGTTTCTTATCAACCATCACTTGATATGTATGACTAACAACTTTATGGTATCTATCAACCATTAGGATGCCCATCTTCTTGCAATTTATTATTCACTCCTATAAGGAGATTATCAAAGTGAACTATTTATTAACTCTTGATATCTAAGATTTTTCAAATAGTCCATTGCCCAAAGCATACCAAATGAGGATGTCTAATAAACATTAAACACTAGCATATGACACTCATCTTTTAGTTATCAGTCTACCCTCATATAAAGAGTTCAACTAAGCTAACCACCTTGGTGGGAAAATTAGTGTCTCACCACGTAGATTTGATTTTCTCCTATTTTGTAATCGAATACTGCATTGAGAATAAAGTACGGTCTCGAGAGGCCGACACAATATTCTACAATGGATTCAATATCAAAATAGGGTTTTGAAAATTTATATTTCTATAATCAAACATAGTTCAAAGAATAACATATCATCTCAAAAGATGAACATGAAATTCTATAGAATATGTTTAAAAATAGAAATACATTTTTTGAAAATAGTTTATTCATTCTTTTATTTAGATATGGCAAGAAAAATATTATATCATCTTAAAAGATGAACATAACATTCTTCAAGATATCCAAAAGCGAGAATGAGTTTTATAAAATTCATTATTTCTAAAGTTGAATATAACAAGTATAATATTATATTATCTGAAAAGATAATAATAACATTCTACAAGTCTATTCAAAATTAGAAATAAGGTTTTAAAAATATCTATGTTCCCAAAGATTCTTCCCTTATTTTATACGAATAAAACAAGGTTTATTTTAGTCTGGGGTTCTCAAATCCTATAGGAGCAAGCTCCTATAGTTAATTACATCCTAGGAGAGAAGCCCCTAAGAAAACTCTCGATTAAAGCAGTGATTTCATACCCTTTTGAGTACAAAGTAAAAGACAAGGAAACAGAAATATGAATTTTTCAAGGAGAAAGCTCAATGTTGAACATTTATTAGCGGGTCAAAGGAAGAAAAGTAGGAGGCGTCGAATTCTGAGAAGCTCAGAGACAACCTCAGCCTACCCTATATTGGGCTTTACATTTTAAGAGAAAATTTTATGTTCAAGTTGACATTTTATTAGAAATTTGGGATTATATTCCCGGAAGGCGAGGACTTAAGATCTAAAAAGAATCTGCCTCAGAACCTAAATCTAATTTGGGTACTATAAAGTAGTGACCCGAACCTAACTAATGAAGTGCAAATCTGGACTTACCCCGGCCTGGATTGGGGAGCCAGCTAACCACCTAGGCGCTTTAAAACCATGTGTCCAATCTCTTATGAAAGATGGGTAGGGACGTTGCTTAAGTTTTAAGGAATTGGGGGTCGACATCTAAGACAGTTCCTAATTGGCCCCTTAACTTATGTAGGGTGAGAAATGTCTAAAAATGTAATTAATATTTTAGACTCTTTTTTAATTTGTATCTAATGCAATGCATGCTAATTGACTCGAATGCATAAAATGATAATGAAGCAGTTTAAAAATTAGGCTTAGAAAATAGGTTTTTCCCTAGAGATTGCACAACTTCCCCTTGACAGAACTGCACCCTCATAGGTCAAGTGGTCTGCCAGAACCCGCAGGCGGGGAGGTGCCTAACAAGGAAGAGAAAGTAATAATATGCTTATGCTGACTCTCGGCGGTCCCGAGCTTACTTCTTAGATCGTTAGAGTTACTATGTGAGCCTAAAAAAAAATTTATTTAAAATTACAAGTAGAAGAATTTTAAGCGTACCCTTACGAAAAAAATCTCTCCGATTCGAATCCAGGCTAAAACAAAACACGGCATGCAAGGTCCTAAAAAAAATCTACTGCACAAATAATGTAAACAATCAATTTTAATAATCCAAATATAATGTCCAATGTCCATATTACACCCAGAATTTGCAGAAAAGTAAAGTGGCCGGGCACCACTGACAACAAACCCGGATTCTAATCCTAAGAATGACACAAGTGATTTTTGAATTGGGATATATTGTTCCTTGTATTTTCAGTTCTTTGTCTTCTTTCTTCTATTTCTTCATTTTGTTCTTTCTTCTTCTACGAACTCCTTGGATTCATCGGGTCCATTGGGTTCTGAATATCCAAATGAAAAGAAACTCATCCCTAAGAGGGGTATTTTCTTTTCTATTTAGATATTTAAATCATCCTAATCTGGCTTTCCAAATAAAAGAGAATAATCTTTTAAGGTATATTCTCTTTTCTTTGGATTCCAAATTGAATGTGCAATCCCATTTTCAAAATCACTTTCACAAATTTTTTTTTTTTAGACACATTTACATTTACATTACATCTCACAGAAAGAAAAAGAAAAATCTAGACCACCTGCAGGGTTATCCTAAGCAGTTTATATAAAAATCATCCCAAGAATTTAAATTAAATCATTCAGCCACACTTGGCCACACTCTTTCTTATTTGGGGGCTAAGCAGCTGAAGTACCTGTAGCACATATATATAATTATTAATTAGTTAGCCCCCTTTACTGCCCTGCACGAGTGTGGTCACCTGCAGAAAATTCTGTTAACAACCAGATCGCTCCTAACCTATGGGTAATCTAATCGTCAATCAAATCACATCACAGAATGCAGAAAAAGTAAGTAAACAAACACACCAACAATTTTACAACCAACATGCAGTGAAAACCTAGAAAAGCCCATCACAGTGCAGTAAGGAAATAAACACCGACCTAACCTAAAACTAGAGTCGATTGTCCTAACAAACAATTCTAAGTGTGTGTATTAGAAAGTGTGGGTTTGATATGTCCTAAATCAATTATTATTTAAAAGAAAAATTTTTAGTTAATTAAATTTAATTTGTTAAATAAATAAATAAAAATAAAATAAAATAAAATAATAATAATAATAAATGAATGTCACTAAGTTTTCTATGTTATATGTCTCTACCCTAAAGTGTACATGCATCCTAAGTCTAAGTTTTCTAAAACTCGGTCCTTAATTTTTGTCCTTAAATGTCACTACTGTTATATATGTGAAAATCTTTATTATTACAAACCCTTAGGATTTTTTGTACATGTAAAGGAGTTTAGGGATCTAAAAGCAAAAAGTAGTCCTAATTAAATTGAAGTTACTACATGGACCTAAAGGAATGGTTTACGCACACCACATCAAGGGGTCCCTAGAGGTTTTCTAAGTTTAGAAATACTCACAGTCACCGGGGGCTACGACCCGGTGGTTCCGCCCGTAGCACCTCTACCCGGTTGGATAGAGGCGACTGACACCTTTAGCTCCTTGTACTTTTGTTCCCTCGACCGGTACCATTCCTCGCAGTTTATGCAAATAAAATAGGAAAAACAAGGATTAGAAAATTCATTTAATAAATGATAATGAAATAATTAAAATTTACTAAAAGTAAAGACGTACCTTTTTTCGGGCTTGAACACCAGTTCTGTTGATTACACTTTTGGAACCTTTACTTTATAAGCATATTGTATACCTTTCCAATATTTACTTCCATTCTTCTAAACTTACACAATTTTCACAAAAAAATAAACAATTTTCCTCTTATACTTGTACACTTCTCTCTTCCCAAAATCATATTCTATATTTTCCTTTTTAAAACACTTTTATACATGTCAATATTCGATGCACCTTTCAACACACAAATTTCACTTTTCAAATTCACACACCTATACCTTACTTTTTTTTTTATATACACCTTTAACCTTTTCAAAACATATACAATTTCAACTTTTCAACACATACAATAACCACTTTTTGAACATATCATATACATATCACTTTTCAAAGATCACATGACTTACCTTTCAAAATATCACAATTCACTCTTTTTCATTCTCACATGATATCTCTTCAACATACACTTCTTCCACAAAACATTCTTCAATACATATACATATACAAACTTCACCTTTTAAACACACATATTTTTACCGTTCAGAGAGACACATAAATCTCCTTTAAACAATTACAAAATGGTGCCAAACACCCTTTCACATCTTTTTTAAAACTTTCTAATTCCTTCACACATAAAAAAAAAATGCTATCATGATTTTCTTTCCAATTATGAACAAAACCACTCATGTCAATTTTCAATTTCAAATAAGAACAAAGCTATCACATGTTCTCCACTCCTAAATTAAACTTATAAATTTCCCATTATTCTATTTCTACTAAACATGACAACTCAAAACCTCTCAAAAATAACAATGCAAGATATAACATGATTATAAAAAAAAATGTAGCCATTCAAAATTTTAAAGAAGAAGAAAAATATGATTTCAACAAAAATTTTTATCTGAATTTCATAATTAACAAAACAAATATGAAGATTTTCAAAAATTGATTCATGATTTTGAGAAAATAAGAACCATTCAATGAGAAGAGATAAAAAAAAAAGTAAGAAGAAGAATTTAGAGGGAAGAAGATGAATATGTAGAGGATATACCCAAGATTTAGAAGATTACCGGCGTGCAACTGCTGTAGGAGCGACGAAGGGGGCTTCGTGTGGAGAGGAGGCTGATTTCGTGTAACTTCAAGAGGAAAGGAGAGTGGGTGTTCATGTATTAGAGGATGAAGGCTTGGATGTGTCATGTATTAGAGGATGAGGGGTGGTTTTGGGTTGAGGGAGAGGGAGAGTGGGTGGTTATTGGTTGTTGCTGAATCCTTTGACCGTGGACCGTTTGTTGGACATTTGAAGGCCTTAGTGATTTCGGAATTTGCTGATCTTGGGCTCATTGGCTTGTCTCGTTTTTGTTCGATTCGAGTATAAGGCTCGTCAAAATCGGAGATCGTTTGGTAACTCAAGAGGGTTTGAACCTTCAAACAGTGCTTTGAGCCCTTGATTGGATTCATTTGGGTTGAGGGAGGGTTGAGAGTGGTGTGGTTAGGTTTGTATTCCTGAGACATTCCCTTTGACTGTGTTTACTGAACCAGAGTTTGGACATTTTAAGGTCCCAAATTGATTTCGGAATTTTCTGATCTTGATTTGATTTGGATTCGTCTCGTCGAGCCGTTAATTCGAGTATAAGCTCGTCAAAATCGGATAAAGACCGTTTGGTCGACACTCACCGAATTGCGGTTTTTGACCTTCCAACAGCGCTTTGAGCTACGTCAATAGGTATTCACCTTGGGCTCGGAACGGGTGTGATCTATTTAGGTGACCTAGGTGTTAGGTTTGTATTCCTGAGAAATTCAGTTCGACTATATGAGGTCAACTGAAATTGGAGGCATGATGGTCTCAAAATTATCGTTTTTGAAGTTTCCAAACGATGACTTTTAGATCGAAGTTTGAAGATCTGAATATATATGAATTGAAGATAATTTTTGATGTTTGATATCAATTATTATTATATAGTTTAGAACTTGAGTGACGAGTCAAATTTGGGTTAATATCGAGCCATTGAAATTGAATTCAATTTGAGTTAATTTGAATTTGATTTTGATTCGATTGGTCTTTGTTTTGATCCAATAATGTATCAATTTGAAATAGGAAAATAAATTAGATTGCTAGTCGATCTTATACATCTCGGGACGAATAGGATGCCAAATCGAGCCTTATTTGAGTTGAGTGATAGGTTCGTAGGAGTCTTATGCTACAGATTTCAAGAGGTAAAATTTACCTGAAGGGAAATCCGCTGGGTGATGCGTATTTTCTCCTCGGACTACGAGGATGCCACTAGGATGCTTACTCCTAACTCCAAAGGGGTCAATTGATGCCTAGGAGGACTTATACTAATGAGGACAACAAAAGATTTAAGATTTAATGAAGAGGAGATGATGATAGGGATGCTTGCCAAACTTCTCCTCGGGTGAAGATTAGGATGCCACTGGGGATGCTTACTCCTAACTATCAAGAAGATGTCAATAGGATGCAGAGTTTATACCTAAAGACGGATTTAAGATTTAACATTTAATGAAGAGAAGATGCCGCTAGGGATGCTTATACTTCTCCTCGGAATGAAGATTAGGATGCCACTAAGGATGCTTACTCCTAACTCCAAAGATGTCAATAGGATGCCGTAGGAGGACTTATAGCCTAAAGACGGATTTAGCAGATTTAACTAAAAAATGAAGAGAAGATGCCGCTAGGGATGCTTATACTTCTCCTCGGGATGAAGATTAGGATGCCACTAGGGATGCTTATTCCTAACTCCAAAGATGCCAATAGGATGCCGTAGGAGGACTTATACCTAAAGACGTATTTAAGATTTAACATTTAATGAAGAGAAAGATGCCCGCTAGGGATGCTTATACTTCTCCACATTAAGATGCATGCTAGAGGGATGCTTATTCCTAACTCCAAAGATGCAATAGGATGGAATAGATAGGGAGGACTTATACCTAAAGACGGTTTAAAAAATTTAAGTTTTAATGAAGAGATGGATGCCCACGGGATGCCTTCTAACTCTCCTCGGATGATGAAGATTAGGATGCCACTAAGGGATGCTTACTCCTAACTCCAGGAAGAAGTCAATGGAAAGGATGCCGTAGAAGGACTTATAACCATAGAGGACGGATTTAAGATTTTACAATTTAATGAAGAGAAGATGCCGCTTGGGATGCTTATACTTCTCCTCGGATGACGTGAAGATTAGGATGCCACTAGGGATGCTTACACCTAACTTCAAAGGATGATCATAATAGGAAGCCGTAGGAGGACTTATACCTAAAGACGGATTTAAGATTTAACATTTAATGAAGAGAAGATGCCGCTAGGGATGCTTATACTTCTCCTCGGGATGAAGATTAGGATGCCACTAGGGATGCTTATTCCTAACTCCAAAGATGCCAATAGGATGCCGTAGGAGGACTTATACCTAAAGACGAATTTAAGATTTAACATTTAATGAAGAGAAGATGTCGCTTGGGATGCTTATACTTCTCCTCGGAATGAAGATTAGGATGCCACTAGGGATGCTTACTCCTAACTCCAAAGATGTCAATAGGATGCCGTAGGAGGACTTATACCTAAAGACGGATTTAAGATTTAACATTTAATGAAGAGAAGATGCCGCTTGGGATGCTTATACTTCTCCTCGGGACAAAGATTAGGATGCCACTAGGGATGCTTACTCCTAACTTCAAAGATGTCAATAGGATGCCATAGGAGGACTTATACCTAGAGAGGAATTTAATCAGGATTGTGAATTTTTAAAGTAAAGTTGATTTCTTTAAAGCTTTGAATCTTTTCCCTCAATCACAAATGACATTGAAAACTTGCAAATGTTCTACTAGAGATCATAAGCTTTTATATATGTCACTTTCTATAAGGGAAAAAAAAATATTTTGAAGATTAAAAGACTTGAAAATCTTTTGATTAAAATTTTTGTTTTATCCTTCATTATAAATGATCTTTATAACTTACGAATAATCCACTAGGGATTATGTTTTTATATCGGATCATCATATATGTGAAAAAAAAAAAAACAAAAAGGGAGTAGTTTGATCATCTTTGATAAGTATAAAACTTAACAAAGCATCTCGACCACCAAATGAGAAATGCAAGATTTTGTTTTAAAGATTGATTCTATGATTGAATTTGTTTCAATTAACTCGAAAAAAAAATAATATGAATTTTCTAGAGTCCTCTTTTGCATGTTGTAGGAGAACTAAATGCAACATGATAAAATTTTATCTTAAAAATTTTTAACTTTTGCATGAGTTGTTGAAGAACAAGGAGAATATTTGAGCATCCTTTATAATGAAAGCATTAAGGAATATCAAATTCTCATAATGATCGAGAAAAGTTTGATTTTCATCAAAAAGTGAAAGCTTTATTTTTTATTTGATAGTTTTCTTATAATATTTGACAATGATCGTTTAAGTTTTAATCATCTTAACCCAATCAAAATGATATATGGGAAAAGATTCGAAAACTCAACGAAGAATTGGTTGACTCCTAAATTAAATAATTTGAATATGACCATAATGAGTTTAATCAAAATATCTAAAACTTAACAATTTTCTTTAAAGAAAAATGTAGTTTCAAAGATTTTGAATTTCAATTCTATAGAAAGATCTTTAATGGGGATAGAGTTGTTTAGACTCTAACATCTGATTCTAGTTTATGTAAAGTGAAGATATATCTTGAATTGAATTTTATATCTATTTGACGAAGTTATCATAGACTTTATTGGGAATAGAATCCCTCCAATTCTAACATCCAAGATTAGTCAATAATGGACTAGGTCAAACTGTAGTTTGATTTTGATTTGAAGTTTGCAAAGATTCAAACAAAGATATCGTTCGACACCACTAAGGATAAAACCCCTCATGTTCTAACATCCTAGTTCAGTCAATAATAGATTTAAATTTGTATGATATCTACTCAATAGTGAATGAGAACATTAGACAATCATTTCAAAACCATCTAAGGGATGTCCCTTAATTTAGTTTCAAAATTTTGAATCTAAAAAAAGTGATTTTTATATCCATATAAATACCACTACAGACCATTTAGTATCAGGATCCTGTCTAGAATCTCATTTAAATTGAAAGAAGTCCAAAAGAGAGTTAAAGATTGTTTTTTTAGATCTTGATTTGTTTGTGCATCTCAATTAGGTTATATATGTGAAACCCAAATAATGCATAACCAACATCATTATAATTCCATTTAGATTGATCATATATGTGATTTTTTTTTTTGAAAATGATTTGAAGATATGAACTGACCTACTCAAATTACTAACTAGAGAGGTCTCAAGATTTAGATTTTGTTAACCCAGATCAAAGCTCTCTACAAGCAAAACTGGGGTTTCCTTCTTCATCTTTTTTTTCTTTTTTTTAACTAACTATATCTAAAGAAATTAAATTGGAGGTAAAAATTCAATCTTTTCTAAATTCTTTCAAATGGTATATGTATTTTACATCTAATAAAACATCAATGCTTGATGATGAACCAAAAATTTTGAATTCTCAAAGTCAAATGTTAAAAATACTAAAGGATGATTAGGTCCTTATGATATTCAAGATTTAGAAAGGGAAGCCACTTTTTTTTTTTTCTTTTTTTTTAATGAATGTGTCTCTTTTTTTTATTTTCTTTTCTTTTCCTTCTTCACCTTTTTTTTTTTTTTTTAAAGAAGCTTCCTTTATTTAAATCTTGAAATAATTATTTCAATTGTAAAATCATCTTCCAAGTATAAGAGTGAAAAAATTAACCCTCTTATACAAGAAAGATAGAATTTATAAATTGGACCAAATCCTATAGTATGAATAAACAACTTGAATGAGATAATTATCAAAATAAGTTCATCAATTCATAAGATGCCTATGAGATGTATAATGATAAAAAGATGAATAAGACTTTCATCTCCTCCAATTTCAATTTGACATAAATCTTAATTTAAAAGAAGTTATTTATGGATATCATAATGGGTGAACCCAAATATGATAATTTTTTTTTTATCACTACTGAAGAAGGAAAACCATTAAAGATGTTATGAAATCGATTAACTTAGTATCAATTCAAGATGTATTTAATTAATTTTGAGGGAAAAACCACATGACATAAATGGAATGTTAACCATATCATGGGTTAACCTTAATAAAGAAACTTGAATTGTCCTAAGTTTTTCGACTCAAATGAAATTTAAGATGATCAATCTTTAACAAGAACTACTCATAAGTTTTCTCAAATGTAATAATAAAGCCAAGAATAAACTTAGCTAATATTTGATTTATAAAATATTATCATAAGAGAAAACTACATATGATAAACAAAAACTTTTATGTAATTTGTTTATTTATCTTCATCGCATACCTTAAGATCCACATTCTATTGGAGTTAAACCACATGGTAGAGGACAAATCGTCGTATCCATGTAGTACTCTTAGGAAATAGGATTTAAAGGCATATTAAACTTTAACCTACCTGAAGGTTTGAAGGTGAAGGAATTTAGAATGATTTTTAAACTTTCAATATATCAACCAATAATTATACATTTATAATATTAGAAACATTATAACATGGTTGAATATAAAATTTGGAAACACATTTGAATTTAATTTAGACGATTACTAGGAACCTAGCAAAATTAGCTAAACTTTTTGTATTTTGAGGTTCCAAAACGAAATGAGATTAAATATATCTTCATATAAAGCATTAATCCACCCAAGTGGAGGGAGGGAGGGAACACACTTTTCATTTTAGCATTGATAATCATAGGTCTTATTCTTTAAGTGTTTAGAGGAGTCAACCATAATAAAGTTTTAATTACAATTTGAGGAAGATAGAGGTAAATTTCTTTTTAAAAGGAATCAACCTTCTATTTTCTCTAGCAAAAATTATTTTTATAAGCTTGACTCGTATTTGAACATTCAAACTTTTCTCAATATAAATTGATTTCAATCTTGACAATCTCGCATATATCATATTCTGGACCCTGTTCTGACAAACATATTAAGCTACAAAGCACATGTAACTACAATATGTTATTAGGACAAGCAAAAAGTTTTGATTTGAAGGTTTGAGCTTTTGAACCTTGTCTTACCACACATATTAAGCTATATATAAAAAATATAACTATAATATGTTGGTTTAGATAAGGAGAAAACTTTGTTTTAAAAGCTCAAATTTTCTTGAAATTTGTCCAGCCATATATTGAGTTATAAAAATATATAACTGTAACATATTAGCTAGGACACAAAAGTTTAAAAGTTTTCAAGATATAAAGTTATTTGGACCCAATCCAAATAATACATTAAGTTACTAAAAAAAGTAACTATACATATTACTAAAGATTGGACAATTGGACCCAGTGCTAAGTCAAACATCAAGCTACAAGAAAATGTAACTGCAACATTCGAATTAGCACAGAAAATTTCTTTACAAAAAGGTCGTATAAAAGATCTTCCCATTAGTTTTCTAACGGGGTCCAAAATAAGACCTCTAAAAATTTTTTAGATACCGGCCAAATTATTCAAGAATGAAATGAATAAAAGAGCCGGCGGAAGAAAGGTAGTTACAACCTATGCCAAGCACAAGTAGACTACCGATTAAAGGGTATAAAACATTGCTAAAGATGGAGAGAGGATTGATCCCCAGCGGAGTCGCCAGAAAAATCTTGGTGGGAAAATTAGTGTCTCACCACGCAGATTTGATTTTCTCCTATTTTGTAATCGAATACTGCATTGAGAATAAAGTACGGTCTCGAGAGGCCGACACAATATTCTACAATGGATTCAATATCAAAATAGGGTTTTGAAAATTTATATTTCTATAATCAAACATAGTTCAAAGAATAACATATCATCTCAAAAGATGAACATGAAATTCTATAGAATATGTTTAAAAATAGAAATACTTTTTTTTTGAAAAAAGTTTATTCATTCTTTTATTTAGATATGGCAAGAAAAATATTATATCATCTTAAAAGACGAACATAACATTCTTCAAGATATCCAAAAGCGAGAATGAGTTTTATAAAATTCATTATTTCTAAAGTTGAATATAACAAGTATAATATTATATTATCTGAAAAGATAATAATAACATTCTACAAGTCTATTCAAAATTAGAAATAAGGTTTTAAAAATATCTACGTTCCCAAAGATTCTTCCCTTGTTTTATACGAATAAAACAAGGTTTATTTTAGTCTGGGGTTCTCAAATCCCTATAGGAGCAAGCTTCTATAGTTAATTACATCCTAGGAGAGAAGCCCCTAAGAAAACTCTCGATTAAAGCAGTGATTTCATACCCTTTTGAGTACAAAGTAAAAGACAAGGAAACAGAAATATGAATTTTTCAAGGAGAAAGCTCAATGTTGAACATTTATTAGCGGGTCAAAGGAAGAAAAGTAGGAGGCGTCGGATTCTGAGAAGCTCAGAGACAACATCAGCCTACCCTATATTGGGCTTTACATTTTAAGAGAAAAATTTTATGTTCAAGTTGACATTTTATTAGAAAATTTGGGATTATATTCCCGGAAGGCGAGGACTTAAGATCTAAAAAGAATCTGCCTCAGAACCTAAATCTAAATTTGGGTACTATAAAATAGTGACCCGAACCTAACTAATGAAGTGAAAAATCTGGACTTACCCCGGCCTGGATTGGGGAGCCAGCTAACCACCTAGGCGCTTTAAAACCATGTGTCCATCTCTTATGAAAGATGGGTAGGGACGTTGCTTAAGTTTTAAGGAATTGGGGGTCGACATCTAAGACAGTTCCTAATTGGCCCCTTAACTTATGTATGGTGAGAAATGTCTAAAAATGTAATTAATATTTTAAACTCTTTTTAATTTGTATCTAATGCAATGCATGCTAATTGACTCGAATGCATAAAATGATAATGAAGCAGTTTAAAAATTAGGCTTAGAAAATAGGTTTTTCCCTAGAGATTGCACAACTTCCCCTTGACAGAACTGCACCCTCATAGGTCAAGTGGTCTGCCAGAACCCGCAGGCGGGGAGGTGCCTAACAAGGAAGAGAAAGTAATAATATGCTTATGCTGACTCTCGGCGGTCCCGAGCTTACTTCTTAGATCGTTAAAGTTACTATGTGAGCCTAAAAAAAAATTTATTTAAAATTACAAGTACAAGAATTTTAAGCGTACCCTTACGAAAAAAAAAATCTCTCCGATTCGAATCCAGGCTAAAACAAAACACGGCATGCAAGGTCCTAAAAAAAATCTACTGCACAAATAATGTAAACAATCAATTTTAATAATCCAAATATAATGTCCAATGTCCATATTACACCCAGAATTTGCAGAAAAGTAAAGTGGCCGGGCACCACTGACAACAAACCCGGATTCTAATCCTAAGAATGACACAAGTGATTTTTGAATTGGGATATATTGTTCCTTGTTTTTTCAATTCTTTGTCTTCTTTCTTCTATTTCTTCATTTTGTTCTTTCTTCTTCTACGAACTCCTTGGATTCATCGGGTCCGTTGGGTTCTGAATATCCAAACGAAAAGAAACTCATCCCTAAGAGGGGTATTTTCTTTTCTATTTAGATATTTAAATCATCCTAATTTGGCTTTCCAAATAAAAGATAATAATTTTTTAAGGTATATTCTCTTTTCTTTGGATTCCAAATTGGATGTGCAATCCCATTTTCAAAATCACTTTCACAAATTTTTTTTTAGACACATTTACATTTACATTACATCTCACAGAAAGAAAAAGAAAAATCTAGACCACCTGCAGGGTTATCCTATGCAGTTTATATAAAAATCATCCCAAGAATTTAAATTAAATTAAATTAAATCAATAGCCACAGCCACACTTGGCCACACTCTTTCTTATTTGGGGGCTAAAGCAGCTGAAGTACCTGTAGCACATATATATAATTATTAATTAGTTAGCCCCCTTTACTGCCCTGCACGAGTGTGGTCACCTGCAGAAAATTCTGTTAACAACCAGATCGCTCCTAACCTATGGGTAATCTAATCGTCAATCAAATCACATCACAGAATGCAGTAAAAGTAAGTAAACAAACACACCAACAATTTTACAACCAACATGCAGTGAAAACCAAGAAAAGCCCATCACAGTGCAGTAAGGAAATAAACACCGACCTAACCTAAAACTAGAGTCGATTGTCCTAACAAACAATTCTAAGTGTGTGTATTAGAAAGTGTGGTTTTGATATGTCCTAAATCAATTATTATTTAAAAGAAAAATTTTTAGTTAATTAAATTTAATTTGTTAAATAAATAAATAAAAATAAAATAAAATAAAATAATAATAATAATAAATGAATGTCACTAAGTTTTCTATGTTATATGTCTCTACCCTAAAGTGTACAAGCATCCTAAGTCTAAGTTTTCTAAGACCCGGTCCTTAATTTTTGTCCTTAAATGTCACTACTGTTATATAGGTGAAAATCTTTATTATTACTAACCCTTAGGATTTTTTGTACATGTAAAGGAGTTTAGGGATCTAAAAGCAAAAAGTAGTCCTAATTAAATTGAAGTTACTACATGGACCTAAAGGAATGGTTTACGCACACCACATCAAGGGGTCCCTAGAGGTTTTCTAAGTTTAGAAATACTCACAGTCACCGGGGGCTACGACCCGGTGGTTCCGCCCGTAGCACCTCTACCCGGTTGGATAGAGGCGACTGACACCTTTAGCTCCTTGTACTTTTGTTCCCTCGACCGGTACCATTCCTCGCAGTTTATGCAAATAAAATAGGAAAAACAAGGATTAGAAAATTCATTTAATAAATGATAATGAAATAATTAAAATTTACTAAAAGTAAAGACGTACCTTTCTTCGGGCTTGAACACCAGTTCTGTTGATTACACTTTTGGAACATTTACTTTATAAGTATATTGTATACCTTTCCAATATTTACTTCCATTCTTCTAAACTTACACAATTTTCACAAAAAAAATAAACAATTTTCCTCTTATACTTGTACACTTCTCTCTTCCCAAAATCATATTCTATATTTTCCTTTTTAAAACACTTTTATACATGTCAATATTCGATGCACCTTTCAACACACAAATTTCACTTTTCAAATTCACACACCTATACCTTACTTTTTTTTTTATATACACCTTTAACCTTTCAAAACATATACAATTTCAACTTTTCAACACATACAATAGCCACTTTTTGAACATATCATATACATATCACTTTTCAAAGATCACATGACTTACCTTTCAAAATATCACAATTCACTCTTTTTCATTCTCACATGATATCTCTTCAACATACACTTCTTCCACAAAACATTCTTCAATACATATACACATACAAACTTCACCTTTTAAACACACATATTTTTACCGTTCAGAGAGACACATAAATCTCCTTTAAACAATTACAAAATGGTGCCAAACACCTTTTCACATCTTTTTTAAAACTTTCTAATTCCTTCACACATAAAAAAAAAATGCTATCATGATTTTCTTTCCAATTATGAACAAAACCACTCATGTCAATTTTCAATTTCAAATAAGAACAAAGCTATCACATGTTCTCCACTCCTAAATTAAACTTATAAATTTCCCATTATTCTATTTCTACTAAACATGACAACTCAAAACCTCTCAAAAATAACAATGCAAGATATAACATGATTATAAAAAAAATGTAGCCATTCAAAATTTTAAAGAAGAAGAAAAATATGATTTCAACAAAAATTTTTATCTGAATTTCATAATTAACAAAACAAATATGAAGATTTTCAAAAATTGATTCATGATTTTGAGAAAATAAGAACCATTCAACGAGAAGAGATAAAAAAAAAAGTAAGAAGAAGAATTTAGAGGGAAGAAGATGAATATGTAGAGGATATACCCAAGATTTAGAAGATTACCAGCGTGCAACTGCTGTAGGAGCGACGAAGGGGGCTTCGTGTGGAGAGGAGGCTGATTTCGTGTAACTTCAAGAGGAAAGGAGAGTGGGTGTTCATGTATTAGAGGATGAAGGCTTGGATGTGTCATGTATTAGAGGATGAGGGGTGGTTTTGGGTTGAGGGAGAGGGAGAGTGGGTGGTTATGTATGAGAGGATGAAGGCTTGGATGTGTCATGTATGAAAGGAGGAGGCTTGAACGTTTTTTGTATGAGAGGAGGAGGCTTGGACGTTTTTTGGGTTGAGGGAGAGGGGGAGTGGGTGGTTATGGGTTGAGGGAGAGGGAGAGTGGGTGGTTATTGGTTGTTGCTGAACCCTTTGACCGTGGACCGTTTGTTGGACATTTTAAGGCCTTAATGATTTCGGAATTTTCTGATCTTGGGCTCATTGGATTCGTCTCGTCGAGCCGTTCGATTCGAGTATAAGCTCGTCAAAATCGGAGACCGATTGGTAACTCAAATTGCGGTTTGAACCTTCCAACAGCGCTTTGAGCCCTTAATTCGGATTCATTTGGGCTCGGATTGGGTTGATCTTTGTGTCGTTAGGTTTGTATTCCTGAGACGCTCAGTTTGACTATAAGTTTGCTGAAATCGGAGTTCGGATGGTCTCCGAATTAATTTTTGAAGTTTCCAAACTTGATTTTGCATCGAGATTCGTGCCCGATTAAGATAATTTTTTATGACATATCAATTATTATTATATATATACTTGTGACGAGTCAAAACGGGTTAATCGGAGCCATTGAAATCGAATTCAATTTGAGTTAATTTGATTTGATTTTGATTCGATTGGTGAATTGATTTGAGCCCAATAATGTATCAATTTGATCGAAAATAAATTAGATTGAGTCGATCGACATCGACGAATCAAAAATCGAGCCTGATTTGAGTTGAGTGATAGGTTCAATTCGATGCTACGTCAATAGGTATCCACCTAAGGGAAATCCTATGGGTGACGTCTTTTCTAGGCTACGAAGACCTAGGTGCTAGAATTGAGTCCGGGGAAATTGACCTCGAATAATGAGGTCAACACACCTGACATTGCTTGTTCTTTGATGTTTATCACCGATCATCATGTAATACCTACCAAAGGAGGATGTCTAATATGCACCTGCTATGGCCTTACCCGTTGAAGTCGCTGTCGACCCAAAGACCTAACTGATTCTGACCCGACGCCGCCTTTGGGTGTGGCTTCTTCCGATCAACCTGATCGGGCTCTACCCGTCTCCCTCCCTCTCTCTATTCTATTATGTATGGCAGAAGAATTCTTCGCTCTGCAACGACAAGGTACATGGTAACTTGTACCAACTCCCGCCAACAGGTCTGGCAGCCATTGGACATTTAGAACAAAATATCACTCCAATTGAACCATTACAAGGTTCAAGGCCAGATTGGTTGCTCAAGGAAATCACCAACAATACGTACGGCTTTAATTACCTTGAAATGTTTAGTCTTGTAGCTAAGTTTCCTATTATAAGAATTCTTCTAACTCTTGCCCTTATTAACAAATGGACATTACATCAATTGGATGTAACAAATGCGTTCTTGGATGGTAATCTTGATGAAATCATATACATGAAATAACCAAAAAGTTTTGAAGACGATACTCAACCTAATCATATTTTTTAACTCAAAAAAGTCATCTATGGACTCAAACAAGCACCACGACAATGGTTAAACACCTTTTCTACTTACTTGTGTTCTCTCGGTTTCTCCCATGGCAAAGTAGACTCCTCTTTATTTGTATTCCACAAAGAAACCAATCAAATATATATTGTGATATACGTGGATGACATCCTCTTAACGGGCAACAACTCCTCTATTATATCAAGCATTATTCTTTAATTAAACAATTGGTTCTCCATGAAGCATCTTGGAATGTCCAGTAGCTTCTTAGGCATTCAAATCAGCTCGGCAAACAACTCTTATTTCTTGTCTCAAATGAATTATGCAACTTCCATTATCGAGATGGCTGACATGCGGCATTGCAAAGCACTATCTAATCCTTCCTACACTAAAGTTCCAGATATTATATACACGAAAAACTTGCTGACCGATCCAAAACTCTACAGACAGATTACTGGCTCATTGCAATACCTCACTCTTACCAGACCTGATATATCCTATGTCGTCAACTTGCTGTGTCAACATATGCACAATCCTGCTTCCCAACACTTTTATTTACTTAATAGATTACTACGATACATTAATGGTACTCTATTGTTTGGTCTTCCTATTTTACAGGGTTCACTGGAGTTACAATCCTTCTCGAATGCTGATTAAGCAGGCGACAAAGACACCAAACGATCTACATCGGGCCACTGTACCTTCTTTGGTAACACTCTCATATCCTGGAGCATAAAAAAGCAACACACGATGGCTCGTTCCTCGATAAAAGCTGAGTACATGGAAATTGTAGTTGCTCTTTCCGACATCATATGGCTAAGAAGACTCTTGCAATATTTCAATATTCAGCTTACCTCCCTTACAAGTCTACATTGTGACAGCATGTCATCCATAGCACTTGCAAACAATCCGGCCTTCCACGCAAAGAACAAAACATATGGAAATTGTTCATCACTTAACTCATGATCATATTCACTCGCAAGTTGTTCGTATCTTCCCCATCTCAACGAAAGATCAGCTAGCAGACATTTTTTACAAAACCGTTCTTGACTCCTAGGTTTCATTTGCTTCGTGACAAGCTTACTGTACATTCCAGTCCATCAGCTTGAGGGGGCATGATAACAGATACACATAACATGTACCTGTACATTTATTTAACCTGCTATACTTCTTGTACATGTGTATAGGTTGGGCTATATGTTTTAGATCTATATATAGCTCTCATGTATTAGATCTCTATATCACTGATAATAATAATTCATTCAAATACTTCTTTCATAAATGTTTAAGTATTAGATCTATAAACACATAAGAATTCAATATTATATATGAATCCCCCAATTTCAAAATTTGGTCTCATAATTTTTTCCCGATTTCCCTAATACATACAATAACCGCATAACTACCTTTAAAAAAACCAAATAAAAATAGTACTATTATGAGAAAAATTTTATGTTATGTTCTCGTAAATCAAATTATATTATGATGGAAATAAAAAAAAAAACTATTAAATTTAATTAAGATCAGTGAAACATAAATTTTTTTATTTTTAATCTCAACGAAAATCTGATAATTTTAAAACTTATTGAGACAATTGATATTCATCCAAACACGTGCATACAAATGTTTCTTCTTATATAGTTGCAGGTCGGAGCAGCTTCTTCCCAGCTTTCGCCGGCCAAAGTACGACCACTTCACACTCGCCCGTATCTTTGCGTCCAAAAAAACAGAAACTTTGGCCATGTCGCCTTGACTATCTCTAATGGCATCTCGTCTTATTTGCTGCTTTCCTTCATAGCTTATCAGCTCTCTCTCTCTCTCTCTCTCTCTTTAAGCTTCTTTTTTAACATTCCTTGACTCAATCAGTCCCTCTATTTCTACAATTTATTTGTTCTTGTCTGCTTGTTGTTCTGCTTTTTCAAATAGTATGTGAGATCACATAGAGCTAAATTTGCTCTGTCGGTCTTCTCATTTTTGAAAATTTTATTGCATCGTCGACATGATGGGATCATTTGCCTTTTTCACAGCTTCTGTTGGATTATTCGGCCTGGTCGCAGGTCAAGTTAGACTTAGTGGCTCTGTTTATTCAGGTTTTTCGAATAAAAAATACAGATATCTGCTTCAGATTAATATTAAATCTATATAGATCTGAGGAACTTCATCATCTCTGTATCAGCAGAGACTTCTATGTTGGAAGTCTGGCGAGTTTAGCCATATATGATATCCTTTATTAACCTTAATCTTCTATATATATGGAGTGATTGTATCCATCATTTCATAGATCGATTTGCTTCTCATGGGATCAAATAATGGTTCTTCCATTTGCCTTGATCTCAGTATTGGCACCCTCCAGTTCTCCAACAGTTGCATGGTGAGTGCTTGGTTAATTAATCAATCCAAAAGCATATATACATGCGTAAATCCTCTGCCTTCATCAACAATCCATCTAAACTTCTTAATTTTTTGCAGAAACAACATAACAAAATCAACAAACTGCCATTAATCCATGGAAGTACTAAGATGGAAGAGAAGGAGATTTACAGTTCTCAGATAGAGGCTGAAATGCTGGATGAGATGAATCGAGTGGTTGCAGAGAACAGACGGCTATCGAGGATGCTTGCCGCCATCAGCGAGCGGCACCGAGCACTCCGAGCGCAGGTGCTTGAGATGATTAACAGCACTTCATCATCCTCTTCGACGAAACCGGCTCCAAAGAGGAGAAATTGTGATGGATCCTTAGGCTATCCACAGTCTGTAAATGCAAGTTACAGGGTGAATTGTGCAAAGGAAGAAGTTAGAGAAACAAGACCAAGGATTTCCAGGATGTATATAAGATCTGATGGATTGGTAAGTTCAGTGATTCAGGGTCTTCATGTATGATCTGGCTCAGGAAAATGTTATTTCTGTCATAGTACTTACATGGTTTTTGATGGCCACAGGTTGTGAGAGATGGCTATCACTGGAGGAAGTATGGACAGAAGGTGATAAGGGACAATCCTTACCCCAGAGCTTATTTTAGATGCTCCTTTGCTCCAGTTTGCCCAGTGAAGAAAAAGGTAAGAAATTACTCAACAAAAGAAACGATTTTTATTAAGATTCTTCTATTGAATCAAGGAAAATGAAGTTTATTGATTGAAATTCCAGGTGCAAAGGTGCACTGAAGACCATTCTGTTCTTGTGGTAACTTATGAAGGGGAGCATAATCATGTGCAGCCATTACCAGGTGACTCTCTCAATTGCTTGCGCTGAAAGATCTTAGGATTCAGAACAAGTTAGGAATTCAATGAGCCAACTTAAGAAGGGGACTAGGAAGAATTGCTAAGACACTTCAGGCTGTTTATCACTTCCTCGCTTATGATTTTTTTCCTTAATCGCAGTGTATTTTTTTTTTTCATTTTGTTAATAGAACTGTCTGGTTTGTCTTTGCTTGCAATGTCTATTCCTTATTTTTCTATGTTTGATTAGCAAATTTTAGCTTTCTGTGTCCAAAGAATGTGATGGATTCTTGTTTTTTACAAGGGTAAATAGAAGTTTTTTTTAGAGGTGTCAATATAAGAAACCACCCAATTGGGGTCGCTGGTCAAGTGGTGTGAGGTTGGTTCGGGTTTAGATTTTTAACTCGTTTAGACAAATGGGTCGAACATGTTAAGAGCAAATCAATTTCAAATTTGACTCGAAAACCTGTTTTGACCCCCTAGGTTTATGTAATATAATTGTAATTTGGTGTTGCAAAATATTAGTATTAATATATATTATTTAGCATCATGAGTATAAGTGATTTAAAATCTAATTGGGCTAATCAATTGATAATGAAAGAAGAATTTGAAATCAAATTTAGATTTGGATTTGGACAATTTTTTGCCAGTTTTTTTTATGTTATCAAGAATTTTTTGTACAATAAAGTAATTTTAGAAAGCAATATAAAAAGTATTTAAAACAAAGTTGAAGCCTAAAAATTAGTAAGTTTTAATTTGATTTTTTTAACTATTGTTTTCTTTTTTTGTAGTTAAAAAATTATAATTTGAATTAATTTTTTAAGATTTTAATTGCTTTCTTTTTCATATCAGATTTTTAAATAGAAAATTTTGAATTAATTTAACTAAATTTAAAATTTTCTTTTTTTTTAATATAAAATGAACAAACTTAAAATAGCATAGACAGTTAAAAATTAAAGATCAACCATCATTATTTATTTATTTATTTATTTATTTACTTTTCTTTTCAAAACATCAAATTTATTAAATTTATAAAAAACTAATATTTTTTTTGAATTATACAAAACAGAATAAAATAAAACTCAAACCAAAGTAATTTAAACAGATTATTTTTTCTAATTTATTTTTATTTTTTTCCCACTCATAGTTGCATAATAATAATAAATAAATAAATTAAGAGGGACAGAAATTTCATTAACAAAAAACTTCTAACTTCTAATCATGAAATGAAGTGATGAACCAATAAATTTTGCAAGAATTCATATAGAAATGTCAAATGTTCATCAACTCAGATAAAAATCTAAATAAAATTAAGTAGACAAAACACTTCTTAAATAATTTGATAGGTTCATGCTAGATTGGCTAGGGCTAAGAGTTTAGCTGAAAGATGGAAGACCAACAAAAGTTGAATCCATATTTGTCCCTGATTGAGCTCGGATCGAGCCAAACAAATCGAATGACCTGCCAAATTTTTACTCAATCGGATTTCAAGTTGCGTTTGAGGCTTCGTTTGGGCCGACATTATTACTGTTTTCTAAAGTACGTAGCTTTATATTACAAAAATTTATAATTCAAAAAAATTTTATACTAAAAAGCTGATTCATAAAGCAATAAAAAAGTCATTCCAGACGAAGCCTACATCAAAATAATTAATTCAAAATATAATTAAAATGTATTTTTATAATTTCAAGCTGCGAGTCAACTCAGGTATGTTCGATCCTAGTTCAAGCTAAGCTTAGATCATATTGAGTTGTCACAAAATTGACTCAAAATATAAATATATATGCATATTTTTTTTAAATTTAAAGCATTTAGATATATGTGCGTGCAAATATTTGCATATAAGAATTATAAATTTATAAATATTTAATACTTTTAAAATTAAAAAAAGGGGAAAATGAATCATTTGAACGGAAGATGGGCTGAATCCTTTGCATATGACTTAAATTCGCAACGGGGTATTATACGTGACAGAGTGGCCTTTGCTGCCACGATCCACTGAGATTTGGCCCTATGTTGCAGCAGATTCGTAAAATGGCAGAAGAATAAAGGTTCTGGTTGGATTTCAAAGTACTCAATCTAAGTTGTTTGGGCTTCATGATGGTATGGTGGGAGCTCGTGTGTGCGTGCATAAGATAAAAAATGCATTTTCTATGGCAAAAAAATTGTAAGCTTTTTGGGCCTTTTTGAACTACCACGGCATTTTGGGTGTTATTGGCCCTGACTGCCTAATAGAGGAAAGCTGAACATGCAAGGGGGTAAGAAATCTTTAGATCCATGAAGCTTCATATAGATGGATTATGCATCTTGATGCACAAAGGATAAAATGTATCCGTGAGTAAATGAATTAAGCGGCTTGTTGAGCCAGCTCGAAAAACAAGATTTGCGCCAAATAGGCTCGAAGTCTAATTAAAACTCTATTTGGGATGACTTTTGGTCACTGTTTTTTTGTTGCTTTCAATAAAACTAAAAAGTTATTATTAAAAACAGTAAGAAAGCTGTCCAAACGAAGCATAATTTAAGTTACGAGCCAACATATATGTTCGACCATTTCAAGTTGGCATTTGGATCAGCAAGAAAACTTTAACCTTGGCCATGAGCCAACATTATGTTGGCATTTCTTGAGTTCCTTAATAACATATCAAACATGAAGCACAAAGAAACTTTTCAAAGAAATAAAAGATGATGGTCATCTTATACATAATGATATCAACAATAATTTATAGAACAAAGTAATTTGATAATCTTAAAGCTAATTCAGCAATTAGAAATTGCCACATTAAGTTTTTATTTGGGACAATTTTCTTACTGCTTTATAAAGTAATTTTATAATACAAAATTTTATAGTTTAAAAAATTTTGTAATAAAAATCTGCTTTAGAAAGCAGCAAAGAAGTAATCTGAGACGAAGGCTAATTGATATTAAAAATATATATAATTAAAGTATCTAAAATGTAATGATATAATATTATTTTATTAATATTGACTATGAAAATCTAACTGTTATGTTAATTCATCTAAGATTTAGATTTCTTTTTAACCTTAATCACTTTCCCATAATCTCTATAGAACAGATCTAAAGCTACTTCATCCGTAATGCTCAATAAATACCATGAAAATTATTAAATATTCAATTAAGCTGA
The DNA here is from genome assembly GCA_019514585.1 of Dendrobium officinale. Lineage (NCBI taxonomy): Eukaryota > Viridiplantae > Streptophyta > Magnoliopsida > Asparagales > Orchidaceae > Dendrobium > Dendrobium officinale. Next base: position 17,060,503 of record CM033685.1, read on the forward strand.
GTTTGCAAGAAATATACTCAATACGTTAAACGCGCCTACAAAAGAATAGACGTAATGCAAGAAATAATAGAATAAATAAAATAGAACAATTAACAATCTGTTTTATGTTTTAACTTGTATGCCTCTTTGCGGGTTTTTATTAAAAAAAAAAACAATCTGTTTTCTTTCATAACATTTACAATCGTGGTATGTTATTAAAGTAAAATAATTTTGTTTGGAAAAATATATCAATATGGACATCAATTAGAATTTGTATTGCAGTTAGGCTTAGTTTGAGGCGGCTTTCTTTCTGTTTTCTAAAGCATTTTTTTAATATGAAAAATTTTAATTTAAAAAATTTTTATACTAAAATATTACTTTAAAATGCATTAAGAAAGTTGTTTCAAATGAAACCTAAGGCTTCATTTGGGACGGCATTTTTTTTGCAACTTAAAGTAGCTTTTTATTATAAAAAAAATAATTTTTGTACTAGAAAACTGTTTTAAGAAGCAGTAAGAAAGTCATCCCAAACAATCCCAAACAAAGCCAAAGGCTTCGTTTTAAGGAGTAAGAAAGTCATCCCAATTTAAGCCTAATTAGTCTCTCATAATAGCTTGAAATAGAAAGAGGCTTTTCATATATTTGATTGTGGCTTCATTTGAGATGCCTTTCTTAATGCTTCTTAAAGCAGGTTTTTAATATTAGAATTTTGAGTTCAAAAATTTTTGTATTAGAAAGTTTCTTTAGAAATTAATAAAAAAGCTGCGTTTGTGATGACTTTTTTATTGTTTCTTAAAACATTTTTTTTATTACAAAAATTTTACTTTTTCTGTATAAAAAATTGTTTTAAGAAGAAGGAAGAAAGTCGTCACAAATGAAACCTTAGTCCCTAATTTGACTATATTAACTAAAATCAAACATTTATGAATTATATTAGGATATGTTCTTTGTGGCATCATGTATAGTTGTTCACAAGCGAATTTTCAATCACAAATAATAATTAGTGGAACGATATTAACAAGTAATTACTAACCTAAAATCAATTTATAGAAATCCATTATATTTTTCTATTTACATTTCTTTTAGATTTTCTAAACATGAGTAATTCAACTATATTAAAGGACAATTTATCACACTCTCTCAAAATACGTGCTAAGAAATTTATAATAATAGAGAGTAGGGGTGTCAATATTTGACACAACACGAAAATCCGACCCAAACCCAATATGGAAATTTCAGATTAGACCCAGCCCGTTTCAAAATAATAATTAGTGGAACGACATTAACAAGTAATAACTAACCTAAAATCAATTTATAGAAATTCATTATATTCTATTTACATTTTTTTAAAATTTTCTAAACATGAGAAATTCCACTATATATATTAAAAAACAATTTATCACACTCTCTTAAAATACGTGCTAAGAAATTTATAATAATCAAAAGATTATTTTAAGCTTTTTGTATTAAGATTCTGCACACACACAAAATAAATAAATAAATAATACATAAGAAACTAGAGTTTTTATATTAAAAATCTAAAAAAGAAAAAAAAATCAGGGTCTCATCCAGAGAAAATGATCTGCAATATTGATAGAGATCATAAATATCAACTCTTTCTCTCAACCAGATGATACAGAATTGCCAAATTTAGAACATTACAATAGATCAATCTTCTTTGGTCTGTAATTGAGAATATAAGAGAAGTATTGAAGGGTGATGGTCCCAATAAATGAAGCCAGTTAGACATCCATAGCAAGGCAATGTTAGATGAATTACAACAAGGCGATGCTAGCTATCAGACAATGGTGGGTGAATTTTGACAGTCGAGCAAAGGTGATAAAATGCTGACAGATAGGCAACGGTGATCAGAAGTGTTGCGTCCTGGAGTATTCGCGACGGTAAAGAAATATTTAGTTTAACGTCTTAGCATTGTACGAAGATCCAGCACACAAGCAGATAAGTGAGCGGGTGTAGCATTCATAAGAGACACCAAAGTTTTTACGTGGAAAACCCCTGAAAAGGGGGAAAAAACACGGGGCCTGACCCAGTTTTAATGAATCCACTAGTATTTGCAGTCGATTACAAATGAGGCCCTTCCTTGGGAGAAGGCCTTGGATTGATGTAGAAAATGTACATCATATAGATTGCATGACATGGTAGGAGTTACATATACATGTTTGTTTGGCCTGAAGGACCGTAGTCGGCAGGAGACCGTAGTCGGCAGGAAACCGGGGTCAGAAAGACTGTTGTTTGTTGATGGAGGTCGGAAGAACTATAGTAGGCGACGAAGGCCTGAAGGACCGTAGTCGATAGAAAACTGGGGTCTAAAAGACTGTTGTCTAGTGATGTTGGTTGGACGGACCGTAGTAGGCGACAGAGGTCAGAAGGACCGTAGGCGGTAGGAGACAAGGAGTCAGGTGTTAGACCCAGTGTCACTTGGAAGATCGGGTGTTGATGGTCTGGCCTTGGGTAGGACGTCGGGTCTGAACATCGGGCCTTAAGCAGGATGTCGGGTCTTTAGCGGGACGTAGGGACTGAACATCGGGCCTTAAGTGGGACGTCGAGTCTTCAGTAGGACGTAGGGACTGAACGTCAAGCCTTAAGCTGGACGTCGAGTCTTCAGCAGGACGTAGGGACTGAACGTCGGGCCTTAAGCAGGTCGTCGGGTCTTCAACAGGACGTAGGGATTGAACGTCGGGCCTTAAGCAGGACGTCGGGTCTTCAACAGGACGTAGGGACTGAATGTCGGGCCTTAAGCAGGACGTCGGGTCTTCAACAGGACGTAGGGACTGAACGTCGGACCTTAAGGCAGTGGTGCAATGAAACTCCGGCGAGGCTTCGGTGGTGGTCCGGTGAGGTTCCTGCGGTGGTCCGGCCAGGTTCCTACGGTGGTCCGGCGGGACTTCTGCGGTGGTCCGGCAGCCGTCGTAGAGGAGCTTCTTCCTTCTCTTCTCTTCTTCTCTCTCTTGCTTGGATCCCCTCTCATGAGAAATGAGGGCTCTATTTATAGATTTTCTGGAGTGGCATGACCCGTAAATAGGCGTGAGATCAGGGGCGAATAGGGAGTGGTTGAATGGACGACCGATATTGAATCCTATGATCGTGCACCGTTCGTTGGTCATTTGAGGGCCTTAGTGATGCTGGAATTTGGCGATCTTGAGCTCGTTGGATTCGTCTCGTCGAGCCGTTCGATTCGAGTATAAGCTCGTTAAAATCGGAGATCGTTTGGTAACTCAAATTGCGGTTTGAACCTTCCAACAATGCTTCGGGTCCATGATTCGGACCCATTTGGGCTCGGATTGGGTCGAACTTGGTGTTGTTGGGTTCGTATTTCCGAGACGCTCAGTTTGACTATAAGCTCGCAGAAATCAGAGTTCCCGTGCTCCCGAATTTAATTTTTGAAGTTTCCGTTTTGGTTTTGCCTCGAGATTCGTGTCCGATCAAGATAATTTCATGATGACGTATCAGTTGCCCCCCTATTTTTGGACGTCGAAGCTCCAGGAGTCCGAAAATATTTGTTCCAAAATTTTACACTTGCCGAATCACAAAAAATTACGTTCCAAAAATTTTTGGCTTGCTCGAACTTAATCATAGAGGTCCCGTTGAGCTCCGAAAGTGCCGAAATCGAGTCTGAAACGTCGAAAAACGTGTCTGGGGACCCCAAAAACGTCCGAATCTGACCGTCCGGGCCAAAAATCGGGCCCAAACACGCGTAGGCGGCCGAACCGGCTGGCCGGCCGCCACCTGCTGCCGGCTTTTCCGGCGACGTGCCGCGCGAACAGGCGCGCACCTCCTGGGCGCGCGGTTTGGCCGGCAGTTAGCATTTTTGTAATTTTTTTTTTAAATGTCGTGGGGGGCCCACAAAAATCCGAAAAAATTTAAAAAAATTCCGAACAAATTCTAAAAAATTAAGAAAAATTTGAAAATTCTAGAAAACTCTAGAAACTTCCCCAATTCTCTCACAAAACTATAAATAGGCCCCCTAGGCCTTTAGAAAAATTGCCCTCTCCTCTTCTTCTCCTCTTATCTTTCTTTTCTTCTCTTCTTCTTTTCTTCTCCCTCTGTCCTTACTATTGAGGCCTTCCCTCGGTTTTTCGAGGCCCCTCTCTTGGCAAGGAAGTCCGGAGATTCCCCCTTCTTCTCTTCTACCTCTGTCCTTACTATTGAGGCATTCACTCGGTTTTCCGAGGCCCCTCTCTTGGCAAGGAAGTCCGGAGATTCCCCCTTCTTCTCTTCTCCCTCTGTCCTTACTATTGTGGCCTTCCCTCGGTTTTTCGAGGGCTCTCTCTTGGCAAGGAAGTCTGGAGATCCCCCTTCTCACTCTCTACTTCGAGAGATCATGTGGTGTTTCGATGTTTGGTGGTTAGTGATGGAGGTCGATAGACCTTTGTAAGGAGGGAGGTTGAAATGACGGGAATACTTCCAGCGTTGGGGAGAAGTATGATGACAGGTAGGAATTCAACGTCGGGTAGACATACAGCGTCGAGCATAAGACCGACAAAAGTCTATTAACTGGTAGAAGTCCAATATCCGGTAGAAGTATGAAGTCGGGTAGAGGTGCAGCGTCAGGTAGAAGACCGACGAAGGTCCGTCGACGGGCAGAAGTCCGACGACGGTTAAAAGTCTGCTGACGAGCAGAGGTCCGACAACATGAAGAAGTTAGACGTCGGGTAGAAGTTCTGCGTCGGGTAGAAGACCGACGAAAGTTCGTCGATGAGCAGAAGTCCGACGACGTGAAGAAGTCCGCTAACGAGCTGAAGTCTGTTGATAGGGATAAGTCTGACGTCGGGTAGAATTACTGTGTCGGGTAGAAGACCGACGAAAGTTCATCGACGGTCAGAAGTCTGACGACGGATAGCAGTCCGATGGCAGGTAGAAGTGTGATCCGATAGTGCTACGTCGGGTAGAAAACCAATAAAAGTCAATCAACGAACAGAAGTATGACGATGAGTAGAAGTCCGCTGACGAGCAGAAGTCCGACGACAGGGAGAAGTCCGACGTCGGGTAGAAGTCTAATAAAAAGTTTGTCGACGGGCAGTAGTCCATCGATAGGCAGAAGTCCACTGATGAGCAAAAGTCCGACGTCGGGTAGAAGTACGGCCTTGGGCAGAAGACCGGTGAAAGTCCATCGACGGGCAATAATCTATCGACAGGCAGAAGTCCACTGACGAGCAGAAGTTCGACGATAGGGAGAAGTCCGACGTCGGGTAGAAGACTGATAAAAAGTTTGTCGATGGACAGCAGTCCATCGACAGGCAGAAGTCCACTGACGAGCAAAAGTCCGACGATAGGGAGAAGTCCTACGTCGGGTAGAAGTACGGCTTTGGGCAGAAGACCGATGAAAGTCCTAAAAGGCAAAAGTTCAGTGATATGTGGAAATTCAAAATCGGGTAGAAATTTAACTTTGTGGAGAAGTCATATGGAAGTCCATTGACGGCATTCTATCGACGTTAACCAAGGATGTAAGACCTATCCGAGGTCGTATGTCAGAGCCTTTGCTCGATGACATTAACCTGTGTTGAAGAGGTCGGGAGAATCCATCAAGGATGTGAGACCTTTCCGAGGTTGTATGTCGGAGCCTTTGCTCGACGACGTTAACCCGTGTGGAAGAGGTCGGGAGAATCCACCAAGGATGTGAGACCATTCCGAGGTTGTATGTCGGAGCCTTTGCTCGACGACGTTAACCTGTGTGGAAGAGGTCGAGAGAATCCACCAAGGATGTGAGACCTTTCCGAGGTTGTATGTCGGAGCCTTTGCTCGACGACGTTAACCTGTGTGGAAGAGGTCAAGAGAATCCACCAAGGATGTAAGACCTTTCTGAGGTTGTATGTCGGAGCCTTTGCTCGACGACGTTAACCTGTGTGGAAGAGGTAGAAAGAATCCACCAAGGATGTAAGACCTATCCGAGTTTGTATGTTGGAGCATTTGCTCGACGACGTTAACCTGTGTGGAAGAGGTCGAGAGAATCCACTAAGGATGTAAGATCTATCCGAGGTTGTATGTCGGAGCCTTTGCTCGACAACGTTAACCTGTGTGGAAGAGGTCGAGATAATCCACCGATGATGTGAGACCTTTTCCGAGGTTGTATGTCAGAGCCTTTGCTCGACGACATTAACCTGTGTGGAAGAGGTCAGGAGAATCCACCAAGGATGTAAGACCTTTCCGAGGTTGTATGTCGGAGCCTTTGCTCGACGACGTTAACCTGTGTGGAAGAGGTCGAGAGAATCCACCAAGGATGTAAGACCTATCCGAGGTTGTATGTCAGAGCCTTTGCTCGATGATGTTAACCTGTGTGGAAGAGGTCGAGAGAATCCACCAAGGATGTAAGACCTATCCGAGGTTGTATGTCGGAGCATTTGCTCGACGATGTTAACCTGTGTGGAAGAGGTCGAATCGAATCCCCCTGGGATTGATTTTGCTTTGATTGGGAGGGGGCGAACGTCGCGTATATCCCGAATCAAATGTGAAGAATGGTCTATCTTTAAATCGTTACTTCCTTTTTGAAGTCAAAATTAAGACCTTGCCCAAGGAGTAGAATTTCAGTTAGGGACTATACAAAGCTTGTAATTGATTGGAAGTATCCTTGCTCTCACTGGATCTTCCTGAAATATCATCTTGATATAGAAAGTATTAGAGGATCTTTTTTGCCAGAATTTGGGCCAAAGTTGCCCCCCATTCCACATCTGATGCAACAATGACTAATGTCAGGAACTTGATAAGAGTGACCTTTTGAGGTTGGAGCAAAAATTGCCCCCCAATCGGGAATCACTTTCCCATAGACGGCGCCAAACTGTTGCGTCCTGGAGTATTCGCGACGGTAAAGAAATATTTAGTTTAACGTTTTAGCATTGTACAAAGATCCAGCACACAAGCAGATAAGTGAGAGGGTGTAGCATTCATAAGAGTCACTAAAGTTTTTACGTGGAAAACCCCTGAAAAGGGGGAAAACCAACGGGGCCTGACACAGTTTTAATGAATCCACTAGTATTTGCAGTCGATTACAAATGAGGCCCTTCCTTGGGAGAAGGCCTTGGATTGATGTAGCAAATGTACATCATACAGATTGCATTATATGGTAGGAGTTACATATACATGTTTGTTTGGCATGAAAAACCGTAGTAGGCAGGAGACCGTAGTCGGCAGGAGATTGTAGTCGGCAGGAAACCGGGGTCAGAAAGACTGTTGTTTGTTGATGGAGGTCGGAAGGACCATAGTAGGCGACGAAGGCCTGAAGGACCGTAGTCGATAGAAAACTGGGGTCTGAAAGACCGTTGTCTAGTGATGTTGGTCGGACGGACCGTAGTAGGCGATAGAGGTCAGAAGGACCATAGGCGGTAGGAGACAAGGAGTCAGGTTTTAGACCCAGTGTCACTTGGAAGATCGGGTGTTGATGGTCTGGCCTTGGGTAGGACGTCGGGTCTGAACGTCGGGCCTTAAGCAGGATGTCGGGTCTTCAGCGGAACGTAGGGACTGAACATCGGGCCTTAAGCGGGACGTCGAGTCTTCAGCAGGACGTAGGGACTGAACGTCAAGCCTTAAGCTGGACGTCGAGTCTTCAGCAGGACGTAGGGACTGAACGTCGGGCCTTAAGCAGGACGTCGGGTCTTCAACAGGACGTAGGGACTGAACGTCGGGTCTTCAACAGGACGTAGGGACTGAATGTCGGACCTTAAGGCAGTGGTGCAATGAAACTCCGGAGAGGCTTCGGTGGTGGTCCGGTGAGGTTCCTGCGGTGGTCCGTCCAGGTTCCTACGGTGGTCCAGCGGTGGTCCGACGGGACTTCTGCGGTGGTCCTCCGGCAGTGGTCCGACAGCCGTCGTGGAGGAGCTTCTTCCTTTTCTTCTCTTCTTCTCTCTCTTGCTTGGATCCCCTCTCATGAGAATTGAGGGCTCTATTTATAGATTTTCTGGAGTGGCATGGCCCGTAAATAGGCGTGAGATCAGGGGTGAAGAGGGATTGGTTGAATGGACGACAGATATTGAATCCTACAATTGTGCACCGTTCGTTGGTCATTTGAGGGCCTTAGTGATGTCGGAATTGGGAAATCTTGAGCTCGTTGGATTCGTCTCCTCGAGCCGTTCGATTCGAGTATAAGCTCGTTAAAATCGGAGATCGTTTGGTAACTCAAATTGCGGTTTGAACCTTCCAACAGCGCTTCGGGTCCATGATTCAGACCCATTTGAGCTCGGATTGGGTCGAACTTGGTGTCGTTGGGTTCGTATTTCCGAGACGCTCAGTTTGACTATAAGCTCGCTGAAATCGGAGTTCATGTACTCCCAAATTTAAATTTTGAAGTTTCCATTTTGGTTTTGCCTCGAGATTCGTGTCCGATCAAGATAATTTCATGATGACGTATCAAGAAGGTTGTTGATGTAGGAACATCTTAACTAAATGCAGCTTTAGGAATATGTTATCTAAGTTTGTTACAACTAGCTTCTAGAATGTTCTTATTGGCTTATAAATATGCAAATATTGTAGTAGGAATGGTATTGATAAAGGTTGTGAAAATCAGACCGGACAACAACTAGAAGGAGAGATTCACGGTTCGACCAGTTCAATCGATCTAATCGGATGATGTAATAAATAATAATAATAATAATATAAAAATTTTTAAAATTAACATAATATAATATAAGCATATGAGCATTTAATAATATTTATAAAATTTTAAAATATAATATATATATATATATATATATATATATATATATATATATTATTAAATGCTCATATATTTAATTATTTATATTATTTTAATGATTATAAATTTTTAATATTCTAAATATATATATTATATTAAATGCTCATATTCAGAATATTAAAAATTTATAATCATTAATATAATATAAATAATTAAATATATGAGCATTTAATAATATTTATAAATATATATATATATATATATATATATATATATATATATATATATATATATATATATATATATATATATATATATATATATATATATATATATATATATATATATATATATATATATATATATATATATATATATATATATATATATATATATAAATAATAATAATAATAAAATATATAAATATAAACATCATTTAAAAATAATATATTTATAAGAATAATATTTAATATAATATATAAATTTAAAATATTAAAATTTTATATTATTGTTGTGGGATAGAATATACGCGGCGATAGAGTTAGAAAGTTTTTCATCTCAACGTTATATGGAAATCCAGCACACAAACAAAAAATGAAAGAACACCAAGATTTTTACGTGGAAAACCGTGGAAAGGGAAAAACCACGGGGCCACGCCCAATTGAAAGAATTCCACTAGTGTTTGTTTGAGGTACAAGATGCTGACTCGTCCTTAAAATTTAGGATGATCAGATTGTAATAATCCACTCCCTGATTGAAATTCAATTACAAACAAGAATTTGAGATTCAACAATATTGGGTATTTGGGTTGAATCCCAAAGTCACTTGGAGGTCGGACATAATTCCGATGTCACTTGGAGATCGGGCTGAGTTTCGACGTCACTTGAAAGTTTGGTGGAACTACGGCGTCACTTAAAAGTTAGGCGAAACTCCGGCATCACTTCAAAGTCAAGCGGAACTCCAGTGTCACTTGAAAGTTGGGCGAAACTCCAGCGTCACTTGAAAGTCGGGTGGAACTCCGACGGTGGTCGAGGAAGAGTTTCTTCCCTCATTCACTTCTTCTCTTCTCTTCTCCTTCTTCTTCTTACTTGAGTCCCCTCTTAAGAGAAATGATGGGCTATTTATAGTTTTTGATAATGGCATGGCTAGTAAATAGGAGGAAGATCATGGGCAAATGTGGAGTGGTTTTGGATGGACGACCAATATTGAATCCCTTAATCGTGGATCATTCGTCAGACAATTGAAGATCTTAATGATATCAGAGAGTGGCAATCTTGGACTCATTTGATCCGTCTCGTCGAGCCGCTCGATTCAACTATAAGCATGTCATGTTTGAAAATCGTTTGGTAATCCAAATTGTGGTTTGAACCTTCCAATAACACTTCGAGTCTTCAATTCGGACCTATCTTAGCTCGGATTGAGTTGAATTTGGTGTCGTTGAGTTTGTATTTTTGAGACGCTCATTTCGACTGTAAGTTTGTTAAAATCGGAGTTCAAATGGTCCCAGATTTAATTTTTGAAGCTTCCATCCTTATTTAGCCTCAAGATTCGTGCCTGATCAAAATATTTTTTTATGATATATTAATTATAATTCTTATAATATATTATAGCAAATTTATAGTACATTTACTTAAAATTCATAGCCCAACTATGTCCGAATTTGAAGTCCAACTAGTCCAAATTCACATTCTAAACTATTCATATAACTTTTTTAGTTCCAAATCATTAGAGGAGTGTGAGAATGTTGCCTTGAACCCTTAATAAAGTGTGAAGAGCACCTTTTTTGCTAAACAAATTATGTGAGGTATTTTAAGATAACATGCATATATTATGATATAATTAATCATTATATCATAATATATGATAATGATTAATTATATCATACAGATAATTCTTATAATATATTATAGCAAATTTATAGTACATTTACTTAAAATTCATAGGCCAACTATGTCCGAATTTGAAGTCCAACTAGTCCAAATTCACATTCTAAACTATTCATGTAACTTTTTTAGTTCCAAATCATAGGAGGAGTGTGAGAATGTTGCCTTGAACCCTTAATAAAGTGTGAAGAGCATCTTTTTTGCTAAACAAATTATGTGAGGTATTTTAAGATAACATGCATATATTATGATATAATTAATCATTATATTTAATAAAAATATTTTTAAATAGTGGTATTGATTGATGAATAGAATCCTCCTTTAATCCTTTAAGCTTTGTGTTTGTCCATGGATTGGGAATTCCTACTTGCAGGTTCGATTCTTCTGACGATCCACTACATTAGTTGCAGTCGTACGATAATAGTTACTAGCAATGAGAAAGACCATATTTTGATAGTTTTGACCATTTCGGTACTCCATTTACATTTGGACTTCGTATATTTTTGAGAAATATTTAAATTTTTATAAAAAAATAAAACTTTTTTTTGCATAAAGTTAAAATTTAATAAATTAAAAGTCATCAAAATTATTTTTTAGACGAATTTTGCTGGTTCCAACGATTTCAATTGTTTGACATTTTTCCAATTATTTCGTCGTAATTTTGACTTGAAAAAGTTTCCGTTAAAATTATCAAAACTGCAAATTTAAAATTTCGGTTCTATTTCAAGTAGGTATCAACATAATTTTTTAATTATTATTTCTATTATTTAAAAAAGTTCATATATTTACAAAAAAAAATTATCTATATATTTATTTGATATTTACATAATTCTTTTTCTACAAATTAATATAAATATTTTTTTTAAAAAAAACTGCGATAAATAGGATAATTGATATAACAATATGAAATAAATAATCATTAAATAACCACTTATACTATAATTGTTACAATGACCTATTTATGAAACAATAAATGGCATAGGTACAAAGGGGCTATTTGGTTAGCTTAAGAAAAAAAATGCAATGTACAGATAATGCATTTGTATTTAAAACGTTTGAATTATTTGGATAAGTATAAAATAAATGAAAGTTTTTTTTTTTTATTTTTTTGGCTTAGAGTAAAATAAATGAAATGCAAAGTTCAAAAATGATGTGGGTTGATGCCTGACAGTGTAGGTGGAGATTGCCATCAAAACATTAGCAATGGCGGGTGATCAGTGACGATGCCAATCAGTGATATGTGGTAGCTCTGACTAGTGGATGCAATGGTTAGTGGTGGTAGCAGTAGAATGTGGGTCGGTGGTGAGTGACTAGTGGCGGAGGTAGTAACATTTGCCGACGACGGTGATTGGTGACAGCGACTCTAGTAGTCGTTGACGGTCAGGCGAGCAGCGATGACAGGCCATGGTGGCAGAGGTGGCAACGGACAATAACAATGACGATGCATTTATGGACAATAACAATAGCAAATCATTCTTAAATTATGTTTAATTATAAATCAAGTGTTTAAAATATTATTCCAATTTATTTAACTACTTCAATACATTAATAAAAATATCAATAAAATACAATAATTTAATTACTTATAATCCTCTAGACAAAGAATATACCACAGAGTTGACATCCCTAATTAACTCTACACCAATCCCATCATCATGTGCAATCAGTGTTGAACGGCTAAATTTCTACCATTTATTTGCTGAATCAGTGCCATAAAAACATATAAAATTCACATTCTAAGGAATCCAAAGCTGATGGCCAGCTTGATAATTGTAACACACATGTTATCCAATTATTATTATTGTTGGTTGTCACACCATGAACAAGGGAGGGCTCACATGCACAGGCATTATGAAATAATGGAAGACATAAAGCTGAGGGAATCTCATGTTCCTTTCTATTTTTACCCTCTCTAAATTCACTTCTAATGGAGCCCTTGCATTTACCCTAGCTTCTTTAGTTGGTAATTTATGTCCTTTTTTTGGCCTTTGTTAAGCCAGGGCTACGCCTAACATTTTGTCGTTGTTGTTGTTGTTGCTGATGTTGATGTTGTTGTTGTTGTTGATGATGATTTTGCTCGATCGGAACATCTTCATCCCATGTTGTTGTCATGCATTGCTGATATAGTCGTATGGCTACGACTAACATGAACACTAAAACAATGCACACGACAAAGATAAATTATTGGGATATTTTTATGATTAATGGTTTTACGATCAAATTGGAGGTGAAAAATAGATTAATTACCGGACCAGATTCGGGCAATAGTGGAAGATAGGTTCCAAATGATTGTGAAGATGGCAGCGACTATCGCTTTCTTGTGTGTGCATGATTCCCAGCCGTCTCGAAATCTTTCTAGCCAAAATTTGCCTAAATTTAAGACGAAAAAGAATAATAATGTCGTGTGAAAGAGGATCAATATAGTAAAATAAATTTGTGAAAAAATGTATGTCAGGCTATTCTACCTAAAAGTTGAATCTTAGATCTAATTTAAGATTAGTGAATATAGTACATAAATAATTAATGAAATGCATCATGATCAAAAATTTGATTGGAATATTTTGACTCAATTTTTTTTTTAGAATTTGATTGTGATAGACAAACTAAGGAGATGAAGAGTTTATCATTATAAATAGAGAATTATGAATGTATACTTTTAGAGATAAATATCAATTATCAACCAATTTAAGAAATAATATCCCTTTCATGTTGTGGGGTAATATTTTTATTTTTTTTTATATGGAAAGTTTTTGTCTTACACTAAAATAAAAATAAAATATAAAATTCCTTTTGATAACAAATAAAAAAATTAATGAATTTTTAATTAAAAATATTTACCCAAGAAGTAAGAATTGAAAAAATATATATTATTAAAAATACTATGAATATTTATATGCTGGTTTGTAATAGAAAAAAATAAGAAGAATTTTCATTTTTAATATATAAAATAAAACAGAATAAATGCCACTTACCGTATCGGCCGAGCTGCAATGAATAAGACGACAAAACTTTTGGTACGGTGAAGACTCCAAAAAACGCTGCAGCAATCGCAACAACAACGTCACAATTACGCCACATATTCCCTTCGCACAAAAAGATGAGCAGAGGAGCACTTCTTCTACCGAATTAAAATTTTATTTTCCCCAAAAAAAATTAAAATGTTTATATTATTTGGGCAATAAATAAGTAAAATTCTATATTATTTTATTTTATTAGGGTTATAAATTAATGATTCATTTTAAACAATTTTTTATTTCTTTTTAATATAACTTTTTAGCACAAAATTTTTTTAAATTATAAAATTTTACACTAAAATAATGTTAAGAAAATAAAAAAGCTATCTTTTTTTATTTAAATTATAAAAGTATAAATTAAATTGCATCTATTTTTAAAATAAAAAATCAATACAATTTAGATTTTATTTGAGTCAGATTTCTTATTACTTTCTAAAGTAAATTTTTAGCTAAAAAATTTGTTAAAAGCATCGGCAAAAATTATCCTGAAGAAAACCTTAATTCTAAAATTGCTTTCACTATAATTTTTAAGGATGGTATCAAGGTATGCATTCTCTATATTTATATCTTAAGTATTTAAATTAATTTAAAATTTATTAAAATTTTATAATAGCTAAGAAACTAAGGTTTTTCTAAAGTTTTTAAGCTTGTGTTATAATTTTTTTTTAAGGTAAATATTTTATATAAATTAAAAAAAAAAAGAAAAAAATAAGCATCATTCCAAAAAAAAAATAATGCTGCAAAAATTACCCAGCTTGGCCAGAGTCCACAAGGTAATGGAGCTTCCACAGCTGCCCATAACGAACAAAAACACTGCCATCTGCCACCACAGCAAAATTTCTCAATCTTTTTAGAAACGTGCAGAAGAGCTCTGTAATGGAGCAGAGCACAGCAGAAGAGTGCAAGAAAACAAACAGATTCTGCATTGCTGACCTTCATGGTTGTCGCTGGGTCACCTGAAAACAAGGCTCTGGTTCTTAAAAGAAGCTCATTTAAGTAAGGAAGGATTCTTCTTACAATCCAAATGGCTTCTTCTTCTCCCACCAAGTTGTAGTTTCCATCGCCCTCATCAAACTCCACGGCCTCCTCTGCCCTGCAACATAGAAAATTAAGATTTTGCTTTGAGAGATCTCTTTATTGTTCATGGAGCATCATACTTTACCTTCGCAGAAAGGATCTAAAGATAAAGATTGCTGCGAGATACAGAAGACCCAAATATGAAATCACAGAAATCAAGCTGCAATAAGAAGAATTGAAACAAGTTGGCGATAGAGAAATGAGAAAGGGGGATTTGTTTTCTTGAATGGTGAGGAAGGTATAAGTAAACCTGAAGTTGAGATCTTTAGCATAGGAAGAAGAGACGAGGACAAATGTTCCGAATCCAAAAGCAAAAGCAGTTTTTGATATATCTCTCCACATTACTAAATCAACTGAACAAAACAGCAATTTTTTTTTGTATTTCATTTGTAAGCCAAATATTTATAAAGTTTGTAAGATCTGTCTGTCTAATGGAGGCAGATACCAACCAATATGTTGCATCCTGTTTGAATTCCCATAGCTGGTCTCAAGCAAAATTTCCTCTTCTTCTCCTTCTTCCTCTCCTAAAGAAGAAAAACGAAGACGAGGTTTCAGGAATTAGATCGAAAGAAGAAAAGAAAAGATAAAGATCTCACCTTGACTCAGTGCGACAGGATCTGGGTCCTTCTCTCTGAGATCTTCCACATAAGAAGCCTTCTTCTCAGTCTCAGGCGATGGAGATACCTGTGTTTCATGAACTTCTTCAATCTTCTTCTCTTTCTCCACAGGCAGATCCATCTCCTTATCATCAAAGCTCCTTCTCTCCTCCTCCACTTCTATCACAACGGCCTCAACTTCTTCCACCTCCTCCATCTCCTTCTCATTCCCCTGCCCACCACAAATAAGCAGCACAGCCTTCTCTTCCTCTCCCCTCTTGCAGCCAATTTCAATTGACCGCGCCTTCCTGAGCTGAATTGGGCTCCTCTGCGGTTCAGGTTCCCTCCAGCTCTTCCTCTTCTTCTTCTCCGCATCGACGCCATCGCTCTGGTTTCTTCGTAGCCGCCTGTAAACCCGCAGCCCCTCCTCATCATCGCGGCTCTCTCCGGCGGTATTGAACACCTTGATTCCTCCCTTAACTTCATCCATCTTCATCCTCGTCTCCCAAACAGAGCCAGCCATCACTCCATTTCTAATTATAGCCCTTCTTCTACTTGCTGGTTGCATGATGATCACTCTGCTTCTTCAAGTTACCTTCCCCTGTATCCTTCAACAGATTTAGAAATGAACGGTGCAATGAGTGGAGAGAGAAGTATTCTTCTACGGGACCATTTTCTCAGCTGCTTTCTACTTTTCCATTTGTTTGCAAGAAGAAGGCTTTTACTGCGAGGGAGGTGGTAAAGATGCAGAAGAGGTGGGGTGTTAATCTAATTTTAAGAAAGTATTATGAGAGCGGACTTTGCTTTAATTGATGATGGTGATTAATGGCTTAGGCTTCGTTTGGAATAGCTTTCTTAAAAGCTTCTTTTTAGTACCAAATTTTTTGCTTTAAAAATAGTAAACGAAATCTTAGGGAAGGGCTCGCATGAAAAGTGGCTGCCAAAATTAAGGGCTGTAGTTTAATGTTTTCTGTGCTGTTGCATGTGAGCCACGAAAGATGATGGAATTACTTTGTCAATTGAGGATAACATTTATTTTTTTGCTAGAATCCAATACACAATGTATGTGGTTTTTTTTCATGTGAACAGAACTCTTAAATTTTAGTTAGTTATTTAAAAAATTAATATCATTTACATTCGATTTTAAAATTATGACTAAAATAATAAAATTTGTAATAAAATGTGAACTCTAATTTTTGCTTTGGCAAAAATCCCTATAATTTGACTGTAATATACAGAAATATTTGAATTTGGTGGGTTGAAAATATAAAAAATATGCATCTCTTCTTGGTCTGTTGATTGGGAGCTTTAGATACTAATAAAAAAGTCTTGAGTTTGAAACTTGTGTATGTGATGTGTGTGTGAAAGAGGTTGACTTAAATGACGCAAATGTAAAAAATAAATAAATAAAATAATAAAATAAGTGTGTTATATTTATAAATAAATAAATTTTAGATATTATGTATATAATGTTGCCTGAAAAATTATCTTTAATTTAGGGGATGTTTGATTTGCTGAGAAATGAGTATAGAATAAAAGAAATGCAGAAAATTTTCAAATTTGAGTTTTTGACTTGATGGAAAAAAAAAAACATGATTAAAAGAATGCATTTTTAATTCGTTGTTCATATTTGGTGTAATTTAAATTGAATTAGTTTTGACTGATTCTTTTTTTCATAATAAGCTAGCAATATTGTCGTTGCTTACCGCCGGTCACTGCTCACTGCTGATGTCAGTGCCACCACAAGGAGCCCCAGATTGTCGTCGATGTTGATCGCCGTTGGCCTCCTCTATCATTTTACTTTATAATATATCAATTTACTTTCATATATATATTTTTATGGGACGGCTTTTGATTGCTAACTTTTTCACTATTTTCAATATTTTTTTTTCGCTAAAAAGTTGAAGTAATAAAAAATGGTTGAGATGAAGCCTTAATCACCATTGGATGTCTAAATTTGCTTTAGTTGGGGATGGAACATAAATAATTAAAAAGCATTTATTTACATAATTAACACAGATGAAAGATGTTATAATTCATTATCAGAAATATTTTTTTAATATTAGAAAGATCCATCATGTACTTGGAGTCAAGGTTCAAACCAAAAAACACCATGCATATATAATATTAAGATTAGCTATAATTTCTCATAGATTTTTATAAATTTATATTAAAAAGAAACTCCTAATAAATTGAGAGCTCAACCACCATCTGATTTTGAAGAAATTTTTATGTGTGGACATCGGATGTTACTCTAGGCCTGGTATCTGCAGGTAATAATTTCTCTTGATTTTGATGGTTTGAGATACTCTACAAAAGAAAAACCTAATAGTCATAATGGACTCATAGGTAATGATGGAAGGCATGTGGTTGTTACAAAAAAAAGCAAATGGTTGTTATCCAATATTATGACAAGTAGGTTGTGACAATAGAAAAGGATAAACTTAGGATCTGTTTGGGTTGACAGCAACTTTTTGTAAAGTTAATTATAAAGCTGTTATGAAGAAAAAAACTTTTTGAAAGATAGTGTAGAATTAGCTTCCTAGTAAATTTAGAAAAAAAACTTCTTTTCTGAGGTTATCAGAAGACTTCACTATATCTCGTGAATGTCGGTAAATTACTAAACTACGTCAAAAAATTTTATGTTCCTATATTTATGTTATTTTTTCTTCCTTGAATTTGGAATGGAGATGCTTTCCTTTTGATGAATACTTTTATGTCTTTGTTGTTTCACTAAAAATGAAATAACATGACAAGAAAACATTCATTCATCATCTCCTTAATTTTCATCTCACTGATATGACAAATATAGTTAAGAAAATCAAGTGTTGCATTTAGAAATTCTAACCTAAAAACTCTCAAAATTAACTTTTAATGGGTATTTTTGAATATATGTTTTAGTTTTGCACAAATTGTAATGGTTCAATGTCCTTTTTTTCTGCATAAATTAGGGAGGGATTATCAAATATTTTAAAAAAGTGTAGAAATTTTATTTATGATAAAAAATATATAGTCACTCATAGGTAAATAAATCAATGAATACAATAAAATATGAAGCACAATACATTTTATTAATGGGTTATTTGGTTGGATCAAAAATGAATTTAGAATCAAATAGAATATAGTCTAAAATAAATTAAGTGTATTTGAAATATTTGGAGTTGTTCAGAGATGAGTGTAAAATAAATGCATGTGATTATTATTATTATGTTTTGACTTCAATTAGATGAATGCAATGTAAAGCGAACTGAAGGTTGTGTTAAGTGGTTGGCAGGCTATAAAGATGGTCCATGGGAGATGGCTAGGGACGGTGATGGTGGTGGCTACAAGAGGAGGCTGCGCCACTACAGGAAAATCGCCCATTTCCGGCGGCCTTTTCCGGCGGAAAGTGAGCCCTTTCCGGCGGTTTTTTAATGTTCCGGCGATTTTCCGGCGGTTAAAAAACCGCCGGTAAAAAACGGCGTAGGAAAATAAATTCCGCGCGCGGTTTTTTTTCCGGCGGCAATTTTATTCCGGCGGCTAACCGGCGGTTTAAGACCGCCGGTCAAAATAAAAAAAAAAAAATTTTTTTTGCCCGCCTGCACAGAAGTCTACCCGCCTGCCCGGACTCATTCTCGGGCTGCCCGCTGAATTCCCGCCCTGACCGACCGCCCGGAAGCCCCGCCCAATCTGCCCGCTGCCCAGACTCAATCCCGCGCTGCCCCGCTGCATTCCCCGCGCTGACCGAAGCCTGCCCCGCCTGCCCCGTGCGCATGGTGGGATTCGAAACTCTGTCCACCTGAAAAATGTGATTCATATTAAACTCTTACCATTTTGCTGCAAGGCAAAATATGATAAAATGCTGAATATTTTTTATTTAAACTATATTCTTTCAAAAAATTAATATTTTTTTTAAAAACTAAAAGTATATTTAATTAAAAATTAATAATAAATGAAAAATTAAAATTAGTAATTACTTCACCTAAATTATTTTTATTAAAATTAATAATAAATAGAAATTAATTAAAATAAAGTATTATCATTAAAATTTAATTAAAATAAATTAATAACTTCATAATTTATTAAAATACTAATTAATTTTTAATTATAAAAAATGGAACTAATTAATTTAAAATAAAAATTTATATTTAATATAAAATAAAAATTAACTAACTAATTAATTTTAAAATGAATATTAATTAAATAGTTAATATAATTTTTAATAGTTATTTGTTAAATCATTTAAATAGTTTAAAATTTATTCATTTTTCTTTAAATTTTTAAAAGCCGCCGGAAAATTGGAAAAGCCGTCGCAAAGCCGCCGGTAATCCGTCGGAAAGCCGCCGGAAAATTCAGCGGGATAATTTTGCTGGAAATTAGCCATCGCAAAATTTTGCGGGGAAAACAGGCCGTCGGAAAGCCGCCGGAAAATTTTGTAGGGAATAAGCCGTCAAAAACCGCCGGAAATCCGCCGGATAGCCGCCGGAAAACTAGCCGCCGGAAAGCCGCCGGAAAATTCTGCCGGTAATAAGTGATTTTCCTGTAGTGCATGCTGACAACGATGGTGATAGTCGGAGGTAACAATGGGTGGTGCCCGATGGGGAGTTGTAGGTGGTAGTGAGAGTCGGAGGTGGCTACAGACAGTGAAGGATGACATGCCGGTGAGCAGCAATCTACGACAAGCGATGACGATTATAGCAAATAATTTACAGTGTATTTGAAATCAGCCAAATATACTAATTTCCAAATACGTCAAAATAAAACTAGGGTGAATTACAAATATACCAAAACTTTACTTTGCATTTCTTTTACTTTAGACCAAACACCATTAATTTCGAAACCATTGAGTCTAAAATACTTTACATAATTTTAATTCAAACCAAACACGCTCTAAATATGATATAGTTTTCTCATTAATCCTATCTAATAGATAATTTTTATAAAATTAAAAATGTACCAAAAAAAACTCCAAAACCTATCAAAGAGTTTGTATTGAAACTTAGATGCAATAAAAAGCTACCAAATTTTGAAATAATAATAAATTCTAAACCAAAATAAACTTTCTAAAATATTCGTTAATTAGCCTTAATTAGTATACCTATTCATAATAACATTTAAATAATAAATTTAATGATATAATTATAGAACATAAGTTCATATATTAATAATCATATGTAAGATTAAATAAATCTTTTGTGTATGATTCATAATTATAAAAATAATAAAGTAATTTTCTATATATATATATATATATATATATATATATATATATATATATATATATATATATATATATATATTAGAACTTTAGACAAAGTCTAAATTAATTTTACTTATAATCATCATTCTTTACACCTTGCTTAATTTGACTTAATTAATTTATAACAAATAGCCTAAAAAAATACCCTCACCCCCCCACACACACAAAGTCACTTCGACTGATCCTATCACAGTCTTACTAAGTTCTTCACTTGGGTATATTTTTAAGTGAATAGAACCCCATGCTATAATCTAGTTGATAAGATAATAATCTCTTCGTTTGACAAACTGAATTATCTTTAAAATATGCAATCATTTAAGATTTATTATAATCAAATCTTTAATAAATTTACGCTAACTCAAATATATTAGAATTTTAGGAAGTTCTATAAAATCTTGTTGATGGCTAGAATATATGCGGTGATAGAGTTATAATATTGCGTCTTAGCGTTGTACGGATATCCAGCTCACACATAGAGAACACAAGATGTTTTACGTGGAAAACCCTGAAAATGGGAAAAACCACAGAGCCTTCCCCAGTTGAAATGATTCCACTAATGTTTATGTATATTATAGTGGGCTATCTCACTCTTGAGGGTGATCAGATTACAAGTGTCAACCATATGGTTGAAGTCAAGGGTAGATGAAAGTCTGACGACGCTTGGTGGTCCAGTGGAAGTCTAATATCAGTTAAAAGTTCAACGTTATTCGGTAGTCCGACGGTGGTTTGATAGAAGTCTGGCTTCAGGAAATGGTCCGATGGAACTCCGGGCTTCAAATGGTGGTCTGACAAAACTCCGAGCCTCAAGTGGTGGTCTAACGGAACTCCAAGCCTTAAGTGTTGGTCCGGTGGGACTCCGGCATCAGGTGGTGGTCCGACAAAACTATGGGCGATAGGTGGTGGTCCAGTAGAACTTTGGGCCTCAAGTGATGGTCCGGCGAAACTCTTGCATTAGGTGGTGGTCCAGCGAAACTTCAAGCATTTGTCGAGGAGAAGCTAGGGGGCAAGAGCGATCTCCAATTTCTCTCTTGCTCTCTTTCTTAGGGGTTCCCTTTCAAGAGGGAGGAGTGGTCTATTTATAGATTTTCAAGAGTGACATGACCCGTAAATAGGAGGAGATCAAGGGTAAATGGGGAGTGGCTTGGATGGACGGCCGATATTGAATCCCCTGATCATGGACCATTTGCTAGACATTTGAAGGTCTTAATGATGTCGAAATTTCGTTATCTTGGGCTTGTTGGATTCTCGTCGAGTCGCTCGATTCGACTATAAGCATGTCATGTTTGGAAACCATTTAGTAATCCAAATTGTGGTTGGACCTTCAAACAACACTTCGGGCCCTTGATTTGAACCCATTTGGGCTCGAGTTGAGTCAAATTTGGTGTTGTAGAGTTCGTATTTCCGAGACGTACAGTTCGATTATAAGTTTGTTGAAATCAAAGTTCGGATGATCCCAATTTTAATTTTGAAAGTTTTAAAACCTGATTTTGCCCCGAGATTCATGCCCGATCATGATAAATTTTTGATGATGTATCAAACCTAAATTTTGTAAATATGTCTAAAGATTTGTTTGGGACGGCTTTCTTACTATTTCTTAAAGAAGCTTTTTAAACAAAAAGCAGTAAGAAAATTATCCCAAATAAAGAGGATTCATTTGAGATGACTTTCTTACTATTTTCTAAAACAATATTTTAGTAGTAAGAAAAATTACTATAGAAAGTAGTAAGAAGGCGGTTCCAAATAAACTCTAAGGTTGAAATTAGGATAACCAGGTGTTTTAACTTTTAATATTCCCATAAATTTGTAAAATAGGGCAGTTAAAACTTTCAAGTATTGAAATTTAGTAGCATTAGAACATGAAAGTAAAAGCATTATATATTCTACCACTTTTACTGTTAAATTCTATGTGATTGAAGCACATTTGTGGGAGTTGGTGTGCTTTTTTGGTGTGGGTCAGCTTTGATTATGTCCATATCTGAAGCTGTCGCACATGCCTTTCCTCCCTTTTGGCCTTTAATTTTTCATAGAGATATGGATGATAACATGAGTGGGGCTTGGCCGCTTGGGGAAGTAAAGCTTCATGGTTGCGCTTTGATTCTCCTTCATCCAACCACTTCACTTATTTAGACTTAATTTAACAAATAATAAAGTGCTTAAAGTATCACTTATCAAGATGATATTGATTAGTGCATGGATAAGATAAACAAGTGGGGATGATTAGAGTTTCTTAATTGTTTAATGGATCATCCAAACTAACTTATGGACTATGATTTTATGTTTCGATGATTTTCCTTCAATTTTCGTTGAAATCAAAGCGGTACTAATGAATATTTTTATTCAGGATAGTTAAATTAGTTTCAGCCAAAACGTGAAATCGTCTTTGGAGTATTGACTTAGGTGTCATTTGGAAAAGCCTTCTTACTGCTTTGTGAAGCAGTTTTTAGCACAAAATATTTTGAAAAAAAAAATAAAAAATAGTAAGAAACTACCCCAAATGAAATCTTTAATTTCTGATAAAATTATAATGCTTCGCCTAAAACTCATGTATTTTTAATGAAACTTCACTAAAACTCTTAAATAGTCATAAAAGTTTTGATAAATTCAGCTTAGGTTGAGGCTAATGAGAATTTGGGCACAAAATATGATGTCTAGAACTTTGGGATGGACTAGTGCTCCAAAATTATGTCAAGTTGTCAAGAAATTTAAAATGTTCATAGTGACTAAATTTTGGGATTTTTTTTTTATATATTTTTATGCAGGGCCGGGGACTAGCCAATGTTTGGAACATGCTAAAATATTTCTCATATTTATTAGTTATAATTGGATTCGATTGCACATTTCAATGATCAAACATAACATGAATTAAGGGGTGTCAATTTCGGATCACGGGTCGGGTTCGGATCGAACCTGAAACTGACCCGGGTTCAAACGGGTCAGAAATTTGAACCCGGACCCGACTTGAGTAGGCAAATGGGTTGGAAATTCGAACCCGAACCCGAACCCGACCCGGCGGGTTGCCGGATTGACCCGACCCGACCGGATTTCGGGCAACGGCGCGGCAGCGGGTGATGGCCTGGGCAGCAGGGCAGCGGGGCAGCAGGCGGGGGCAGCATCGCTAGGCGCGCGGGGTGATTCGCGAGGCCCGCGGGGCAGCAGGCAGCGCGGGCGGGGCAGCGGGCGGGAGCAACGGGCACGGGCGAGAATCCATTTTTTTTTAAAATAAACGGGTTTTCGACCCGAACCCTACCCGTTTTTCAAACGGGTCAGGTCCAACCCGGATTTTTCGGGTCAGGTCTGGGTCGGATTTTCGTGTCGTGTCAAATATTGACACCCCTACATGAATATATGTCATTATTGTGGATATTTGTGACAGAATTTATCCGTTTATAATTAGTGATATAATTTTTCATAGATATTCAATTGGAAATTTATCAATGGACTAGAGATAAAAAAATTTATCGTAAAGTTTATTGATCAATGTTCCCCAATGATCAATCAATTGTTCATGAATCATATCAAACTCTACCTCGATCTTAAATCATTTTCTTTTTTCTTGGGCTTACTCACTTGACCTTGACTCAACTCTGCCACTCTCTTACTCTCTTGGCATCATTCCCTCCCTTTTTATATAGGTTATAATACTTAGCCTTTCTATATTTTTAAATAAAATACTGTTGTGGGCTAGAATATTCACGGTAGTAAAGTACGAAAAACTTCACATCTTACAGCTGCACGAGTATCCAGCACATGAACAGAGAAAAAAGAAACACCATAATTTTTTACGTGAAAAAACATGAAGGAAAAAATCATGGGGCCAGGCTTAGTTAAAATGATTCCACTAGTGCTTAAATATATTACTAATGACTGGTTCGTCCTTGAAATTACGATCATATTATAACAGTTAATTGTTAGGTTGAAATCTAGTAACGAACGAAGATCAGATGGAAATTCAAAGACGTTCGGTGGTCGGGCGAAAATCCGGCGTCAGTTGACGGTCAAGCGGTAGTCCGACGACAATTGGTGGTCGAGCAGAAGTTCTGCAATAGCCGTTAGGTTGAAATCTAGTGCCGAACGGAGATCAGACGTAAATTCAAAGACGTTCGGTATTCGGGCGGAAATTCGGCGCCAGTTGATGGACAGCCGGGCGGTAGTCCGACGACAGTTGGTGGTCGAGCAGAAGTCTTGCAATAGTTCGGCAATGGTCGGTGGCCGAGCGGTGGTCGAGGAGTCTTATCACAAGAGAATTATGATGTTTCTTTCTTCCTTCTCTACCTTTTTTGGGTCCCCTTCAATGAAGAATAAGATGTCTATTTATAATTTTTTAAGAGTGGCATGACCAGTAAATAGGGAGAATATTAAGGGCATGCTGGGAGTATTCTAAATCGAAGGCCAATATATTGTGAACTGTTTATCGAGTATTTGAGTGTCTTAATGATATCAGAATTTGATGATCTTAGACTCATTGCATTCGTCTCGACAAGCCGCTTGATTCAACTATAAGCATGTAACATTTGAAAATCGTTTGATCATCCAATTAATGATTCAAACTTTTCAAATGCGATTTGGATCTTCGATTTGGGCTCGGATAGGGTTGAATTTGATGTCGTTTGTATTCATCTTTTCGAGGCATTCAGTTCGACCATAAGTTTGTTGAAATCGGAGCTTGAATGGTCCCGAATTTAATTTCAAAAGTTTTCAACTCAAATTTGCCTAGAGATTCGCACCCTATCAAAATAAATTCTAGATGATATATCAACTTAATATATTAACATTCTCTTCAAAATAATAAAATTACATATCTATTAATTAAACTTAAACTTCGTTAGCACAAATAAATAAATAAATAAAATTTGAATTACTAATTAAAATAACAAATTTTTATTAAATATTAACTAATTCTGTAATTTTGAATGCATTAATTTTTAAAATTCTACCAATTTGCATGCTATACACATGCAATTAAACTAATATATTAAAAAATGACTTTGAAACTAAAAAAAAAAATTTCAATCTAAGATATTGTTTAAATGAAATCCATCCAAATTAAAACAAATTAAATATGAATTTTTTATAATTTAAATTTTGGTGCACATTTCCTTGATAATTTCATGCTGCAATGCATTTAGTTAAAATGTCTATGAGCAACGCATCAAATTTTATATAATTCTCAAATTTCTTTGTGCTACCCATTATGTCACCTTCATCTTGAAGAACCACTAATAATACTTGTTACCAAACATGAAGTTATCGTGATACTGTCAATCAACGATAAGACTGTGACAAATTGCAGGAGAAAGACGAAAAAAGAGGAACTTTTATTACGTCCTCTGATCGGATGTAATATAATTTAACACACACATTGCCCTGAGCATCAGATCATGAGGAACGATCTCACCCGCATTGAAACCAAATGAGCGTGTTTTAAATTATCAACATTTTCATGCATAGGTAACTCAGCCATATCCCCCGCATTCACATTATAAGAGGGAGCTTCAGCAAATGGAGGGTGTAAAATGCAACATTCTACTTTCAAATTACCCAAAGCTTTGCAGTGAGCACAATAAGAGAAAAATTATTCCATTTCCACAAAGTGAATATAACCCAAAGTTTTAGAACCAAGCCAAACTTGATCAGGATAATATTTGGTAACATCCAACTCAACAAGAACACGAGCTACCGAGGGTCTTGCGCCATTAGAGGAAGCATTATCATTCTTAAGGGACGGCCAAACAAAGACCCCAAATCATGAAGGATACGGGGATAAAATAGGTGAGGATGGAGATTGGGGAAAGAGACCCAAATCAAAATGGTAGGGGATTCCACATTAACATCAAAATGAGGAGTCCACTTAAACAATTTTATGAAGTAATTGCTAGCAAAATAAGAGCGATGATAGAACACCCTACAATAATCTAAATCGTTCACTAACTTGATCAATACATTCTTTGGGTTGAGCAAAGTGACATAAAATTTACCAAAAAGTTTTAAGTTGAAAAAAAAAAAAACTTGTGAATAGCATCAAGTAATGGATGGCGCCTTAGAAATTTCCCAACCAATTCAAACTCAAAGGGTGCCACGAGTGCAAACATCTCCTTATCCAAAATCTACAAAGATGGTAAGCCATGGTGAGAAGTGATTTTAAGAGCAGGAAATTCCATCGAGGTGGAAACCTCAAATAAAACATTCCTAAAATATCACAATTTCAACTTCCCATCAAAAAATCCGAGGTCAATCAAATGATTAACTATCATTCAATCTGACTGAGGTCGGAAGTGGACCAAAGTCAACAAGCGGTGGTGGTTAGAGTAACTGTAGTGGACAAGTGATAGAGGTCGAAAGGAGCGTAGTTGATGAGCGCGGTGGTCGAAGTAGAATGCAGTTAGCAAGCGACAGTGGTCAGAGTTGAATGTAGTTAATGAGTGATGGTGGTCGGAGTGATCGTAATCGGTAGGTGACGGAGTTTGGAAGGACCATAGTCGATGGGCAAAAGTGGTCGGAGTGGACCATAGTCGGCAGGTGACGGTGTTTGAAGTGACTGTAGTCAGCCAATGATCAAGGTTGGAATGATTATAGTCAGCGGACAATAGTGGTCGGAATGGACCGTAGTCGGTGAGCGATGGTGTTCATAAGGATCATAGTTGAGTGATGGTGGTCAGAAGGACCATAGTCGACACACGACGGTGGTCGGATGTTGTCAATGTGGGCCATAGTCGACAGGCGATGGTGGTCGGTAGGAGAGCGAGGTCGGAAGAATCGTAGTCGGCGGGCAACAGTGGTGGGAGTGGATTGTAGTTGGTGGGTGATGGTGTTAGGAGGGACCTTAGTCTGGTGAAATTGGTCAAAAGGATCATAATCGGGTAGCGGTGGTCAAAAAGATTGTATTCAGGCGATGGTGGTCAGAAGAACCATAGTCAGACAACGGTGGTAGGCAACAGATCTGACTAGTGGTGCAAGCTTGAGAAAACTAGAGTGATCGTTTACTTTTCTTCTCTTCCTCTCTCCTTGTGAAGAATGAGAGTCTATTTATAATTTTTTTGTAGTGATATGCCTAGTAAATAGAGAGAAGATCAAGGGCACGCTTGGAGTATTCCAATGAACGGCCAATATCAACTCCTTCAATCATGGATCATTCATTGACCATTCGAGCGTCTTTATGATGTCTAAATTTGGCAATCTTGGGCTTGTTGAATTTGTCTCGTCGAGTCGATCAATTTGATTATAAGCATGCCACATTTATATGTCATTTGGTCAATTGATTGATATTCTAAAGCTTCCAAATAGTCTTCGGGGCTTCAATTTGGACTCATTTGGGTTCAGATTGGACTGATTTTGCTGTTATTGGGTTCATCTCTTTGATACATTCAATTTGACTATAAGTTTGTTGAAAACGGAGTTTAGATTATCATAAATTTAATTTTAAAAATTTATGATTCATATATAGAACGATTCATTGACTCAGAACTCACACAGCTCTCACAATTTTTTTTCTCCTTAAGCACAACGTAATCTTTGGTCTTATTTAATAGAATTTACAAAATTTTAAATTAACTATTTGAAAAGGGGAATTCATTAATTGTAACATAATCCCTAATCAAATGAATACTAAAAATTTAAATTTATGTACGTAAAATTATTATTTGTAATTATTTTTACTAATTATAATATGTATACTACATTTAAAGGATATTAGCAATAAATATATATAAAAAAAAAAATCTATAACAATTACTAGGGCTTCAAATAAACTGAGCATTTGACAAGCTACTTATGGCTACGCTCAATTATAGCTCTTTTATGATCGTTTGATTAAGTAATTAAATAAGCTTCATTAAATGTGTTCGACTTATTTATGTTCATGAATAACATCATTGAAGCTCACAAACATACTTGATACGAAGCTTGATAAGAAGCTCATTAAGAAACTCGATTCTTATTTGATACAAAACTCTTGAAAAAAAAAAAAAACTAGATTATTGTTTGATATAAATATTGATTAAATCTCATTATAGATTGAGCTTGTTCATAATCAAAATATACTTATTCATGTTTGATATATTATTTAATTTTGTGTTCAAGAAGAATATCATTTAAGAGATTGACAAAGCTACTCGTTTATAAGTTGGAGAAAGCTCGATAAGCTAGCTTGTTTATAGGCTCAACAAAGCTTGACAGTTATGTTCTTTAAGAGGCTCGGTATAAGTATTTGTTAGAAATCTCAATAAGGCTCGTTTATTAAGCTAATGATCATCTTGATAAGGGTCATTCGTTAATAGCTCGATAAGGTGCTTTCGTCAATAGCTCGATAAAGCTCATTCGTTAATTTTTAAACGAGCCTCTCGTTTAAAGCTTGATAAGTAGGAAACAATCCGAACATGGATTAAATATGAACAAAACTTGAACACAAATGAAAAAGCTTGAATCGAGCTCAAACCAAACTCGAGCAAGATATTAATAAAAGAGCTAAAACATGAACATGCTTCTACTCGGCCCGACTCAAGTCATTGTAGCCCTAACAATTATGATACTAAGGATAATTGATACGTCACTAAAAATCATCTTGATCGAGCATAAATCGCAAGACATTTAAATTGGTAACTTTCAAAATCAAATTCTGAACTATTTGAACTCTCATTTCAATGAACTTCTCAAAAGTGGAACATATTGACTAGACAACCCCAATGACATGAAAAATGGTTCAATCAAAAGCTCAAATGAGCCCAAATTAAGGCTTGGATCGTAACTAAAATTCTAAATATTAATATGGTGATATGATGGCCTACAATTTTGGTATGCTTGTACGTAGTCGAATCGAGCTGTTTGATGAGACAAATCCAACGAGCCTAAGATAAATATTGAACTAACGCTTTATGATCAAGAGAATTAACATGGGTCGTCTGATAGTGTTCCAAAAGTTTTTTTCATATTTTTCATTATGCCACTCTAAAAAATCAATAAATCGATCCCTACTCTTTACATGAGAGGAGAACTAAGAAGCTAAAACCTAAACATTATATCTTGAGATTCAAAAAAGCTCTAAGGCCCTAAGAATCTCGGTGCACCACTCGAGCATAAAAAATGTAAAAATCATGAAAAATTAGTCAAATGAAATTATGATTTCTATGTGAAAACCAAAGTTATAAGAAAGCTATCCCAAATGGCGCCAATATTTTAATTATTTATATCTTTTGATTCTCATTTATTTTGAGCTACTAAAAGTATAAGAAATTTTTTATTATAATATAAATTATATTAAAAGACATTCAAGAAATTTAGTTAGTATTGCATGTGAGAAGACATACAACAAGGAGAATTTATCATTTTGGCATTATATCAACGTTCACACACACACACACATATAAGATAAATTGAGTGTAGCTCAAAGAGACGAGATTTTTATATGAAAAATATAGAAATGAGAAAAACTATGGGTCCTAATCTAGCTAATATAGTTTTAAATTACAAGTCATAGGTTACTAATTATTTTCTTTCTCTTAATTAGAGAAGACATGGATATAATATAACACATAAAATATGGAATATGACTTTTAAAGCCAAAGTAAAAGTATTGGGGGCATTGGAGTTGTGTGGAAAGATTATTAATGATCTTCTTAGTAGTTGTCAATACAAGAAGATAACTAGACCAACAACTAAGAAAGTAAGCATTAGCCTTGATAGAGATGCTAGGTTTGGTAAACGGGTTGATTAAGAACATCAATGTTATTACACGACAACATACATCGATCTTCATGTCTATGATAAGAGTTAGCCTTTTTGGCGATGGAAGGTGATGCCAATGGTGTCAATGTTGGTATTGACATTTGTTTCGATAATGAGTATTAATCTTAGTATTATGATGACGATGGGTTTTCGTTCTCATTAAAAATATCAACCATTATGTATATTGATGTAGGATGCATTCATTGGCCTTATTTGTGATCACATACGTCAATGTTATGGGTGAGGATATATGTCATCTTGATGGTGTCAACAACACTAACATTATTGGGGATGACATATCTCAATGTTAATTAGAATTGTGTACGTTGGCCTTATTAACTGGGGGGGGGGGGGGGGGGGGAGGCAATTAACTTGTTGGCATTAGTATCCATAATGGGTGACAACCTTATGGGCATCAATAAGAATCATTATTGTTATCAATAGAATATATTAACTTAATTAGTGTTGGCGAGCATTGATATTATTGGCGTTATTAATTAACATCGACAAGTGTTGATGTCGTTGGTGATGAAGAAGGTCGATCTTACTGGCCATAGTATATGTCAATTTTATTGGTGATGTCGAGCATTGCCTTTAGCATCAGCCGTGTGTGTCTCAGTCTTATTGGTGATTGCAATAGTCATGACAATTTGTTCACAATAGTTGATGGAGATGTTGGTAGGTCATTCACTTATAAGAGCTCTAGGATTATTTAAATGTTTAAACTCTTTCAAGCAACTAGGATATATATAATTTGGAGGAGGACAAATGAAAATAGAAGTTTATTTATTTATGTTTTTTGAAAAATTTTTGGAGTTTAATAAATGAGCTAATTTTGGAAATTTAATCTCGCAAACAATTTCTAAACTTTTTGAAATTTCAAATGCTTCATTTAGGTCCATTTCAAAAACAAATTGAAAAGCTTTTAATATAATTAAATTGATATATTTTTATATGTTTTGCTTTTTGTTTCTAAAAATAAATAATTTTAAAATATTTAAAATAATATATATACATATGGATATAAAAAAAATTATTTTTAAATTATCAAATATATTTTATTTTAAATTAAGAAAATAAATAAAATAATAAAAATATAAATAAAATATAAAGGTGACCCACAAGGGCCCGCTTAATGACAAATTCTTGATTTAAAGCATCTTAAACTTAACGCTATAAAAGGAAACTAAAATTTGATTTTTTTTTAATATCTTCTGAATTTTGGATTTGCAACGTATTTGGCAATCTTTCTAAAAATACGTCACAGAAAAAAAAAATCTTTCTAAAATTAAGAATAAAACCCTTATAAAAGGAGATATTATTCCGCTGTTGTAGAAACGCCTTCTTCTTCTTCTTCACTGAAAGCACAACGCGTGCTTTCACTAGCCCCTGCAAATCCTTCGAAATCTTCCGGCAAGCTTACCGATTGTCTCTGAGAAATCTATTTTGGGTTAATCTTCGGTTTTGTGAACGGCTAACGGAGTTCCCGAATACTAACCCACCCTATTCAGCTGCCATCAACCTGCTTCTCGATCTTAAACGTTCAAAATTCTTATTTCTTTTTGTCTTACAGAATTACTTTTATTATTTCTTTTGCTTAATCTTTTTATAATGGATGCCAGAGCACAATATCGCCATTTAGGCCGTTTCTCTTCCAAGTTTTCCTCTTCGCGGCAAGGTGGTGGCGATAGATTTATTCCGAATAGATCCGCAATGAACCTTGACATCGCCCATTATCTGTTAATGGCGGCTCCAAGAAAGGAGAAGGAGAACAATTCCGGAATATCATCGTCAGGAAAAGGAAAAGGGGCCTACAGGGAGATTCTTGACCGCGTTCTTTTGCAGAATCGAACTCGGATACTCGAATTCAATAGCAAGCCTTCGGCACCGACTGAAGAGATATTCCCAGAAATTTTCTTTGATTCTCCTTCCAATCATAAAAGGCCTTTAAAGAACAAGAGGTATATTCCTCAATCTGCTGAGAAGGTACTTGGTGCGCCTAATATTGAGAGTGATTTTTATCTAAATCTGCTTGATTGGGGAAAAAGAAATATCATTGCTGTTGCCCTTCGGAACTCAGTTTACTTGTGGGATGCTTCTAACGGATCAACGTCTAAATTGGTGACGTTTAATGATCATGTTAGTCCTGTAAGCAGCGTCTCTTGGGCTCCGGATGGGAAGCACATTGCCCTTGGGTTGTCCAATTCCTACGTTCAGTTGTGGGACGTAACGTCGAATCGTCCATTGAGAACTCTAGAAGGTATTCATCAGTCCAGAGTAGGATCTCTTGCTTGGAATGGAGGTATCCTCACAACAGGTGGAATGGATGGCAATATTGTAAACAATGACGTGAGAATTAGATCCCACATTGTCCAGAAATATACAGGGCATCATATGGAGGTCTGTGGGCTAAAATGGTCGGGCTCTGCAAACAAGTTAGCCAGCGGAGGCAATGACAATCTTGTTCATGTGTGGGACTGCTCCATGGCTGCCTCTACCACAACTTCAAATCGAAGTCCATGGCTCCATCGGTTTGAGGAGCATACGGGTGCAGTTAAAGCTCTTGCATGGTGTCCTTTCCAAAGAAATTTGCTTGCCGCTGGCGGTGGTGAGAGTGACCGATGCATCAGATTTTGGAACACAGACACAGGAAATTGTCTCAGTTCAGTTGATACTAACTCACAGGTTTCTGGACTTATCTGGAGTAAAAATGAGCGTGAGCTGTTGAGCTCTCATGGTCTACCTCACAACAATTTGGTATTGTGGAGGTATCCATCTATGGAGAAGATAGTTGAACTCGATGGTCATTTTTCTCGAGTGCTGTTCACGACTCAAAGCCCTGATGGATGTAGAGTGGCATCAGCAGCTGGGGATGAAACATTGAGGTTATGGAAAATTTATGAAACTTCTACTGTGGGAAAAGCTGCAAGTAAGGGAGCAAGCACAACCCCTTTTGCTAGTTTCAGCGCATTTACCACCATTAGGTGAGGTTGCAATTGTGGTAACTTCTGTGATGGGTCTGGTAAGAACACACAAGTAAGTCCCTGTTTTGTGGGCTACCATTTTAAGTTTTATATTTTTCATTCAGTCTACTAATTTGATCTTTGTTCGTCATTGTATTGCAAGTAGCTTATACTCCACTTGGTGGCATTGCTCCGTTCCTTATTGTAACCAAAAATACATGCTTCATCTGCTTATTTCACTTCTTTATGACATTTTATTTTTTTTTATATTTAGTTGCATCAACGATTGCTCATCCATTGTGCAATTTGAGCAAAAATTGATGAGTCTATGAAGTCAATGCAAAGGTTTTTTTTTTTTTTCTGAAGTCAATGCAAAGGTTTGAAGTAATTAAGTTACAATGAAAAAGTTTTTATGCTGATGTTCAATAATACTAACTTTCTGTAGCTGTTCTATTTGAAATTTAATATGTCTAGACTCTTATAAAAAAAAAATTACATGCTTTTTCATGTTTTTAAATATGAAAATGACTTTTAAAGTTTTAATCTATATGTTCTTGCTTAATGGGCCATACCTGGTTCTTTAAGACCAAGGCTTTATTTTTTGTTGGCGGCCTTCTCTGTTGCATTTGTCATTCATTAGTTGGCAAATCCACATGTGGGTGAGTTTAATGATTCGAATGGATCACCTCAACAAGTATATTAGCTGCTGGTAAATTCATCTTCACTATATTCATTTTAGATGGCTCAGTTAGCGACCCTTTGCCATGCCTACATTCCCTTTATCTTCCGCTTAAAAAAATTATTTTGTCCTTCAATATGTGAACTTTATTGATTATCTTTGAAAATGTTATCCTGTCTTATACTGCGCTAAACAAGTTCCAATTGCTTTTTTTTTTAAGATTTTGGAGCCAAGTAAGGTAAACTCAGACACACATAACATTCACAAGCTTTGAGCCCAAACCTCTTGGTTGATAGTCAAAGCTTCCAACAAACATATCAAGGTGAGCTGCTTTTTCCTGCTGCTATTTAGTGCTGATATAACTCCACGAGTACACATGATATAATGATTTTATTTTATTTTTAATTGTATGATGATCTAGTCATAATTACTTGCATATGCTGGAATGAATCAACACGTGTTTCTGCTTAAATCGACTTCAAATAAAAAATGTAAGCCTCTTTTTAAAATCAAATTTCTTCCCTGTGGATTATAATATGCTAAATCGGAATATTCTTCATTAACAGATATAATTTGAGAGTACCTGTTATTTTCTCATTCACTTCTGTAAATTGTCTGATCCTTTCAGATGAGTACATTTCTACCCTTAAGTATCATAATTCAAAATCGTCGTCTTTATACTTGAGCTAGTAGCTTAATTTAGGATGAATTCTGTAGCTATGTTAGGGCGACTTCCTGGAACAACAGTTTACAAAAGTAATTTACAATATCCTGAAGCATATACATATGATGGTATGGCGGTTGTCTGAGTAGATGCACCCATCTGTT
Organism: Dendrobium officinale; assembly: GCA_019514585.1. NCBI lineage: Eukaryota > Viridiplantae > Streptophyta > Magnoliopsida > Asparagales > Orchidaceae > Dendrobium > Dendrobium officinale. Next base: position 17,095,122 of record CM033685.1, read on the forward strand.
TTTCAAACACAAATTATATTAAGTATTCATTACTCTTGGGCATTAAGTTTTTATTAAGCTTCCTTAATATTCTAATGCATTTAACTTACCTGATTTAGGGTACACTAATTAACAATCTTCTCTCAGTTTATCAGATTGTTTTTGTCTGGAATAAAGAGGTAGAATTTCTATTCACATTCAAATTTGATATTTTTTTTTATTCTTTATCTTTTATGCTTAATAGATTTGAGCATAACTAACAAGTATATATATATTTTTGAAGATATAGATACAACATGTGCAATTGTCAACTTTCTGAAATTGATGAACTCCCAAATATACTAAATGTTTGATTTTTTTTGGATGACTTTGTTTCTGTATTTGTTATTCATGCTAAGAAAAAGTTAATGAGTTCTTTTTTTCTTTGAACAGGAAGTAGCATTAGAATGCCACAACATGAATTGGGGGACTTTCAAAATAGTCCTTATATATGCTTTTCTCAATCACCTCCACCCAATTCAGGTATTTTGGTATATGCATATTGGTTTTGTTTGAGAAGATATGCATGATGTATTCACATGAGCACATACGTGAGAAATATGATTCTAGTTAAGAATTTTCATAAAATATTATTATGGGATATATCAGTTCATTTGATTATGGAGCATTGAATCCTTCTTTTATGTAACTTGATTATGGAGCATTGAATCCTTCTTTTATGTATGTGTGTATGAGGTGGGATTCTTAGGGGGCTTCCTATGCTATTTGTTTGTTATAATGCACTTAATGGAGTTGGGAGGGCATCACTTTACAATTCTTGCAGCTTAGCAAAGCAAATAAAATTTACCGAACACTTTTTCCTTGTTATCCATATCGTTATTTTGCAGTTCTTTTCCTTAAATGAGCAGGGTTATTAAGAAACTTTGTTATTGTCCTAACTTTGGACTTCTTCCATTTACTATATTTGTTTCTTTTCGCATTATAGCAAGGTGGATGATGATAAATCTTTTGAGGAAGCTTCATCCCATACTACCAAAAAGTTAATGTTTTCGCTGCAGTTTATAGCAGCGGATTTAAAACTACTGCTATAGATAGATATATACAGCAGTTTTAACCATTGCTGAATTCACTCCATCAAAAAGTTAAAGTTAGCCCAATATTTTGTAGCGGCGGTTTGCAAATCGCTGGCTAAGTACGACTACTCATAAATCTGTCGATCTCATCCTTTCCTGCCCTAGCTGACTCATTATCCCGTAACTTCGTCTTCCTAGCTCTCCATTCGACGATCATCCATGCCGAATGAGGCAACCCCGATGCCGAGCCACCATCTCGACGCAGATTCCTTCCATCCCGATGCCGAATCCACCCATCCCGATACCGAATCCTGCCATCCCGATGCCGAATCTTGCCATCCCGATGTCGGCAGTGAGGGGGACGAAATTGAGATGGAGAGGCGGATGCCGCCGGTGTAGGTGGTTCCAATTCCTGGTAAGTAAATTAGAAATGAAACCAGCTCATCATGCTCCTCATTACTTAGCTTTTTTATAAAGGCTATACTTCTCAATGTCTCCATTAGCAACACGATGTTTCACTTATATTTAGATCGCTAAGTATGAAATGGAAATGCAAGAAGAAAACTACCAGGAATCCTAAGTCATGCAAGAGCATACCATGCTCTGATACTAGAAATGTTTTAATTCATTTAGATTTTGCACAATTCTTGATTAGAATAATTAGGAACAAAACTTCTAGCAATTAAAACGACAAGTCAAAACAAATAAGGGGTCACACCCGCTTAGGCTAAAATGCGTAGCAAGAGCTTTGGATCCAACAAAATAAATTTAGAAAATAATACAATGCCAAATAGTAGCGTTCAAAGAAATCCCTAGTCTAAACACGAGAATTATAAAACATAGAGGTGCACTCAAACCCTACGTTTACTAAGCTTTAGCATGAGAAATGAAGAGGGGTCCGTCGTGACTGCAATCAAGCCAAGAGAAGTTAGACTAAAAGATAAAAGATGCAAGGAAGAAGAGGAACCTTCGTCAAGGAGTAGTCGAGATCCTCCACTCGACGCCTTCGAAGTGTTCGTCGATAGCTTCCACGAAGGTATGTAGAATTCGCTCCAAGTAGTCTTCGACGGTGTGGTCAATCCTTGGGTTCACGTCCAAGAAGGTTGATCGTATGATGTCAGTGAAATCGTCTTTGTCCCAAGTTATTCCATATTCAGTCTCCGGATACGCCATTCATGGATGATTGAAAGTAGACTCTCCTTAGCCCTTGATATACCTCTCGAGTGGTAGCAAAGAGAAAGAAGTTTCTCTTGCAAGAAGAGAGGAAAACAAACTTCAAGTCTCTTCCCTAAGGAAATCTGAAAAGTTTCAGATTTTTTATTCCAAAAATCTGAGAGAGATTTCAAATTTTTAGGAATAGGTGTTGGGGAATTGGGGGAGGAAGAAACTAAGACAACAATTCACTTTGGAGTATTAAAGAGGGAGAGAGAGAGGCGGTTTGGAGAGAGAGAGGGGGCCGACGGGTTAATCAGGGGGGGATTGGTTTCCTAATTAATTAATTAGATTAGGAAACAATTGGAGGAATTATGGGGATGAAAATTTCGGCCAAATAGGGGAGAGGGGATTTGGAAATATTGCTTAAAGCTAGACTTGAGTTTATGAATTAATTAGGGAGCATTAATGGGCTAGGAGAGAGGGGAGGCCGACGGGATGCATGGGCAAGGGGGATTTAATATGAGGTGTCATGCTTGCCTAAATTAGATTTTGGGATTAGGAAAGTAATCAATTAAATCCAATTTGAATTTGAATTTCAAATAATTTTAATTTAAGAACTTTCCTAAAATAGAATTGATAATTTAGGAAAGTTTCTAAAATTCAAATTGTTTGAATTTGAATTCTAAAATCTGCCAAACTTGTACCAATCCAATTTAGGCAAGGGAAAACAATGGAGGAGGGGAGCTAGGGCCGGCGGGATGAGGGCTCGGGTGGGGGCTTGGCCGTGGAATTGGAAGGGGGAATAGGGTTCGGGTGAGGGTTTTGGGAAGTGGATTGCGAGGGGTTTTGGAGAGAAGAGGAGGGGCTCGGGTGGGGGAAGAAGAGGAGGGGACTCGGGTGAGGGCTTTAACCGAGAGGTTGGGGAGGGAGGAAGGGTGGAGAACCAAGAGCCACCGGTGGTGACTGTTGGGTACGACAGGGTGGCCCCTCCTAGGCTCCACCAAACTCTCTCTCTCTCTCTCTCTCTCTCTCTCTCAAGCTCTTCTCAAAGCTCTTAGAAAACAAGTGCAGGAAAATTTCTCTTAATCATTCATTAGCTATGAAATAATAAGCAAGGGCTATACATAGCCAAGTACAATGGACTCAAAGAAATAAAAGACCTTTTGGGCTCACACATGACACTTCCCACTAAAGGGGTACAAACTGAAGAACAAACATGACACAAAGCAAATAGAAAATACAAAAATAATAAAAATAACAAAAATGTCTAAAAAATACAAAGACTCGATCGTGGCCGTAGATGGGCGGCCACGCCTTTGATAAACCTTCCACGAGCTGATGTCCCATCATTGTCCCGGGGTGGGAGAAAACTCGACTCCGTCGAGTAAGTATCTCTAGCGCTCTCGTAGATCTCTAGTGCATCCGAATCAATCTGCTGTAACTCCCCTCGATCTAGCCACATATCATCTAACTCGGGCTTTCCTTTCCACCTCATTAAATACCTCCTTCGCCCTCCTTCTCTTGTGGATATGATCTCATCACTCAGGACTGCCTCCACCTGCTCTACCATGGGAAATTTGGGAATATCTGGTAGTGGAGGTAGGTTTGGGATCTCACAAGGTGGGTTCACATAAGGCTATTTTAATAGTGGATTTGGTGGGTTAAAATCAGGATCTTCATATGCCACTAAGTCTTTTATGTTAAAAGAGGGATTTATTTGAACAATGCAGGTAGATTTACTACATAGGCATTATCGTTAATTTTCTTAAGTATTTTGAAAGGTCCAACACTCTTTGCATGCAATTTCTTAATTGTTCCTGGTGGGAACTGTTCCGGACGAATCCGTACTATCACGGAATCACCAACCTCAAAAGTTTTAAAACGTCGTTTCAAATCTGCATGTAGTTTATATTCATAATTATTCTTTTCAATTTGTTGTGCAATATCCTTATGAAGTTCATGCAAATGATGATGCAGACTTAGAAATCCTATACCTAGAACTTATGGGTCTCAGATCTAACGGCTGTTTAGGTTTGAACCCGTATACAATTTCAGAAGGACTTAGACCTGTGGTTCGATTAATATAATTGTTGTAAGCAAACTCAGCAGTAGGTAGAATGGAATTCCAATCTCTAATGTGCTCACCAACCAGGGACCGCAACGAATTACCCACTCCTATTGATGGGGACATCAGATCATCATGGAAAGTTTATCAGAGACATGGCCGCAAATCTACGGCCACGATCGAGTTTTTATATTTTTGAGTCATCCATGTATTTTGTTATTTGCTTATGTGTGTTTTATTATTTCCCCGTTGTACCCCTCTTATGGGAGTTGTCGTATGTAAGCCCAAAGGGCATTTGTGTCATTTGTTTTGAGTCATTTGTATGAGGCTATTTAAAGCCCCCCTTTGTTCTATTTGAGGTAATGAATGATTGCTTATTGAAATTCCGTCTTGCATGAGCACTGTGTGCTTGAGAGTTCTAATGGAGAGAGCTTCCTAGGAGTGGAAGAAGATTGACGCAATACCCACCAACCTAGATAAGTCGGGTTCGTGGTTCCTTCTCGTATCTCTTTTCTTTTCTTTCTCATTTCTCTTCCCCTCCACCCACCTAGCCGCCGGTTTCTTCACCTCATCCCACAATCAAAACCCACAGTCCACTCACTACCCGAGCCCCTTCACCCCTCCCAAACTCCACAACTAGACCCCACCCAACCTCCCTCCTATTGACCGCCGGCCATAAGCCTTAGCCACCGGCCACATCCAAGCCCACTACCATCTCTTGAATCTCCTATTTGTGTATGAATTAATTAAGGGATAATTCCGGAATTTCAGATCCTTTGAATTTGAATTTCAAAATTATCTCCTAAAATAATTCTCCTATTTTAGGAAAGTTTTTTATTTTAATCTAATTTGAAATTGAAATTCAAATTGGATCTAAAATAATACTTTCCAAAATATCATACCTAAATTCAAGAGCCTTAATTATCCTAATTAAACTTCCCCATGGTTTATACTTGCCACCGGCCACCTTATATGGTCAATTAGGATTTATTTCCTAGTTGACTCATATTCCCCTTTAATTTTATTTCAAATCTTTCCCCCACCATACAGTCGAATTTTCCCGTACCCTTCCTATTTCATTGGATTTCCTAATTTAAGAAATTAAATTAGGAAACCCAAATCCCTCTCCACCGTTTTTTCATCCTGCCGCCCCATCCTATTTCCCTTTTCATCTTGCCGCCCTCCCTCTCTCTCCAATCATCTCCCGGTCCTTCTCACACCGAAGAAGGACGAAACTTGGAGAATGTGTGTTGATAGCCGTGCTATCAACAAGATCACCGTCAAATATCGATTCCCTATTCCGAGGCTCGATGACATGCTCGATATGATGACGGGAGCCACACTATTCTCCAAAATTGATTTCAAAAGTGGGTACCACCAGATCCGGATCCGACCCGGTAATGAATGGAAAACTGCCTTCAAGACCAAGGATGGTCTTTATGAGTGGTTAGTCATGCCTTTTGGGCTCAGTAACGCCCCTAGCACTTTTATACGAATCATGACTCAAGTGTTGCGTCCGTTTATGAGAAAGTTTGTTGTCGTTTACTTTGACGACATTCTTATTTACAGTCATTCCATTAGTCAGCACTTAGACCACTTAAGGCAAGTTTGTGAGGTCTTACGGAATGAGCAATTATATGCCAATCATAAGAAATGCACCTTCCTGGTAGATCGCGTCATTTTCCTGGGCTTCATCGTTTCAGCCCAAGGGGTTTCCGCAGACTCCGAGAAGGTGAGGGCCATTGTAGAGTGGCCTATCCCTTAGACTATCCGGGAGGTCCGCAGCTTCCACGGATTAGCCACCTTCTATAGGAGATTCATACAAAATTTCAGTACTATTGTATCTCCTATCACTGATTGCCTGAAGAAGGGTGATTTCCACTGGACCCCGGCCGCCACTAGAGCTTTTGATGAGATTAAGCAGAAAATGGTGGAAGCCCCAGTGATGTGACTTCCTGATTTCTCCAAAGTCTTCGAAGTAACTTGCGATGCTTCGGGGGTCGGAATTGGAGGAGTCCTTTCCCAGGAAGGTCACCCTGTAACCTACTTCAGTGAGAAATTGAACGATATCCGGCAGCATTATTCTACTTATGAGAAAGAGTTCTATGACGTGATCCAATCACTTCGTTATTGGTGACATTACTTGCTCCCGCAAGAATTCGTCATTTTCTCGGATCACAAAGCTCTGCGTTATATCAACTCCCAAAAGAAATTGAATACACGCCATGGTCGATGGGTTGAGTTCCTCCAGGAGTACACGTACACCCTTAGGCATAAGGCGGGAGATGAAAATAAAGCTGCCGATGCTCTCAGTCGTCGTATGATGACCACCACTGAGATAAGAGCAGAAGTCATGGGATTTGACCAAGTAAAGAGGGATTATTTGGAATGCCCCGACTTCAAGGAGACCTACACTCTCTTGTCCACTTGCAGCATGCGCTTTGTGGACGATTTCCTATTGGAAGATGGTTATCTTTTCAAAGCCCAGAGGCTTTGCATCCCGAGCACCTCCCTTAGGAAATTTTTGGTCTGGGAACTCCACGCCGAAGGCCTCGCTGGGCACTTCAGACGGGACAAGACTATCGAAGCTGTGGAGTACTATTTCTTTTGGCCCAGCCTAAAGAGAGATGTTGGTCGGCTGGTCAGTCAGTGTCACACCTGCCAACTGGCCAAGCAACATAAACAGAACACTGGTCTTTACACTCCCCTACCTGTCCCCAGTTGTCCTTGGCAGGATGTTAGTATGGACTTCATTTTAGGCCTGCCCAAGACACTCCGTAGACACGATGCAATTTGTGTAGTAGTTAATCAGTTTTCCAAAATTGCACACTTCATTCCATGTTCTAAAACATCCGATGCCTCTCATATTGCGAAGTTATACTTTAATGAGGTCGTCCGTTTGCATGGTTTACCCAAAACCATTGTTTCAGATAGGGATGTGAAGTTCACTAGCTATTTTTGGAAAATCCTGTGGATGAAAATGGGCACCAAACTTCACTTTTCCTCTGCCTTTCACCCACAGACGGATGGTCAGACCGAGGTTGTCAATAGGAGTCTGGGTAATTTATTGCGGTCCCTGGTTGGTGAGCACATTAGAGATTGTGATTCCATTCTACCTACTGCTGAGTTTGCTTATAATAATTCAATTAACCGAACCACGGGTCTAAGTCCTTCTGAAATTGTATACGGGTTCAAACCTAGACAATCGTTAGATCTGATACCCATGAGTTCTAGGTATAGGATTTCTGAGTCTGCATCAGCAATTGCATCTCATTTGCATGAACTCCATAAGGATATTGCACAACAAATTGAAAAGAATAATCTGAAATATAAATTACATGTAGATCTAAAACACAGATTTAAAACTTTTGAGGTTGGTGACTTTGTGATGGTGCAGATTCGTCCGAAACGGTTCCCTCCAAGAATAGTTAAGAAATTGCATGCAAAGAGTGCTGGACCTTTCAAAATACTTAAGAAAATTAACGACAATGCCTATATAGTAGATATGCCTGCAGATTTTAATATAAATCCCTCTTTTAACATAGAAGGCTTAGTGGCATATGAAGGTCCTGATTTCAACCCACAAAATCCACTATCAAAGCAGCCTTGTGTGAACCCACCTTGTGAGATCCCGAACCCACCTCCACTACCAGATGTTGACCTCATTATTCGAGGTCAATTTCCCCGGAATCGATTCTAGCACCTAGGTATTCGTAACCTAGTGTAGACGTCGCCCCCATAGGATTTCTCTTAGGTGGATACCCATTGACGTAGTATCGACTCGAACCTATCACTCAAATCGAATCAAAATCAAATTAATTCGTCTCGACTCAATCAAATTCAAATCGTTGAAAATAGATAAAAAATAGTATTTCAAAGTTATTTCTATTCTTAAATTAACTCAAAATATTTATTTTAAATTATCAATCATTTTTTTTTTATTAATCTCTAAATTAATTTAAATATAAATTAACTCTTGAACTCTTCTTTGAGTTATGATTAATCTTAACCATTAAATTATTTGAAATGAATTTTTATTAAATGTGGTTAGGACTAGTCTAAACCCCTCCCTCAGTGTCTCTCTCCATGATCAACCCGCTCACTCTCTGTCGTGAACTGCCCCCAACTCCTCAGCAGTTCGCATAACTTTTCCCCCCCTCACTGTCGCTCTCTCAAAATTCACGAAATCAACACAGCCGAACTCCCATACAACTCCCGATCTCTAACTATCTCTCTCTCACTTCAGAAAACCGAACCCAGGCTCCCCATATCTCACGGTCCATCTCCCTCTAGCAGTTCCAAAAAAAAAAAAAATCCCCTCATCCCGAACACCCCTTCTCCATTCACTCACACGTACAGAACAACCCCCGAACTCCTTCTCCCCCACTCTCTGAGTCGCAAAACTGCTCCTCTCCTACTCTCACAATACGCCAGCAGTTCACGAACTGCTCGAACTCCCTCATACACAGAGAACAACACTCCCAAATTTCTCCAGCCCCGCCTCTATCTCCTGCAGTTCGCACTACCCAGCATATCGCCCCTAGCAGTTCCGGAACTCCTTCCTTCACGCCTACAGTTTACACAGCCCGCCCCACTCTCTGCATTTCACCAGTTCGGAAATCACTAAGTCTTCTCCCTATCGCGATTTCCCCAGTTGGCGTAAGAAGTTCCAGGCGAAATAAACCTCTTTTCCGTCGCTCCTCTCTCGTGCAAGCAGGTCTAGCTCCAGCCGTTTCTCTTCCTCTCGTTGTCTGTCCATGACCGATTCTTTTCACCTACAGGTTTAATATTTTTCATTCCTTTTCTCTTTGTTCTTCTCTATCTTCCTTTCTTCTATTCCATTTTTCTTGTGATGATTTCAACTAAGTATATATATAAGATGTCTTCTGGATGTGTAATTAAGAGGCAATGATCTTCATACTGATTTACTTCAAATAAACTTTTGGGAATTTATGCACACCAACTATTCAATGGAATGTCACTAAGAAAAAATTCTAATGATTTTGTTTTGTATCGAGATTTTATTTGACGCCGTTGTTATATAGATCTTATGTTGGAGATATAAATTTATGAGTATGCTTCTTAGTGCATATACCTACAAATTCATTTATAAAAAAAAAAATCTGAAATAAAAGTGATATTTGCCTCTCTTGATTAATTGTAATTTATGAAATTGATAGCTATGCTTGATAAATTCGTTCAACAACCATCTCAAATTTTTGTGAATTTTTTTTTTATATAGAAGAGTTTCATGTAGCTTTCATCCTTAACCGCTGTGATGTCAGATATAATCTTATTCAGTAAATTTCTTCATAATCTAGATATCTCGGTGAATGTTTAAAAATGTAATTCTCCTTGGACATTTATAAAGATATAATTTTAAATATAATAGTACTTCTTTTAATAATAAAATTGTGAAAAGTAAGATATATGTTATAATCATATCGAAATCATTCTCTATGAATTTATCATACATTGTTTGTCACATATTTAGAGTTTGTCTCGAGTTTAATAAGTGATAGTGTAAATTACAACTACACTGGAAAGCCTCTATGCATATTCAAGTTTTGATATCGCATGCAAATTTAGTTCTATGCATCTCAGTATATAAATGAGTGGTTATGTGAGTTTTAGGTTTCATATATATTTGTGATATTTATCTTGTCACGATTCATTTTAAAGAAAGTATTATCGAAATCGGCAAAAGAAGTTTATTGGAAGCGTGTTTGGGAGTGAAGAAGAAGAAGTGGTTCGTGTGTTTTGGAAAGTGGAAAGGAAAGATCATTTGTTTTAAAGGTTGGAAATGTTTTGCGTTGGAAAATGAAATGTCTTAAAAAGTGCTTGTTATAAGAGAGAGTTAGATAGTTTTGAAAGATGAAATATTTGACAAAATGGTATAATTATTAAAGGTTGAAGTGTTTTGAAGAGGTGAAATGTGTGTATAATTCGGAAATGCTGACTTATGTATATTTTGGAAAGGTGGAAATTGTATATGTGAAAAGTAAAGATAAGGTGTGCAAGTGTAGAAAGGTAAATGTTTGATTTTGTGGAAAGTTTTGTGTAGGAAAGGTGAAGAGTAAGTGTTTGGATTTTTTTTTTTTTAAAGTGTTTTATATGTTTTGAAAAGTGGAAAATGTGTGTTGGAATAATAAGATGGTGGAAATGTGTTTATATTAAAGATAAAGCTTAAATGTGTTTTTGAAAAGTGAAAGTAAGATGTAGTGTATGCTCTTTGAATGATGAAGTGTGCATTTTGAAAGGTGAAAGGCATGGGTGTTAGAGAGTGTTTTAGTTGGATGATTTATAGAAGAAGAAAATTTCAAAGAAAGTAAGAAATCTCTTTCTCTCTCTACCTCTCTATTCTTCTTTCTCTTACTCATGTCTCGGGATAAATAGTGGAAAAAATACAACATGTTCTATCAAAAAGGAAAGGTTCTAAAAGGATATTCAACCAAGCCAGTGTTCAAGCCCGAAGAAAGGTACGTCTTTTATTTTCAGTAAATTTCAATTATTTTATTATTATTTATTAAAAGTGCTTCTAATCCCCTTTTTCCTGTTTTATTTGTATAAACTGCGAGGAATGGTACCGGTCGAGGGAACAAAAGGACAAGGAACTAAATGATGTCAGTCGCCTCTATCCAACCGGGTAGAGGTGCTACGGGCGGAACCACCGGGTCGTAGCCCCCGGTGACTGTAAGTATTTCTAAACTTAGAAAACCTTTAGGGGCCCCTTGATGTGGTGTGCGTGAACCCTTCCTTTAGGTCCCTATAGTAACTTCAATTTTATTAGGTTTACTTTTGTTTGCTCTTAGATCCCTAAACCCCTTTTACATATACGCAAAGTTCTAAGGGTTAGTAATAACAAATATTTTTATCCCATATAACAGTAGTGACACTTAAGGACAAAAATTAAGGACTGAGTCTTAGAAAATCTAGACTTAGGAAGCATGCACACTTTAGAATAAGAAACTTATAACATAGAAAATTTAGTGACATCTCACTTTAGAATTAGTAAATATCTTTAAATTAGAATTCAATCAATTAGAAAACTTTAGCCAATAATTGACTCAGGACATTTCAAAACCTCACAGCCTACTGCACACACTTAGATTTGTTTGTTAGGATAACCGACTCTAGTTTTAGGTTAGGCCGGTGTTTATTTCTTTATTGCACTGTGACGGGCTTTTTCTCGAGTTTTATTGCATGCTGGTTGTAAAATGTTGGTGTGCTTGTTTATTTATTTTTACTGCACTCTGTGTTGGTTTGATTGACGATTAGATTACCCATAGGCTAGGAGCGATCTGGATTGTTAATATGATTTTCTGCAGGTGGCCACACTCATGCAGGGCAGAAAAAGAGGGGCTAATTAATTAATAATAAAATAAATGCTACAGGTGCTTCAGCTGCTTAGCCCCCAAATGAAGAAGAGTGTGGCCAAGTGTGGCTTAATAATTTAAATTCAATTGCATATATATATAACTGCATGGGATGATTTTTTTTTTATAAATTGCTTAGGATAACCTTGCAGGTGGATTAGATTTTCCTTTCCTTTCTGTGAAATGAAATGTAATGTAAATATAATATATCAAGAGTCAATAAATGTGAAAGTGATTTTTTGAAAGTGGGATATTACATCCAATTTGGAATCCAAAGAAAGGAGAATATACCTTAAAAGGATTATTCTCTTTTATTTGGAAAGCCAAATTAGGATGATTCAATATCCAAATAGAAAAGAAAATACCCCTCTTAGGGATGAGTTTCTTTTCATTTGGATATCCAGGCCCGATGGATCCAAGAAGCTCGTAGAAGAAGAAAGGATGAAATGGCGAAACAAAGAAGAAAGAAGACGAAGAAATAATGATTCAAGGAACAATATATCCCATTTCAAAAATCACTTGCGTCATTCTTAGGATTAGAATCCGGGTTTGTTGTCAGTGGTGCCTGGCCACTTTACTTTTCTGTAAATTCTGGGTGTAATATGGACATTGGACATTGGACATTATATTTGGATTATTAAAATTGATTGTTTACATTGTTTGTGCAGTAGATTTTTTTTAGGACTCTTGCATGCCGTGTTTTGTTTTAGTCTGGATACGAATCGGAGTGCTTTTTTTCGTAAGGGTACGCTTAAAATTCTTTTACTTGTAATTAAAAATAAAAAATTTTTAGGCTCACATAGTAACTCTAACGTTCTAAGAAGTAAGCTCGGGACCGCCGAGAGTCAGCATAAGCATATTATTACTTTCTCTTCCTTGTTAGGCACCTCCCCGCCTGCGGGTTATGGCAGACCACTTGACCTATGAGGGTGCAGTTCTGTCAAGGGGAAGTTGTGCAATCTCTAGGGAAAAACCTATTTTCTAAGCCTAATTTTTAAACTGCTTCATTATCATTTTATGCATTCGAGTCAATTAGCATGCATTGCATTAGATACAAATTAAAAAGAGTCTAAAATATTAATTGCATTTTTAGACATTTCTCACCCTACATAAGTTAAGGGGTCAATTAGGAACTGTCTTAGATGTCGACCCCCAATTCCTTAAAACTTAAGCAACGTCCCTACCCATCTTTCATAAGAGACTGGACACATGGTTTTAAAGCGCCTAGGTGGTTAGCTGGCTCCCCAATCCAGGCCGGGGTAAGTCCAGATTTGCACTTCATTAGTTAGGTTCGGGTCACTATTTTTATAGTACCCAAATTAGATTTAGGTTCTGAGGCAGATTCTTTTTAGATCTTAAGTCCTCGCCCTCTGGGAATATAATCCCAAATTTCTAATAAAATGTTAACTTAAACATAAAAATTTCTCATAAAATGTAAAGCCCAACATAAGGTAGGCTGAGGTCGTCTCTGAGCTTCTCAGAATCCGACACCTCCTACTTTTCCTCCTTTGACTCGCTAATAAATGTTCAACATTGAGCTTTCTCCTTAAAAAAAAAAAAAATTCCTGCTTCTATTTCCTTGTCTTTTACTTTGTAGTCAAAAGGGTATGAAATCACTGCTTTAATCGAGAGTTTTCTTAGGAGCTTTTCTCCTAGGATGTAATTAACTATAGAGGCTTGCCTTTATAGGGATTTGAGAACCCCAGATTAAAATAAACCTTGTTTTATTCGTATAAAACAAGGGAAGAATCTTTGGGAACGTAGATATTTTTAAAACCTTATTTTTAATTTTGAATAGACATGTAAAATGTTATTATTATCTTTTTAGATAATATAATATTATACTTGTTATATTCAATTTTAGAAATAATGAATTTTATATAAAACTCATTCTCGCTTTTGGATGTCTTGAAGAATGTTATGTTCGTCTTTTAAGATGATATAATATTTTTCATGCAATATCTAAATAAAAGAATGAATAAACTTTTTTCAAAAAAATGTATTTCTATCCTTAAACATATTCTATAGAATTTCATGTTCATCTTTTGAGATGATATGTTATTCTTTGAACTATGTTTGATTATGGAAATATCAATTTTCAAAACCCTATTTTGATATTGAATCCATTGTAGAATATTGTGTCGGCCTCTAGAGACTGTACTTTATTCTCAATGAAGTATTCGATTACAAAATAGGAGAAATCAAAATCTGCGTGGTGTGACACAATTTTTCCCACCAAGGTTTTTTTTGGCGACTCCGCTGGGGATCAATCCTCTCTCCATCTTTAGCAGTATTTTATACCCTTTAATCGGTAGTATACTTGTGCTCGTCATAGGTTGTAACTACCTTTCTTCCGCCGGTTCTTTTATTCATTTCATTCTTGAATAATTCGGCCGGTATCTAAAAAATTTTTTTAGAGGTCTTATTTTGGACCCCGTTAGAAAACTAACGGGAAGATCCTTTATAATGACCTATTTGTAAAGTAAATCCCCGTGTTAATTCGAACGTTGTAGTTACATTATTCTTGTAGCTTGATGTTTGAATTAGCACTGGGTCCAAAATTTCAAAAGTCGAAATTAAAACACTAAATAAAATTCATCCTTATCTCAATATTATGTATTGTAGTTATATTTCCATATAACTCAATATATATGAAATGAGATAGGATTTAGTTTATTTATTTGGATTAATTAAACTTTTACAATTTAAGTAAATTTTCAAAGTCTAATTAAAAATCTCTTTTAAATTTCAGGAAAAATGACGGTAAATTAATTTTCTCCCTGTCTGACAACATGAACCTGTCCTACAATCCATTTGCTGAGGGTAGTATAATCAAGTTTGGAAAAGGATTTGAGGATTTGCAGTTGTCTGTTAGTGGACCTGAGTTCACTATTGTTCCACCTAGTGAGGTTGCTAATCAGAAACCTATCCTAGAATTCACTTTGGGATGCGGGTTTCAAACTGCTCCTGTAGACCCTAGGCCCTCTGTGTTTACTAGGATTGAGCAATCTAGTCAGGATCAGAAACTCAAGTCAGTTGTGGTAGCAAACAGTTCAGTCCCTTTCAGTGCACCCAGCCAGTTTGAGATTGGATCTTCTTCCAATTTACCGGCGATTATGACTAAGACTCAGAGAAGGAATAAAAATCGTCGTATAAAAAGGAGAATGGAAAAATTAGGAAAATCAAAGAAAAATGAGCTTATCCCTCCAACCTCTCCACATCTTAGTGGTAGTAGGTTCCATCTTCTCTCCGCTGCTGAAGGAGAAGAAAATACGAGGTTGATTGCTCGATCAGCCCCTACTACTGTTAGAAAGTATATCACTGAGCCAACAAAAAGTAAGGAAACACATGTTCAGAATTTGGTAAAAGCTATAGTACAAGATTGTGCTGATGGTCCTCCACAGACTAGAGAAGAATTTTTAAGAAAAATGAAAAGATTGATCAGTGATAGGATTGAAGAAGAAACCCTAAGGCAAAAACTTATTAAAACCAGGGTAGGAGATCAGTTGAGAGCAAGAAATAGCAAAAGAAAATTCAAACCAACTGCCATCTCTGCTCTCACTGATGGATATCCTAGGGAGCCAAGAAGATCCAGTAGGAAGACAGACAGTATTGTATTGACTGATGCTTCAGTGAAAATTAAAAGTACTCAGCAGATTCCACAGAAAGTCAGTCGTCAGTTGTCCCCTTCTTCTGCACCACCACAGAGTCCTGATAAGATTCAACGTAGTTCTCATACCCATTCTTCTCCCCGAGTAGATAGGCACCACTCTACGGGTCCTACTCCGTCTTCTTATCCTGATGTAGAGCGGTTGGAATCCTCAAACCAACCCTCTTCAACATCTGATGAGAAGAAAGTTTTGAGACCCAAGGAAAAAGCTACTTCTCCTGTAGTAGCTTCACCTGAGAAGCCTATAGAAAGTAAACTTGAAGAGAAGGAGGAGAGGGTTGAGAATACTACTCCAGATCCCATGGATTGTGAAAAGTATATTCCTGTTGATCCCAACTATGTTTCTGGAAGATCTATAGAGGAGATGATAGGTGAACTAAAAGACAGTATTAGAAATATGGATGAAGAAGAAGTTTTGAACTTTGACTTAGATGGAGATGATATGTTAAATGATACAGTGGCTGATGTCTTTATGGTCGAAACAAGAACAACATCTTATAATAATGAGCAGATTGAGGAAGCTGTATTACAAGAAGTTGCAGTTGAGGAAGGCATAGCGCCAGACTTAACTCAACGTCTTATACAGCAATTAAAACAAAAGGATGAACAAATTTCAAATATGGAAAAGAAGATAGAAGAAATGATGGCCACTATGGCTTCTTTCCAAAGTCAGGGTCCTTTACCACCACGAGCACAGGTTGAGTCTTCTCAATCCGAGCCTGTTCAGGTGGTAGGAAAGAAACAAATAGTTGAAACTATAGAAGAGCACCAGCAAGATCCAGAAGTAAAAGCTTCTCAGTCAAAGGAAATAAAACAAATGGTAGAGAAACAAGTAAGGGAGGCATTAGCAGAATCACAGAGCTCGTCATATACTCCAAAAGGTAGACCCTACCCAGAGGAGTTTGATGCAGTTCCATACCCAAAGGGTTTTGTGCCTCCCTCCTTCAAGATCTTTGATGGTACTGGAAACCCAAGACAGCACATAGCCTACTTTAGAGCCAGTTGTTGCAATGCTGGGGGAAGCGATGCTTTGCTTTTCAGACAGTTTGTCAGTAGTCTGTCAGGGGTAGCATTTGACTGGTATGCAGATCTGCCAAATGGTTCAGTACACAGTTTCACAGAGTTAGAAAACTTGTTTGTTAAGAGATTTGCAGGCAGTCAGCACCATGTTACAGTTGGAGATCTTGTGATAGAAAAACAGAAACCTGGAGAAAAACTAGTTGACTATATACTTAGATGGAGGAATTTGAGCATGAAATGCGAACCTCAATTGCAAGAACAACATGCAATTGAGATTTTGCTTAAGAACATTCATGGACCGGTAGCCTTTCTTTTAAAAGGTTTTACCATTAAAACATTTGAGAAATTGCTCAATAAGGCCTCCAGTCTACAAGAAGAAGCTTCACAGCTCTCCTTTCTAGTTGATCAGTCCTCTTCAGACTCTAAGAAGCTGAAACCCCAGAAGGTCTTTGAAAAGAAATCTGGGACGGTGTCAGCTGTGGATAAGGGAAATCAACCAATGAAAGTGCAGACAGAAAGGTCCCCTCCTCAGTTTTATAATCAGCAGTATCAAAGGCCACAGTATCCGCCACCACAGTATCCGCCACCACAGCACCCTCCACTTCGGATTCGGATTCAACCAGAATTCAACCAACAACAGCCTTACCTTACTCCAGAAGAAAGAAAGGAAAAGTGGGAAAAGTTCAATGAGATGATTGGTAAGACATACCCCTTTAAGAAGGAGGCTTTGAAGAAGATCTTCAAAAATCTTCTGAAAAAGCCAGACTTCAAATTGCCTGCACCTAGAAGGCCAGAAGAAGTGGGTAAATCAGATCAGTTTAATTATTGCCCTTACCATCAGATGTTAGGCCATCAACTTGAAGATTGCATCACTTTTAAAGAATGGCTCGACAGAAAACATGAAATTAGGAGCTATAGTGATTCCCAAGGAATACCTAGTGGATCCGGGGCGGGGATCAGCTAAGTGTGTGACTGGTGAGCCTATCGTTCCTACTTCCTTTTCAGATTCTGATTCAACTTGGGATATAGCTTTATCCCGTTCTTCAAAGAAATATCTAAACAAACTTTACTTTTTTCTCTCTTCAGGAGTCTTTGGAAGCTCAGAAGCCTCTCCAGGTTGATCTGATAGTTCCAGAAGATGATGTAGAGATGACTCCACCTTCAGAGCTTAAGGAAGCCCGAGTCAGCCAGGGTCCTATAGTTCAGGAGAAGGAGGATACTAGAAATCGTTTTGTTGCTTTTAGTAGTGTTGATTGTGATGTATCTAGTAGAGTTGTGTTTTCTTCGGATGGGGAGATTGTTATCCTCAATCCTCTTATCTTAAATGACTTTTGTTTTGTTAAGTGTGATGATGTTAAATCAATGAAAAAGGATTCTGCTTATATCTTGTCTATTTCTGATAATGATATTACGGATGACTTGAAAAATATATCTGAAAATGATTCTCTGCTTGATCAATTTAATTTTGAAGAATTAAAACATTCTCTTGGTTATTATTCAGATAGTGATGTCCCTGCTCTTGATTTGCAGAGTATGCCTATCTGTATTGAAGCCGAGATGTCTGATTCTGAAGATTTAACAGAAATAAAATCAGAATTAGCTGAGGTCGAAGAAGATAACCTGCCTGTCGCTTCTTCTGAAGAGATAGTGGAAATCAAGCTTCGTAGTGGCAAAGTGTTACCACCTCATACTTCTTCTGAAGATAAAGGGAAACAAGTTGTTGACGAACCAAAGTCTTCTCTTCCACCTCAACCCGTTCCTTTCCAGAGTCCAATTGAGAGTGGAATGCCCAAGGTCGATTACAATGTCCTAGCTCATCTCAGGAAGCTACCTGCCAAACTGAGCATTTACGACGCCTTGATCCTTTCCAAAGAAATGAGGGAAGCGTTAATCAAAGCATTGTTAGATCCAGATATTTGCATGGCTCAGTTAGCAACTGCACAGCCTGATGAAGCTCTTTGTTCTAGAGGAGTTCCTGAAATTTCCTTTTCTGATGAAGATCTGTGTTTAGGAACGGCTGATCACAACCGTCCACTATACATAACAGTGAACATAGATAACTTCAGATTGTCACGTATCCTTGTAGATCCTGGTGCATCAGTTAATATTATGACTCTAAGAACTCTTGCCTATTTGAGAATAGACGTCCGTAAGCTCAGCTCAGATAAGATGATCTTACGGGGTTTTAACGAAAATGGCGAGAGGGCTTTGGGTTCAGTTACTTTGTTGTTGGAGATAGAAGATTTTAAAACTGAAGCTAAGTTTCATATTATAGACGCTCCAACATCCTTCAATGCTCTCTTAGGTAGACCCTGGCTTCACGAATATAGGATGGTTCCTTCATCCCTACATCAGTGCATCAAATACATCCGAGATGGTATTGAGCACTGTATTAAGGGAGATTTACAACCATTCTCAATTCATGAAGTAGGAATTTATGAAGATGCCGCTTATTATTTGCCTAAAAAGCAAACAGTTGTTTCCAAAGATCTCAAATTGGATAAAAGTAAAATTGCACTTGAAAACAAAAATGAAAAGGAAAAAGAAGAAAAAAATAGATGAAGAATATCCCTGCCTCGAAGATAGCATTCGTTGGCATCCTGCTCCTCTCTCACAAAGAGGTGGTAGGATGACCCAACGAGGGCGAGGTAGAGGCAGAGGATGGCAAAATTATGAAAGTGCAATGTATGAAAACATACAAAAGCAAAACCCTACGATACACATCGAGTTAGAATCTGGTTCAGATGATGAATCATGTGTACTAAAGGGTGAAAATGGTAACAAAAAGGCCAAAATTTGAGATCTCTTTGGAAAATGACAGTGATGAAGATAAAATTCAGGCAAATATAGAGGATGATTCAGATTTGTCTACCTATGAAAGACTTAAAGGATATGTGAAAACCTTAGCTCTAACCCCACTATCTCAAGATAGTATAGCCGGGTTGGCAGTTAAAGTTTCACCTGCTTTGAGCGATGATTGTAAAACTGCCAAGTTTATTCCTTCTTTCTAGCAAAAATGATGAAACTGATGTACACATTGATGATCCTTTTATGAATGAAATAGTGGAACTCCCTTTTGATTGGTATCCTTATTGTGTTAAAAATTTAATTGAGCAAGGTCTTGCCCCATCTACTTGGACTAAACGTCAAGCTCAGTCCTTTGAAAGTCTTTGGAATACGAAATTTCATAAACCAAAGTCAAAAGCAGGACTAGGCTTTAATACTGTTTGTCCATTTGATGATGATGATTATTGCTTAGTAATTACTAACAATGTAGGATCTGATCATCTTTTTATAAAGGACATTGAAAATCTTAATGAATTTTGTTTAGAAGCGTTAGATGATTCGGATGACTTTCAAGTTAAGGAGGCACCTCCTGAACTTGAGGAGGAAATCCAGTCAACTATTGATGAACTAAAAGAAGTTAACCTTGGTAATGAAGAAAATCCACGTCCGACGTTCATAAGTGCCTTATTGAACGAGGATGAGTCAAATAACTTAGTCAAGTTACTTTCAGAGTTTAAGGATTGCTTCGCTTGGAGTTATGATGAAATGCCCGGATTATCTCCAGAAATAGCAGTTCACAAACTTGAAATTCAACCTGACATAATTCCTGTCAAGCAAGCCCCACGACGCATGCGCTTAGAAATTGAACAACAAGTGATAACTGAAGTTAAGAAACTAATCAATGCAGGCTTTATTCGAGAGGAGAAATATCCCTCTTGGTTGGCTAGTGTCGTCCCCAGTAAAAAAAAGAAAAGTGGTCAAATTCGCGTATGCATTGATTATAGGGATCTGAATAAGGCATGTCCAAAAGATGAGTTCCCGTTACCCATACCAGAACTCATGGTAGACATAGCCTCTGAGCATGCAATTTTCTCTTTTATGGACGGTTCATCTGGATATAACCAAATCAAGATGGCTCCTGAAGATGAAAAAAATTTACTGCATTCAGAACACCTATAGGGGTCTTCTGTTACAAAGTCATGCCCTTTGGGCTTAAAAATGCTGGTGCAACTTACCAGCGAGCTATGACCCGAATCTTCGATGATTTAATCCACCAACAAGTGGAATGTTACATCGATGATTTGGTTGTCAAAAGTCGTCAAAGGGAAGACCACCTTCATGATCTGAGAATCGTTTTTGAAAGGTTGCGCCGCTATGACCTAAAGATGAACCCCTTGAAATGTGCTTTCGGAGTTACTTCAGGGAAATTCTTAGGGTTTGTAGTGAGACACCGAGGTATAGAAATTGATCCTTCCAAAATAAAAGCCATCTTAGATATGCCACCTCCTAAAAGTCTAACTCAATTAAGATCTCTTCAAGGTAGGTTGGCATATCTACGGAGATTCATTTCTAACTTGTCTGGTAGGTGTCAACCATTTGCTGCTTTATGTAAGAAAGATGCCCGATTTCATTGGGATGAAAAGTGTCAAAATGCCTTTGAAAGCATAAAACAGTATTTATTAACACCTCCAGTCTTAGCGGCTCCTATTCCGGGAAAACCTCTGATACTTTACACCGCAGCTTTAGACAACTCTCTTGGCGCCTTGTTAGCCCAAACTAATGAGGAAGGAAAAGAGAACTCACTTTACTACTTAAGTAGAAGGCTCTTACCAACTGAAGCTAATTACCCACCTATTGAGAAACATTGTTTAGCCTTGATTTTTGCTGCCCAGAAATTAAGGCATTATATGTTAGCTCATAAAATCAATCTTATTTCTAGAGTCAATCCACTCCAATACCTGATGACTCGTCCAACGTTGTCAGGACGTTTAGCAAAATGGTCAATGTTTTTACTCCAGTTTGATATCACGTTTATACCCTTACGTGCTATCAAAGGTCAAGCCGTAGCTGACTTCTTAGCAGCGCACCCGATCCCTGCTGAGTCCCCTCTAAATGATGATCTCCCTGATGAACAAATTATGAGTTTAGAGGAGCAGGAAGGAAATACCTGGGAATTATATTTTGATGGTGCCGCATCTTCACAAAAGACTGGGGAACCTCAAGAAGTAATCCCAGGGAAGGCCGGTATCGGGTTAGTTTTCATAACCCCTGAAAAAGGATTATTGCGTTATTCTTATCATTTATTAGAGCCTTGTACTAATAACGAGGCTGAATACGAAGCTCTAATAACTGGTTTAGAATTAGCAATATCAATGGAAATCGAAGAAATCAAGATCTTTGGAGATTCTCAACTTATTATCAATCAAGTTGCTGGTATTTACAAAGTCTTGAAACCTAAAACTTCTTCCGTACTATCAGTACACTATGAAGCTTCTCGAACAAATTCCAAACGTAAAAACTTTGTATAGGATACCCCGTGGAAGAAATTCTATGGCGGATGCCCTTGCAAAACTTGCAAAAGAGTTAGCTTGTATAGAAGAAGAACCAATATCTATAGAAGTTCAAGGTCGTAAAATCTTATCTCCTATAGACTTGGAATACATTAATAAAATTTTTCCTTCTAAGGGTGAGATTGTTCTTGCTATTGATGATGAAACGGTTGACTGGAGAAAACCTTTTATTGACTACTTGCAAGAAAACAAACTCCCTCAAGAGAAATATGTTGCAGATCAGATTAAGAGAAGGGCTCTCTCCTATACGCTGATAAACGGCACTTTGTATCGCCGGTCTTTTGATCAATTGTGGTTACGTTGTCTTAACAAACAGGAAGCCCAAAAGATCGTGACCGAGGTACATGCCGGATTATGTGGTGCTCACCAATCTGGTCCTAAAATGAAGATGAAAATTAAAAGGTTAGGATATTACTGGCCCTCAATGATTGACGACTGTATGTCTATTGCACGTCGTTGTCACCAGTGCCAAGTACATGGTGTAGTCCTACACCAACCTCCTAATGTCCTACATCCAACAATTGCTTCATGGCCTTTTGAAAGTTGGGGCACGGATATCATCGGCCCTATCGATCCTCCCTCTTCTAAAGGTCACCGTTTCATTCTAGCAGCAACAGATTACTTTTCAAAATGGGCAGAAGCTGTTCCACTACGAGAAGTCAAGACTCATAATGTTCTCCAGTTCTTTAGAGACCATATTGTATATCGATTTGGCATTCCTCGTCGAATTATATCCGATAATGGTCCCTCTTTCAAAAGTACCAAACTGAATAGTTTTGCTAAACGTCACAATATTGATTGGAGATACTCCACAAGCTATTATCCACAGGCGAATGGATTAGCGGAGGCCTTCAATAAGACGTTAGTAGGAATTTTAAAGAAAAGTTTAGAGGACAATAAGCGACAGTGGCATGAAAAGTTGGGTGAAGCTTTGTGGGCTTATCGAACCACATATAGAACCCCAACTCAGTCTACACCGTTTGCTTTAGTCTTTGGGGCAGAGGCTGTTCTCCCTTTAGAGGTACAGCTTCCCTCTCTAAGAGTTGCAGTTAATAATAGTATCACCTCTGAACAAAACGCCCGACTTCGACTAGAAGAACTCGAAGGTTTAGAAGAGAAGCGACTGCAGGCTCAACAGAACCTCGAGTTATATAAATCCCGTATGGCTCAAGCACATGATAAGTTGGTCCGCCCTAGAACCTTTCGAGTAGGAGAGCTTGTGTTGGTCTTACGTAGGCCTATCTTGACTCATCGAAGGTTTGGGGGTAAATTTGAGCCTACCTGGGAAGGTCCTTTTGTGGTGGAGAAAGTCTACCAAGGAGGATCTTACCAATTGGTGGATTGTAAGGGTGATCGTCCTATGTTACCCATCAATGGGCGTTTTCTTAAAAAAATACTATGTGTAATGACGTTGTTATGATGATTTTGCAATAAAATTACAAATTTCTCACAATATACGTTGTTCTCAAGTTTTTGAATGTCACATATTGTACTGGGTCCAAGTGATTTGTATACTTTTGAAAATCAAAATTGAAAGGTTGCAAGATTTAAAATAATTGAGATGTTCTATAATACTACTGTAGAACTGTCCTTTTATTAGTTTTCCTTTTTCACATATGATGATCCAATATAAAAACAAAATCCCCAGTGGAATATTTGTAAGTTATAAGGATCATCTATATTAAAAAAGGGAACAAATTATCAATTCAATAAATGTTAAAAAATTTTTTCTTCCAAATATTTTCCATTCTCTTCTAGAAAATGACATATACAAATGTTTTAATCTCTAATAGAATATTTACATTTTGTCAATGTCATTTGTGATGAAGGGAAATGATCCAAAACTTTAAAGAAATCAATCTTCTCTTCATTAAATTTTAAATCTTAAATCCGTCTTTAGGTATAAGTCCTCCTACGGCATCCTATTGGCATCTTTGGAGTTAGGAGTAAGCATCCCTAGTGGCATCCTAATCTTCATTCCGAAGAGAAGTATAAGCATCCCCAGCGGCATCTTCTCTTCATTAAATTGTAAATCTTAAATCCGTCCTTAGGTATAAGTCCTCCTACGGCATCCTATTGACATCTTTGGAGTTAGGAGTAAGCATCCCTAGTGGCATCCTAATCTTCGTCCCGAGGAGAAGTATAAGCATCCCCAGCGGCATCTTCTCTTCATTAAATTTTAAATCTTAAATCCGTCTTTAGGTATAAGTCCTCCTACGGCATCCTATTGGCATCTTTGGAGTTAGGAGTAAGCATCCCTAGTGGCATCCTAATCTTCATTCCGAAGAGAAGTATAAGCATCCCCAGCGGCATCTTCTCTTCATTAAATTGTAAATCTTAAATCCGTCCTTAGGTATAAGTCCTCCTACGGCATCCTATTGACATCTTTGGAGTTAGGAGTAAGCATCCCTAGTGGCATCCTAATCTTCGTCCCGAGGAGAAGTATAAGCATCCCCAGCGGCATCTTCTCTTCATTAAATTTTAAATCTTAAATCCGTCTTTAGGTATAAGTCCTCCTACGGCATCCTATTGACATCTTTGGAGTTAGGAGTAAGCATCCCTAGTGGCATCCTAATCTTCATTCCGAAGAGAAGTATAAGCATCCCCAGCGGCATCTTCTCTTCATTAAATTGTAAATCTTAAATCCGTCTTTAGGTATAAGTCCTCCTACGGCATCCTATTGACATCTTTGGAGTTAGGAGTAAGCATCCCTAGTGGCATCCTAATCTTCATTCCGAAGAGAAGTATAAGCATCCCCAGCGGCATCTTCTCTTCATTAAATTGTAAATCTTAAATCCGTCCTTAGGTATAAGTCCTCCTACGGCATCCTATTGACATCTTTGGAGTTAGGAGTAAGCATCCCTAGTGGCATCCTAATCTTCGTCCCGAGGAGAAGTATAAGCATCCCCAGCGGCATCTTCTCTTCATTAAATTTTAAATCTTAAATCCGTCTTTAGGTATAAGTCCTCCTACGGCATCCTATTGACATCTTTGGAGTTAGGAGTAAGCATCCCTAGTGGCATCCTAATCTTCATTCCGAAGAGAAGTATAAGCATCCCCAGCGGCATCTTCTCTTCATTAAATTGTAAATCTTAAATCCGTCTTTAGGTATAAGTCCTCCTACGGCATCCTATTGACATCTTTGGAGTTAGGAGTAAGCATCCCTAGTGGCATCCTAATCTTCATTCCGAAGAGAAGTATAAGCATCCCCAGCGGCATCTTCTCTTCATTAAATTTTAAATCTTAAATCCGTCTTTAGGTATAAGTCCTCCTACGGCATCCTATTGGCATCTTTGGAGTTAGGAGTAAGCATCCCTAGTGGCATCCTAATCTTCGTCCCGAGGAGAAGTATAAGCATCCCTAGCGGCATCTTCTCTTCATTAAATTTTAAATCTTAAATCCGTCTTTAGGTATAAGTCCTCCTACGGCATCCTATTGGCATCTTTGGAGTTAGGAGTAAGCATCCCTAGTGGCATCCTAATCTTCGTCCCCCGAGGAGAAGTATAAACATCCCTAGCGGCATCTTCTCTTCATTAAATCTTAAATCTTAAATTCGTCTTTAGGTGTAAGTCCTCTTACGGCATTCTATTGACAATTTTGAAATTAGGAATAAGCATCCCTAGTGGCATCCTAATTTTCACCCCGAGGAAAAGTATAAGCATCCCTAGCGGCATCTTTTCTTCATCCTATTTACATTCTTAAAAGTTACTCTTCATTTATAGAGAAAATTTCAATCATATCAAAATCAAATTCAAAATTTCTATTCCTGTTCGTGTCAAACCTCATTCATCTTTTCAATATCTTGATTTTGTTAAATAATACTAATTTCATTAGTTATTATTTGCTAAAGCCATCAATGCCAATATCAACTTCAAATCTATTCCTCAAACTCGAATCTCTATAAACTTTTCATTCTAAATTTTCTGTCAAACCTCAAAATCTTTTCAAATTGTATACTCGATCTTCAATTTCAATTTTGGATCTAATTGATCGTTTCGGTCAACGCCAATATGCACGATAAACTTTGGCAAGTTTATCATGCCTATTGGGGGTCCATTTGTTGACCTCATTATTCGAGGTCAATTTCCCCGGAATCGATTCTAGCACCTAGGTATTCGTAACCTAGTGTAGACGTCGCCCCCATAGGATTTCTCTTAGGTGGATACCCATTGACGTAGTATCGACTCGAACCTATCACTCAAATCGAATCAAAATCAAATTAATTCGTCTCGACTCAATCAAATTCAAATCGTTGAAAATAGATAAAAAATAGTATTTCAAAGTTATTTCTATTCTTAAATTAACTCAAAATATTTATTTTAAATTATCAATCATTTTTTTTATTAATCTCTAAATTAATTTAAATATAAATTAACTCTTGAACTCTTCTTTGAGTTATGATTAATCTTAACCATTAAATTATTTGAAATGAATTTTTATTAAATGTGGTTAGGACTAGTCTAAACCCCTCCCTCAGTGTCTCTCTCCATGATCAACCCGCTCACTCTCTGTCGTGAACTGCCCCCAACTCCTCAGCAGTTCGCATAACTTTTCCCCTCACTGTCGCTCTCTCAAAATTCACGAAATCAACACAGCCGAACTCCCATACAACTCCCGATCTCTAACTATCTCTCTCTCACTTCAGAAAACCGAACCCAGGCTCCCCATATCTCACGGTCCATCTCCCTCTAGCAGTTCCAAAAAAAAAAAAAATCCCCTCATCCCGAACACCCCTTCTCCATTCACTCACACGTACAGAACAACCCCCGAACTCCTTCTCCCCCACTCTCTGAGTCGCAAAACTGCTCCTCTCCTACTCTCACAATACGCCAGCAGTTCACGAACTGCTCGAACTCCCTCATACACAGAGAACAACTCCCAAATTTCTCCAGCCCGCCTCTATCTCCTGCAGTTCGCACTACCCAGCATATCGCCCCTAGCAGTTCCGGAACTCCTTCCTTCACGCCTACAGTTTACACAGCCCGCCCCACTCTCTGCATTTCACCAGTTCGGAAATCACTAAGTCTTCTCCCTATCGCGATTTCCCCAGTTGGCGTAAGAAGTTCCAGGCGAAATAAACCTCTTTTCCGTCGCTCCTCTCTCGTGCAAGCAGGTCTAGCTCCAGCCGTTTCTCTTCCTCTCGTTGTCTGTCCATGACCGATTCTTTTCACCTACAGGTTTAATATTTTTCATTCCTTTTCTCTTTGTTCTTCTCTATCTTCCTTTCTTCTATTCCATTTTTCTTGTGATGATTTCAACTAAGTATATATATAAGATGTCTTCTGGATGTGTAATTAAGAGGCAATGATCTTCATACTGATTTACTTCAAATAAACTTTTGGGAATTTATGCACACCAACTATTCAATGGAATGTCACTAAGAAAAAATTCTAATGATTTTGTTTTGTATCGAGATTTTATTTGAC
This sequence comes from Dendrobium officinale, assembly GCA_019514585.1. NCBI lineage: Eukaryota > Viridiplantae > Streptophyta > Magnoliopsida > Asparagales > Orchidaceae > Dendrobium > Dendrobium officinale. The sequence continues at coordinate 17,122,243 of CM033685.1, forward strand.
GCCGTTGTTATATAGATCTTATGTTGGAGATATAAATTTATGAGTATGCTTCTTAGTGCATATACCTACAAATTCATTTATAAAAGAAAAAAATCTGAAATAAAAGTGATATTTGCCTCTCTTGATTAATTGTAATTTATGAAATTGATAGCTATGCTTGATAAATTCGTTCAACAACCATCTCAAATTTTTGTGAATTTTTTTTTATATAGAAGAGTTTCATGTAGCTTTCATCCTTAACCGCTGTGATGTCAGATATAATCTTATTCAGTAAATTTCTTCATAATCTAGATATCTCGGTGAATGTTTAAAAATGTAATTCTCCTTGGACATTTATAAAGATATAATTTTAAATATAATAGTACTTCTTTTAATAATAAAATTGTGAAAAGTAAGATATATGTTATAATCATATCGAAATCATTCTCTATGAATTTATCATACATTGTTTGTCACATATTTAGAGTTTGTCTCGAGTTTAATAAGTGATAGTGTAAATTACAACTACACTGGAAAGCCTCTATGCATATTCAAGTTTTGATATCGCATGCAAATTTAGTTCTATGCATCTCAGTATATAAATGAGTGGTTATGTGAGTTTTAGGTTTCATATATATTTGTGATATTTATCTTGTCACGATTCATTTTAAAGAAAGTATTATCGAAATCGGCAAAAGAAGTTTATTGGAAGCGTGTTTGGGAGTGGAAGAAGAAGTGGTTCGTGTGTTTTGGAAAGTGGAAAGGAAAGATCATTTGTTTTAAAGGTTGGAAATGTTTTGCGTTGGAAAATGAAATGTCTTAAAAAGTGCTTGTTATAAGAGAGAGTTAGATAGTTTTGAAAGATGAAATATTTGACAAAATGGTATAATTATTAAAGGTTGAAGTGTTTTGAAGAGGTGAAATGTGTGTATAATTCGGAAATGCTGACTTATGTATATTTTGGAAAGGTGGAAATTGTATATGTGAAAAGTAAAGATAAGGTGTGCAAGTGTAGAAAGGTAAATGTTTGATTTTGTGGAAAGTTTTGTGTAGGAAAGGTGAAGAGTAAGTGTTTGGATTTTTTTTTTTTTAAAGTGTTTTATATGTTTTGAAAAGTGGAAAATGTGTGTTGGAATAATAAGATGGTGGAAATGTGTTTATATTAAAGATAAAGCTTAAATGTGTGTTTTTGAAAAGTGAAAGTAAGATGTAGTGTATGCTCTTTGAATGATGAAGTGTGCATTTTGAAAGGTGAAAGGCATGGGTGTTAGAGAGTGTTTTAGTTGGATGATTTATAGAAGAAGAAAATTTCAAAGAAAGTAAGAAATCTCTTTCTCTCTCTACCTCTCTATTCTTCTTTCTCTTACTCATGTCTCGGGATAAATAGTGGAAAAATACAACATGTTCTATCAAAAAGGAAAGGTTCTAAAAGGATATTCAACCAAGCCAGTGTTCAAGCCCGAAGAAAGGTACGTCTTTTATTTTCAGTAAATTTCAATTATTTTTTATTATTATTTATTAAAAGTGCTTCTAATCCCTATTTTTCCTGTTTTATTTGTATAAACTGCGAGGAATGGTACCGGTCGAGGGAACAAAAGGACAAGGAACTAATGATGTCAGTCGCCTCTATCCAACCGGGTAGAGGTGCTACGGGCGGAACCACCGGGTCGTAGCCCCCGGTGACTGTAAGTATTTCTAAACTTAGAAAACCTTTAGGGGCCCCTTGATGTGGTGTGCGTGAACCCTTCCTTTAGGTCCCTATAGTAACTTCAATTTTATTAGGTTTACTTTTGTTTGCTCTTAGATCCCTAAACCCCTTTTACATATACGCAAAGTTCTAAGGGTTAGTAATAACAAATATTTTTATCCCATATAACAGTAGTGACACTTAAGGACAAAAATTAAGGACTGAGTCTTAGAAAATCTAGACTTAGGAAGCATGCACACTTTAGAATAAGAAACTTATAACATAGAAAATTTAGTGACATCTCACTTTAGAATTAGTAAATATCTTTTAAATTAGAATTCAATCAATTAGAAAACTTTAGCCAATAATTGACTCAGGACATTTCAAAACCTCACAGCCTACTGCACACACTTAGATTTGTTTGTTAGGATAACCGACTCTAGTTTTAGGTTAGGCCGGTGTTTATTTCTTTATTGCACTGTGACGGGCTTTTTCTCGAGTTTTATTGCATGCTGGTTGTAAAATGTTGGTGTGCTTGTTTATTTATTTTTACTGCACTCTGTGTTGGTTTGATTGACGATTAGATTACCCATAGGCTAGGAGCGATCTGGATTGTTAATATGATTTTCTGCAGGTGGCCACACTCATGCAGGGCAGAAAAAGAGGGGCTAATTAATTAATAATAAATAAATGCTACAGGTGCTTCAGCTGCTTAGCCCCCAAATGAAGAAGAGTGTGGCCAAGTGTGGCTTAATAATTTAAATTCAATTGCATATATATATAACTGCGTGGGATGATTTTTTTTTTTATAAATTGCTTAGGATAACCTTGCAGGTGGATTAGATTTTCCTTTCCTTTCTGTGAAATGAAATGTAATGTAAAATATAATATATCAAGAGTCAATAAATGTGAAAGTGATTTTTTGAAAGTGGGATATTACATCCAATTTGGAATCCAAAGAAAGGAGAATATACCTTAAAAGGATTATTCTCTTTTATTTGGAAAGCCAAATTAGGATGATTCAATATCCAAATAGAAAAGAAAATACCCCTCTTAGGGATGAGTTTCTTTTCATTTGGATATCCAGGCCCGATGGATCCAAGAAGCTCGTAGAAGAAGAAAGGATGAAATGGCGAAACAAAGAAAGAAGACGAAGAAATAATGATTCAAGGAACAATATATCCCATTTCAAAAATCACTTGCGTCATTCTTAGGATTAGAATCCGGGTTTGTTGTCAGTGGTGCCTGGCCACTTTACTTTTCTGTAAATTCTGGGTGTAATATGGACATTGGACATTGGACATTATATTTGGATTATTAAAATTGATTGTTTACATTGTTTGTGCAGTAGATTTTTTTTAGGACTCTTGCATGCCGTGTTTTGTTTTAGTCTGGATACGAATCGGAGTGCTTTTTTTCGTAAGGGTACGCTTAAAATTCTTTTACTTGTAATTAAAAATAAAAATTTTTAGGCTCACATAGTAACTCTAACGTTCTAAGAAGTAAGCTCGGGACCGCCGAGAGTCAGCATAAGCATATTATTACTTTCTCTTCCTTGTTAGGCACCTCCCCGCCTGCGGGTTATGGCAGACCACTTGACCTATGAGGGTGCAGTTCTGTCAAGGGGAAGCTGTGCAATCTCTAGGGAAAAACCTATTTTCTAAGCCTAATTTTTAAACTGCTTCATTATCATTTTATGCATTCGAGTCAATTAGCATGCATTGCATTAGATACAAATTAAAAAGAGTCTAAAATATTAATTGCATTTTTAGACATTTCTCACCCTACATAAGTTAAGGGGTCAATTAGGAACTGTCTTAGATGTCGACCCCCAATTCCTTAAAACTTAAGCAACGTCCCTACCCATCTTTCATAAGAGACTGGACACATGGTTTTAAAGCGCCTAGGTGGTTAGCTGGCTCCCCAATCCAGGCCGGGGTAAGTCCAGATTTGCACTTCATTAGTTAGGTTCGGGTCACTATTTTATAGTACCCAAATTAGATTTAGGTTCTGAGGCAGATTCTTTTTAGATCTTAAGTCCTCGCCCTCTGGGAATATAATCCCAAATTTCTAATAAAATGTTAACTTAAACATAAAAATTTCTCATAAAATGTAAAGCCCAACATAAGGTAGGCTGAGGTCGTCTCTGAGCTTCTCAGAATCCGACACCTCCTACTTTTCCTCCTTTGACTCGCTAATAAATGTTCAACATTGAGCTTTCTCCTTAAAAAAAAAAAATTCCTGCTTCTATTTCCTTGTCTTTTACTTTGTAGTCAAAAGGGTATGAAATCACTGCTTTAATCGAGAGTTTTCTTAGGAGCTTTTCTCCTAGGATGTAATTAACTATAGAGGCTTGCCTTTATAGGGATTTGAGAACCCCAGATTAAAATAAACCTTGTTTTATTCGTATAAAACAAGGGAAGAATCTTTGGGAACGTAGATATTTTTAAAACCTTATTTTTAATTTTGAATAGACATGTAAAATGTTATTATTATCTTTTTAGATAATATAATATTATACTTGTTATATTCAACTTTAGAAATAATGAATTTTATAAAACTCATTCTCGCTTTTGGATGTCTTGAAGAATGTTATGTTCGTCTTTTAAGATGATATAATATTTTTCATGCAATATCTAAATAAAAGAATGAATAAACTTTTTTCAAAAAAATGTATTTCTATCCTTAAACATATTCTATAGAATTTCATGTTCATCTTTTGAGATGATATGTTATTCTTTGAACTATGTTTGATTATGGAAATATCAATTTTCAAAACCCTATTTTGATATTGAATCCATTGTAGAATATTGTGTCGGCCTCTAGAGACTGTACTTTATTCTCAATGAAGTATTCGATTACAAAATAGGAGAAATCAAAATCTGCGTGGTGTGACACAATTTTTCCCACCACCAGATATTTCCAAATCTCCCATAGCAGAGCAAGGGGAGGCAGTCTTGAGTAATGAGATCATATCCACAAGAGGAGGATGAAGAAGGTATTTGATCAGGTGGAAAGGAAAGCCCGAGTTAGAGGATACATGGCTAGAACGCGAGGAGTTGCAGCAGATTGACCCTGATGCACTTGAGATCTACGAGAGCGCCATAGATACTTACACCACGGAGTCGAGTTTTCTCCCACCCCGGGAGAATGATGGGGACATTAGATCATCATGGAAAGTTTATCAGAGACGTGACCGCCGATCTACAGCTACGATCGAGTCTTTATATTTTTGAGTCATCGATGTATTTTTATTTTCATGTATTTTGTTAATTGCTTATGTGTGTTTTATTATTTCTCGTTGTACCCCTCTTATGGGAGTTGTCGTATGTAAACTTAAAGGGCATTTGTGTCATTTGTTTTGAGTCATTTGTATGAGGCTATTTAAAGCCCCCCTTTGTTCTATTTGAGGTGATGAATGATTGCTTATTGAAATCCCGTCTTGCATGAGTATTGTGTGCTTGAGAGTTCTAATGGAGAGAGCTTCCTAGGAGAGGAAGAAGATTAATGCAATACCCACCAACCTAGATAAGTCAGGTTCGTGGTTCCTTCTCGTATCTCTTTTCTTTTCTTTCTCCTTTCTCTTCCCCTCCACCCACCTAGCTGCCGGTTTCTTCACCTCATCCCCCAGTCAAAACCCACGGTCTACTCACTACCCGAGCCCCTTCACCCCTCCCAAACTCCATAACCAGACCCCACCCAACCTCCCTCCTATTGACCGCCGGCCATAAGCCTTAGCCACCGGCCACATCCAAGCCCACTACCATCTCTTGAATCTCCTATTTGGGTATGAATTAATTAAGGGATAATTCCGGAATTTCAGATCCTTTGAATTTGAATTTCAAAATTAACCCCTAAAATAATTCTCCTATTTTAGGAAAGTTTTTTATTTCAATCTAATTTGAAATTGAAATTGAAATTCAAATTGGATCTAAAATAATACTTTCCAAAATATCATACCTAAACTCAAGAGCCTTAATTATCCTAATTAAACTTCCCCATGGTTTATACTTGCCGCCGGCCACCCTATATGGTCAATTAGGATTTATTTCTTAGTTGACTCATATTCCCCTTTAATTTTATTTCAAATCTTTCCCCCACCATACAGCCGAATTTTCCCTTACCCTTCCTATTTCATTGGATTTCCTAATTTAAGAAATTAAATTCGGAAACCCAAATCCCTCTCCACCATTTTTTCATCCTGCCGCCCCATCCTATTTCCCTTTTTATCTTGCCGCCCTCCCTCTCTCTCCAATCATCTCCTTCCTCTCCTTAGGCCAAGTAATTGGTTGCCTTGAATTCTCCTCTTCCAAGCCCCTAACTCGACATCAATTAATCTAAGAATTCTCTCAGATTTCTGGAGCAAAATCTGAGCTCACTCTCAGGTTTTTGGGAATTACACTTGGAAGTTGTTCCCTTCTCTGTTATTAGAGAAACTTCTTTCTCTTGGCCACTAATCGAAGTGAGCACCAACTACCAAGGAAATTCTACCTTCAATCATTCATGAATAGCGGATCCGGCAACTGACTACGGTATAACTTGGGACGAAGACGGCTACGTAGATATCCTACAATTTACGTTCTTCGACGTAAACCCAAGAGTTGATTTCACCGTCGAGGATTATTTGGAGCGTACATTGATATACTTGGTAGAGGCTATCGACGAACATTTTTAAGGCACTGAGTGGAGGATCTCCACTAACCCTTGACGAAGTTTTCTTCTCTCCCTTGCATCTTTTTCTTTTTACTCTAAATTCTCGTTGGTTTGATTGCAGTCACGACGGACTCTCCACATCTCTTGCTTAAGCTTAGTAATCATAGGAATTGAGCGCACTTTCAATGCATCCTAAATCTCGTTCGATTAGGGATTAATTTGAAGACTACTATTTTGTGTTGTTTTATTTTTCTTATTTATCTTGAAATTTTCAAAACTCAGAGCATGTGATTTGGCCTAAGCAAAAGATCTCCTTATTTGTTTTGACTTTTGATTCTTCATTTTAGAATTGCTAGCAATTTTATTCTAATATTATTCTATTCAAGAGTTGTGCAATGTCTAAATGATTACCTAATCATTTCATTTAAGTAGTCCTGCATCACCTATTAATTACCTCGGTCTGAGCATCTGTCTGTATGAAAGGCAGTGGAGAATTGAAGTTTGGTGCCCATTTTCATCCACAGGGTTTTCCAAAAATAGTTAGTGAACTTCACATCCCTATCTGAAATAATGATTTTGGGTAAACCATGAAAACGAATGACCTCATTGAAATATAACTTCGCAATGTGAGAGGCATCAGATGTTTTGGAACAAAGAATGAAATGTGCCATTTTGGAAAACCAGTCAATTACTGTACAAATGGCATCATGCTTATGGAGTGTCTTGGGCAGGCCTAAGATAAAGTCCATACTAACATCCTGCTAAGGACAACTGGGGACAGGTAAGGGAGTGTAAAGACCAGTGTTCTGCTTACGTTGCTTGCTTAGTTGGCAGGTGTGATACCGACTGACCAGCCGACCAACATCTCTCTTCAGGCTGGGCCAAAAGAAATGGTACTCCACATATTCGATAGTCTTTTCCCATCCGAAGTGCTCAGCGAGGCCTCCGGCGTGGAGTTCCCAGACCAGAAATTCTCTAAGGGAGGTGCTCGTAATGCAAAGCCCCTGGGCTTTGAAAAGATAACCATCCTTCAATAGGAAATCGTCCATAAGGCGCGTGCTGCCTGTGGACAAGAGAGTGTAGGTCTCCTTGAAATCGGGGCATTCCAAATAATCCATCTTTATTTGGTCAAATCCCACGACTTCTGCTATATTTTTTGTGGTGGTCATCATACGACGACTGAGAGCATCGGCAGTTTTATTTTCAACTCCCGTCTTATGTCTAAGGGTGTACGTGTATTTCGAAGGAACTCAACCCATCGACCATGGCGTTCATTCAACTTCTTTTGGGAGTTGATATAACACAGAGCTTCGTGATCCGAGAAAATGACGAACTCTTGTGGGAGCAAGTAGTGTCGCCAATACGAAGAGATTGGATCACGGCGTAGAACTCTTTGTCATACGTGGAATAATGCTGCTGGATATCATTTAACTTTTCACTGAAGTAAGCTACTCGGTGACCTTCCTGGGAGAGGACTCCAATTCTGACCCCCGAACCGTCGCAAGTCACTTCGAAGACTTTGGAGAAATCAGGAAGTCGCATCACTGGGGCTTTCACCATCTTTTGTTTGATCTCATCAAAAGCTCAGGTGGCGGTCGAGGTCCAGTGGAAATCGCCATTCTTCAGGAAATCAGTGATAGGAGAAACAATAGTGCTGAAGTTCCGTATGAATCTCCTATAGAAGGTAGATAATCCGTGGAAGTTGTGGACTTCCTGGATAGTCTAAGGGATAGGCCATTCCACAATGGCCCTACCTTCTCGGGGTCTGCGGAAACCCCTTGAGCTGAAATGATGAAGCCCAGGAAGATGACACGATCTACTAGGAAGGTGCATTTCTTAGGATTGGCATATAATTGGTCCTTCCTTAAGGCCTCACAAACTTGTCTCAAGTGGTCTAAGTGCTGACTAATAGAATGATTGTAGATAAGAATGTCGTCAAAGTAGACGACGACAAGCTTTCCCATAAAGGACGCAACACTTGAGTCATGATTCGCATAAATGTGCTTGGGGCATCTGAGCCCAAAAGGCATGACTAACCACTCGTAGAGACCATCCTTGGTCTTGAAGGCAGTTTTTCACTCGTCTGGGTCGGATCCGGATCTGGTGGTATCCACTTTTTAGATCAATTTTTGAGAATAGTGCGTCACCCGTCATCATATCGAGCATGTCATCGAGCCTCGGAATAAGGAATCGATATTTGACAGTGATCTTGTTGATAGCACGACTATCAACACACATTCTCCAAGATCTGTCGGGGTGAGAAGGGCCGGCACAGCGCAGGGACTCAGACTCTCCTTAATGAAACCTCACTGCAGTAACTCGTCAACCTGCTTCTTAAGTTCAGCATGTTCCGTGGGGTTCATGCGATAGTGTGGCAGGTTTGGGAGGGAGGCTCCAGGGACGAAGTCTATGACATGCTGAATGTCTCTAAGAGGTGGTAATTGATCTGGGAGATCATCATGAAAGACATCAGCATACTGCCCTAAGATCGGCTGCACTTCCTAAGTAATGGGCTCATCAGATTCGGTGGGAATCTCACGGCCTACTAAGGCATAAAGAGGGGCGCCTTGAGCAATCTCAGCAGTTAGGACTTTGGCGGTGACAAGGTTCACGCCTTTCTTAGAATTGACTGGGTTTGATTTCGTGGCATCCGTAACCCAGGGCTGTGATGGCAAAATCTTAATCCTTTTGCCCCATGTTCAAACACGCAGGTGTTCGAACGCCCAAAAATGTGGATATCGTTATCGTAGATCCAGGGATGACCGAGCAAGATTTGTCCAACATTTATAGTCAACACATCGCACCAGACATTTTCCTTATAAATGGCAAAGGAGATGGGCACGTGGCTTCGTTCCTTCACCTCCAAAGCTGTGGAGTTGACTCAAGCTACATTATACGGGTCAGGGTTAGGAATGACATACAGACCTAACTGGGATACCATGTTGGAAGAAACAGCATTTATGCAGCTACCACTATCCACTATGACTTTGCAGTTCTTGTCTTTGATCTTGGTGTAGGTATGGAAAATCGAGGTCCTACGCCAGTCATCAGTGGGTGTCGGATGGGATAACGCACTTCTCACCACATAGATGGGAGAGGTATCCAACTTCTGAAGGCAATGGAGGACCACAGTGTCGTCGTCCTCCTCGAAGTAATCCCCTTCTTCCTCAACTTAGTGGATCTGATCAACCTCGGGCTCGAGATCGTCCTCAGTAATCTCCTCGATGATCGAGAATTTATAAGGGCTGGAGCACTGAGAATCGATATGCCCATACCCCTGGCATCGAAAGCACTTGGTCTCGGGACTAGACCAAGGGGCATCCGGGGTGGGAGGTTTACTTCTAAAATTAGATCTAGGTGCAGGTGGATCCGTGGGTGGTCGGGTCGTGCTCCCAAGAGCGGGTCGAGAAGCAGGAGTGTGTGGGGTGGAACTACCGGCTGATATGTAGAAGGGTCTAGAATCATGTGAACGACTCGGGTGCTGAGAATGGGTCTCCTCTAGATCAAGTACTAGGCTATAGGCATTCTCCAGTGTAGTGACGTTCCGGGAAAACAACTCGTTGCGAAGATCCTCAAGCAACCCTGTACGAAACATAGATAGGATCTGCGCGGGGGTGGTAGAGGTCTCCCCTTTGTAGCAAATCAAGAAGTCATCAAACGAGGCGATGTACTCCTTCACTGGTTTGTTACCCTGAGTCAGCCTATTCCACCTATCCAATAGGGGGGAAGTACGACAAAGGAAAGTACTTCTGTTTAAGTTCTCGCTTCATGGACGGCCAATCTACAGTCGAGTAATCATTCCAAGCTTCTCTAAGACTCTCTAAGTTCGCCCAAAACTTACTCGCCTTACCCGTTAGTTTCATCTCGGCAAAGCTAACATTCCTAGCCTCAGATATGTCATACCACTTAAAGAAACTATCCTACCTTTGACCCAGTCCAGGAAGAGCTGGGGATCGAGGGTGCCATCAAAAGTAGGAGCATCAACTGTAATATTCTTCATAAGTGGTGCATCGGGGTCGTGGCCGTGGTAGGTAGCTCGGTGATTGGCACGGTGATGTCTCTCATCCAAATCAGGATCATGACGTGGATCATGTCCATGGTAGGGAGCTCGACGATTGGCCCGATGTGGCCTATCATCCGGGTAGGTTTCATCCCCACACATAGAAGGTGGTCTAGATGGGGTGTAGGGAGTAGGGTGATCTCTAGCTCACTCGAGTGTATCAAATCTCTCCATGGTGTTCCTACGAAGCTCAGCTAGATCCGACTGGTTTTTCTTAAGTTGCGGGCTAATGTTGTTCATTTGGCCTACCAACAAATCTAAGGTCCTTCCTAGTTGTTCCGGATCCATTTTGAAGTTACTACGGACTCCTAACAAGGCTAGGATGTAAAGGACAACAAATTAAGATGAATACACTCACAGTTATGATGCAAAATGATAGGGAAACAGATAGGACAACAACCTAACAGTTTTCTAAATTATAAATAATGCAAAGGTAAGATGCAAGAAGAAAACTATCAGGAATCCTAAGTCATGCAAGAGCATATCATGCTCTGATACCAGATGATGCAGGACTACGTATGAAATGTTTTAATTCATTTAGATTTTGCACAATTCTTGATTAGAATAATTAGAAACAAAACTTCTAGCAATTAAAATGACAAGTCAAAACAAATAAGGGGTCACACCCGCTTAGGGTAAAATGCGTAGCAAGTGCTTTGGATCCAACAAAATAAATTCAGAAAATAATACAATACCAAATAGTAGCGTTTAAAGAAATCCCTAGTCTAACAACGAGAATTAGAAAACATAGAGGTGCACTCAAACCCTACGTTTACTAAGCTTTAGCATGAGCAATGAAGAGGGGTCTGTCGTGACTGCAATCAAGCTAAGAGAAGTTAGACTAAAAGATAAAAGATGCAAGGAAGAAGAGAAACCTTTGTCAAGGAGTAGTGGAGATCTTCCACTCGATGCCTTCGAAGTGTTCGTCGATAGCTTCCACCAAGGTATCTAGAATTCGCTCCAAGTAGTCTTCGATGGTATGGTCAATCCTCGGGTTCACGTCGAAGAAGGTTGATCGTATAATGTCGGTGAAACCGTCTTCGTCCCAAGTTATTCCATATTCAGTCTCCAGATCCGCCATTCATGGATGATTGAAAGTAGACTCTCCTTAGCCCTTGATACCCCTCTCGAGTGGTAGCAAAAAGAAAGAAGTTTCTCTTGCAAGTGGAGAGGAAAACAAACTTCAAGTCTCTTCCCTAAGGAAATCTGAAAATAGTTTCATATTTTTTATTCCAAAAATTTGAGAGAGATTTCAGATTTTTAGGAATAGGTGTTGGGGAATTGGGGGAGGAAGAAACTAAGGCAACAATTCACTTTGGAGTATTAAAGAGGGAGAGAGGCGGTTTGGAGAGAGATAGGGGGCTGGTGGGTTAATGAGGGGGGGATTGGTTTCCTAATTAATTAATTAATTAGATTAGGAAACAATTGGAGGAATTATGGGGATGGAAATTTCGGCCAAATAGGGGAGAGGGGATTTGGAAATATTGCCTAAAGCTAGACTTGAGTTTAGGAATTAATTAGGGAGCATTAATGGGCTAGGAGAGAGGGGAGGCCGGCGACATGCATGGGCAAGGGGGATTTAATATGAGGTGTCATGCTTGTCTAAATTAGATTTTGGGATTAGGAACGTAATCAATTAAATCCAATTTGAATTTGAATTTCAAATAGTTTTAATTTAAGAACTTTTCAAAAATAGAATTGGTAATTTAGGAATATTTCTAAAATTCAAATTGTTTGAATTTGAATTCTAAAATATGCCAAACTTGTACCAATCCAATTTAGGCAAGGGAAAACAATGGAGGAGGGGAGCTAGGGCCGGTGGGATGAGGGCTCGGGTGGGGGCTTTGGAATAGGGGTTCGGGTGAGGGTTTTGGGAAGTGGATTGGGTGGGGTTTTGGAGTGAAGAGGAGGGGCTCGGGTGGGGGAAGAAGAGGAGGAGGGGACTCGGGTGAGGGCTTTAACCGAGAGGTTGGGGAGGGAGGAAGGGTGGAGAACCAAGAGTCACCGGTGGTGACTGTTGGGTACGACGGGGTGGCCCCTCCTAGGCTCCACCAAACTCTCGAACTCTCTCTCAAGCTCTTCTCAAAGCTCTAAGAAAACAAGTGCAGGAAAATTTATCTTAATCATTCATTAGCCATGAAATAATAAGCAAAGGGCTATATATAGCCAAGTGCAATGGACTCAAAGAAATAAAAGACCAAATTGCCCTTTGGGCTCACACATGACACTTTCCACTAAAGAGGTACAAACGGAAGAACAAACATGACACAAAACAAATAGAAAATACATAAATAATAAAATATCAGAAATGACTCAGAAATACAAAGACTCGATCGTGGTCGTAGATCGGCGGCCACGCCTCTGATAAACCTTCCACGAGCTGATGTCCCCATCAAAACTTGGTGGTGATGGACCTTGGAATGAATCCTGTAGTTCACAATTGGTATTCATACTCTCATTTTGTAAGTCCTGAAAATTTTCTACTCATTTGTATGTTTTTTACATCTAATCAAACATGTTGTGGTGGCTCTGTAAAGTTTTAACTGTCTTTCTTTACGCTGAGAGGCCTATGGATTGCCGGGGCCATATTCCTGGCCAGCAATAAATATCATATTTGTAGTTCATAGCGGTGTTCCTCTACTTGCCCATCTCATTGATTAGGATGGCATCAGCAGCTGGGGATGAAACATTGAGGTTATGGAAAATTTATGAAACTTCAACTGTGGGAAAAGCTGCAAGTAAGGGAACAACCCCTTTTGCTAGTTTCAGCGCATTTACCACCATTAGGTAAGGTTGCAATTGTGGTAACTTCTGTGATGGGCCTGGTAAGAACACACAAGTTCCTGTTTTCTCATCAGCATATTCTGCATGCTTGTGGGCTACCATTTTAAGTTTTATATTTTTCATTGTCTACTAATTTGATCTTTGTTCGTCATTGTATTGTAAGTAGCTTATACTCCATTGCTCTGTTCCTTATTGTAACCAAAAATACCTTGCATGCTTCATCTGCTTATTTCACTTCTTTATGACATTTTCTTTTTTTTATATTTAGTTGCATCAACGGTTGCTCATCCAGTGTGCAATTTGAGCAAAAATTGATGAGTCTATGAAGTCAATGCAAAGGTTTTTATTTTTTATTTTTTTTTCTGAAGTCAATTGCAAAGGTTTAAAGTAACTGAGTTACAATGAAAAAAATTATATGCTGATGTTCAATAATACTAACTTTCTGTAGCTGTTCTATTTGAAATTTAATATGTCTAAACTCTTATTAAAAAAAATTACTTGCTTTTTCATGTTTTTAAATATGAAAATGACTTTTAAAGTTTTAATCTATATGTTCTTGTTTAATGGGCCATACCTGGTTCTTTAAGACCAAGGCTTTATTTTTTGTTTGCGGCCTTCTCTGTTGCATTTGTCATTCATTAGTTGGCAAATCCACATGTGGGTGAGTTAATGATTCGAATGGATCACCTCAACATGTATATTAGCTGCTGGTAAATTCTTCTTCACTATATTCATTTTAGATGGCTCAGTTAGCGACCCTTTGCCATGCCTACATTCCCTTTATCTTCCGCTTAAAAAAATTATTTTGTCCTTCAATAAGTGAACTTTATTGATTATCTTTGAAAATGTTATCCTGTCTTATACTGTGCTAAACAAGTTCCAATTGCTTTTTTTTAAGACTTTGGAGCCCAAGTAAGGTAAACTCACACACACATCACATTCACAAGCTTCGAGCCCAAACCTCTTGGTTGATAGTCAAAACTCCCAACAAACATATCAAGGTGAGCTGCATTTTCCTGCTGCTATTCAGTGCTGATATAACTCCACGAGTACACATGATATAATGATTTTATTTTATTTTTAATTGTATGATGATCTAGTCATAATTACTTGCATATGCTGGAATGAATCAAAACGTGTTTCTGCTTAAATCGACTTCAAATAAAAAAATGAAAGCCTCTTTTTAAAATCAAAATTCTTCCCTGTGGTTTATAATATGCTAAATCGAAATATTCTTCATTAACAGATATAATTTGAGAGTACCTGTTATTTTCTCATTCACTTCTGTAAATTGTTTGATCCTTTCAGATGAGTACATTTCTACCCTTAAGTATCATAATTCAAAATCGTCGTCTTCATACTTGAGCTAGTAGCTTAATTTAGGATGAATTCTGCAGCTATTTAGGGCGACTTCCTGGAACAACAGTTTACAAAAGTATTTTACAATTTCCTGAAGCATATACATATGATGGTATGGCGGTTGTCCGAGTAGATGTACCCATCTGTTTTGCAAACACAAGTTATATTAAGTATTCATTACTCTCGGGCATTAAGTTTTTATTAAGCTTCCTTAATATTCTAATGCATTTAACTTACTTGATTTAGGATACACTAATTAACAATCTTCTCTCAATTTATCAGATTGTTATTGGCTGGACTAAAGAGGTAGAATTTCTATTCACATTCAAATTTGATATTTTTTTAATTTTTTATCTTTTATGCTTGATAGATTTGAGCATAACTAACAAGTTTTTTTTTTTTTTTTCATATAGATACAACATGTGCAATTGTCAACTTTCTGAAATTGAACTCCCAAAAATACTAAATGTTTGATTTTTTGGATGACTTTGTTATGTATTTGTTATTCATGCTAAGAAAAAGTTAATGAGTTCTTTTTTTCTTTGAACAGGAAGTAGCATTAGAATGCCACAACTTGAATTGGGGGACTTTCAAAATAGTCCTTATAGTTGCTTTTCTCAATCACCTCCACTCAATTCAGGTATTTTTTGGTATATGCATATTGATTTTGTTTGAGAAGATATGCATGATGTATTCACATGAGCACATACATGAGAAGTATGATTCTAGTTAAGAATTTTCATAAAATATTATTATGGGATATATCAGTTCATTTGATCATGGAGCATTGAATCCTTCTTTTATGTTTGTGTGCTGGAGATGGGATTCTTAGGGGGCTTCCTATGCTATTTGTTTGTTATAATGCACTTAATGGAGTTGGGAGGGCATCACTACAGTCCTTGCATCTTAGCAAAGCAAAGAAAATTTCCCGAACATTTTTTCCTTGTTATCCATATTATTTATTTTGTAGTTCTTTTCCTTGAATGAGTAGGGTTATCGAGAAACCTTGTTATTGTCCTAACTTTGGACTTCTTCCATTTACTGAATTTGTTTCTTTTAGCTTTATAGCAAGGTGGATGATGATAAATCTTTTGAGGAAGCTTCATCCCACACTATCAAAAAGTTAATGTTTTCGCTACATTTTATAGCCGCGGTTTTAAAATCACCGCTATAGATAAATATAGACAACGTTTTTAACCACCAGCAAATTCACCATCAAAAAGTTGAAGTTATCCAATATTTTGTAGCAGCGGTTTGCAAACCGTCCAGTAAGCACCACCGCTCATAAATCTGCCGATCTCATCCTTTCGTATCCTAGCCAACTCATTCTCCCGCAACTTCGTCTTTGTATATCTCCATTCGACGATCATCCACGCCGAATCAGCCAACCCTGATGCCGAAGCCACCATCCCGATGCCGAAGGCCTGCAGTGAGGGGGACAAAAGCGAGATGGAGAGGCCGATGCCGCCGGTGGAGGTGGTTTCGATTTCTGATATGTAAATTTCAACTCCCAAGAGATATAAGGACTTTCTAACTTTCAGAAACCACTGCTCTTACTTATTTGGAAATGAAACCAGCTTATCACTCTCCTCAATACTCAGCTTTTTTACGGAGGCGATACTTCTCATTGGCTCCATTAGTAACACCAATGGTTCAATTATATTGAGATCGCTGAGTCTTTGTTGACCTCTGAAACAAAGCAAAAGAAAATCAAATATAAAAACCTGTGAAGCCGGCTGCCCATCTCGCAAATCTTGCTTGAATCCCGCCTTCTGCTACAGTAATGATGTCGCAGCTATGCAAAACGGCGTCGAATTCATGTCCCATCTCTCACGTGCGTAGCCGCTCCTCCCATTCGCGTTAATAAAAGGCAGGCGAGGCCTTCGATCATTTCTCCTTCCAGTCTTGAGCCTTCGCGCAAGACCCTCCGCCTCTCTACCTGTCTGTCTCCCTCTTCCATTCACAAACCACCCAACCCATCCGACTCCACCTCTTCAAGCCTCACGACTCCTCTACGCGATCTCCCTCCAGCAATCACATCCGATCTCCTCTTCAAACCAAGAGCTCTTCAGACCTGTAGCTGCACTCCATCTGACGACCAAAGCCGACCTAGCATCTACCTTGTTCGAGCTCCACCTTCGGCCGAGCACTTCAACTCCATGAATCCTTCAAGCTTCTCACCTCCCTCAAGCCACACCATACCCCTCTCCGCAAGACGTCAGTCCAGAATGAAGAGAGAGAGAGAGAGAGAGGCAGGGAGATTTCCCCTACCTAGCCGCTGATCCAGTCGGTCCATTCGGCCCTAACTCGATCCAAATACCCTCTCTGCTCTCACGCCTCATCACCAAGGCTTTTAAAACCGGACCGGACCGGCCGGTTCAACCGGTCGAACCGCGGACCGGCCGGCCGGCTGGTTACGGTCCGCTTGAAAATCGCTTTCGCCTCGAACCGGTATTAGACCGTTCGAACCGCCGGTCCGACCGGCGAACCGGAAAACCGGCTCCGGTTTTGGATAACCGGGCGGTTCGGGCAAATTAAAATTTGAGCCGTTGGATTTGATCCTACGGTTAATATGATAGAAAGCTGATACAAAACAAAAAACCCTACTGTTCACATAGTCGCTATTTCGTTCGTTCGGGCCCTTCCTGTCGCGCGTCTGCTCGCTTCCTCTCTCACGATCGGCGTCGTTCTCGACTTCTCGTTCGTCGTTCATTTGGTCGTTCTCGATTCTCTTCTCCAACCCACTGTAAGTTCTTCACCCGCTTCTCCTTCTCCTTGCGCCGACGACTCCCGATTGCCGCCGACCTGTTTTCCTTTTCCTATCTATTTTTATTTTTAAGCATACTGCTTATGATTTTGTGGGAGCTTGGATTAGTGGAATCTACAACAAAATGTGAAAAAAAATTTGCACTTTTAATTTTCCAAATCACTTATTAAAACTTTAGTCCAATGCCGTTCATCCACCGACGTTCATCCAAAGCTATTCACGGTTCATCGATTTTGGTTGCCAGTGGAAATCGTGAAAGCTTTTATTTTTTTCACATTTTGGTTTTGGCACGGTTTAGGCACTCATATTTGGTTTAGGCACCAGATTTATTGAATTGCATGTTATCATATAAAAACGAATTGATTTTGGTTTTGGTTTAGGCACGTTTTTTAACCATATAGATTAAGGTTGTGATAACTGATAAGATTACTCTCTAAACCACATATATTCTATTTGTTGTTCGACTTTCTTTTTGTTCTCTTATTAACTCCAATTGTCATGGCTTATCAAGAACTAATTGTTCTTCTTTTTCTTTGGTTGGCTACTGTAGAATTGATGTTGAAGAAAAAGGTTATCTCCATATATTTGCTTTAATGAGATGCTTGTTATTGGGTGCTTTTGGTTTATGTGAACAACAAGTAAAAATTGTTTTACTTAGATTTACTTAGATTTACTATCTTCCAGGTTTTGAACGTGCTTTCTTTAAAGTGATATAAAATTGCTACTACGACGAATTGAGGTATGCATTGTTTTCTACCTTCCATAGTTTTCAACTTTATTGTTATTTTTTACTTTATAATTTTCTACTTTGTAGTTTTTACTTATAGTTTTTTATGTTGCATGATTTTTATTTTTTTGTATGTGATTTTATTTAATATATCAAATTAGAATGGACGCACCTAGTAATCAGACTTCAGGATCAACTTATACTGTGCGTGAGAAAATGGATATTGCTTGGAACCATTTTGCTGAAGTTAAAAAATCTGATGGGAAAAAATAATTTAAATGTGGTATTTCATACAAGGGAGGAGGAATTAATAGAATGAAACAGCATTTAGCAGGTGTAAAGGGGAATATATCTGCTTGCAAGAAGGTTCCACATGATGTTAGATATCAAATGAATGAAAACTTGAAGGAAATTTAAAAAAAAAAACAATAAGCACAGGAAGAATTGGACAGTACACCATTTCCTGTGGATGATGCTGCAGATGAAGAGAGAGATTCTTGCTCGCTACCAAAAACACAATCTTCGCAAGCACATGTTTCAGAACTTAGCAAAGGAAAAAGAAAAGCTTATGATATAGATACCTTCTTTGCTCCTAGAACTACAGGAGGTTCTCAACCTTCAATTAAGAGTGCTTTAGCATCTAAAGAAGTAGTGCACCGTGCAGTTATGGCAATAGCAAGGTGGTTTTTTTATTGTTGTATTCCTTTTAATGCTCTTAATTCAGTATATGCACATAAAGCTGTTGATGCTATTGCTGCAATAGGTCCTGGTTATAGGCTCCCCAGTTATCATAACATGAGAGTCAACTTACTTAGGGATTGCAAGGAAGAATGCAGACTACTAATTGATAGTTATAAACAAACTTGGAAGCTAACAGGTTGTACACTTATGACAGATGGATGGACTGATAGCAGGAGCAGAACTTTAATTAATTTTTTGATATATTGTCCACGTGGTGTAGCTTTTTTAAAATCAGTTGATGCTTCAGACATCACAAAGGATGCTACCACTTTGTGTTCTTTATTTGTTGAGGTTGTTGAGTGGGTTGGTCCAGAAAGTGTTGTTCAAATAGTTACTGATAATGCAGCTAATTACAAAAAGGCAGGTCAACTATTACATGACAGATTCAATAATATTTACTGGTCTCCTTGTGCCGCCCGTTGTATGAATTTAATTTTGAAAGATATTGGCAGTATGCCTCTCATAGAGGACCTAGCAAAAAAAGCATCAAAGCTGACAATTTTTTGTTATAATCACATATTCATACTTGCATGGCTTAGGAAAAGGCCAGGTTGGAAGGAGATCGTACGTCCTGGAGCAACCCGTTTTGCAACAACATTTATAACTTTAATAAGTGTGAATGAGCATCATCATGACCTACAAGCACTAATCACAAGCAAGTTCTTTGTGGATTCAAAGATATCCAAAACTTCCAAGGGAAAGGAGGTAGTTTCAATTATTTTAGACTTGAAGTTTTGGGATAACTGTCTTATTATTTCAAAGATAGCATGCCCTTTGATTAGATTGTTGCGTATTGTTGACTCTGATGAAAAACCGTCTCTTGGATATTTATATGATGGCATGTATAGAGCAAGAAAGGCAATTAAAGCTATGTTCAGAAATGTAAAGAGATCATATAAGCCTTTTATTACTATAATAAAAAGAAGATGGGATACTCAATTAAGACAAGGCATTCATGCAGCAGCATATTTTCTCAATCCTCATTTTCAATATGATAGAGAGAACTATTGTCAAAAGGCAGGAATTTTACAAGGTTTAGTTGAATTAATTGGAAATAAAGACATTTGCTCTAAGCCCACCATTGCAATGAATGAAGTCAGATTATTTCGTGATGGCTTAGAAAGCTTTGGAAAACCAATTGCACTGACAATGGCGAAAGAAATGCAACCTGGTAATTCTCTTTTTTACTTTTACATGTGTATACTTATATAAATATGCTTATTCACTAAACTCTCAAACTTGATAATATGTAGATGAGTGGTGAAAGATGTTTAGATCAAGTGCTCCAAACTTGCAAAAAGTTGCTATAAGAATTCTCAGTCAAACATCATCTTCATCAGGATGCAAAAGAAATTGGAGTGTTTTTGAACAGATCCACTCAAAGAGACGGAATTATTTGGAGCATCAACGACTCAACGATCTTGTATATGTTCGATATAATTTGAATTTAAAGAATAGGTATGATCTAACATTAAATTTATGTACAAGTGTCAATTTAAGTAGTATGTAGAATCTTAACGTAAAATTATTTATTCATATATTAGGTTTCAACTTAAAAAAAGGCATTATGACCCTCTGGACTACACTTGTGTTGAAATGGTTGATTTTTTGATACTTGAGGATGAAACAACTCCAGAACTTGACTTGCAGGATTTGGAAAATGAGATATACAAAGAGGATGCAATACCAATTGTTGAAGAACAAAATATATCATTTAATCAACAAGGACATTGTAAGTTGACAATGAAATTTGAATATATTATTTAATTGAAAGAAAAAATAATATCTTATTTTATATTTCTTATTTGTTCGTGAAGGTGATTTAGAGAATGAAGAAGATGTAGGCGACATAATTGGGCTCGATCAATCGGATGCATTTGAGTTTGAACATTGTAGTGAAGCGAGACCTGGAGACTCAACTTATATAGATAGATTTGATGATGCTAATTTAGGAGATCTTTGAAATTATCGAACTGAGAAAGTGAAACTTTGATTTTAATTATGAATATGTTTTGTTTTTGTTATTAAACAACCTGATCTGTTGTTTATGGAGTAGCAATGGAATCTTGTTATTCATATATTACTCTTTATCTTGTTATGCATTCTTTTAGTTTTTTTGTTTGTTTCTAACTCATTTACTTAGCTGGAAATTGTGTGATCTCATAATTATTTATTCCTTGTAACAAACTAGAAAGCCATTATTGTTGTTATTCATTCCTGTAAAATACTTATATATAAACTTCAGCTGGAAATTGTGTGATTGAGTTTGATTATTGCAGAATACATAAAGCTTGTGTATTGATATATGCTAATGAATTTCTAATAACTTACATAAATTTTGATTTGGTACCAAATTTGCAGAATACAAAAAGCTTGTGTACTGATATTTGCTTGGGGAACTAGTATCACCAACTGATTCAAACTATATTGGTTCTATAGTGTTGTCATTGGGTTGCATCTATCGCAGGTATTTTATTGACCGCACGATCTAAATGCTTTCTCACTCTTTTTAATTCATTGATTTACTTGTTAAACTTCTTTCAAACCTTAAGACTTGTTCATTACTGTTCTTTTTATTGACTTCCTAAGATTAAGAATTTGGATTGTTTTGATCATATCTTTCATCTAGTTGATTGTTAGATCTAAAAGTAACTCTCTCAAGCTTGTTTTGTTAATTGTAACATGTTTGACCTCCATATAAGTAAAAGTATTATAATTTTTTTTTTAAATTTTTGTTATATATTTATAAATAATTGTGTCATTATTATAATATTTAAATATAATAAATATTTATTACGTCATCCGGTTCGACCCCGGTCGAACCATCAAACCTCTAACCCCTCCTTCCGGTTCATTGACCGGTCCGGTTTTAAAAGCCTTGCTCATCACCACTTGAATAGATCGACTTCTCACCCAAGACCTCTTCTTGCTCGCCGATTCCCATCCTTGCCCTAGCCGAACTTATTCATCCCTCTACCCGAACCCAGTCATCTGACCCAACCTAGTTAGTTAATTAAGCATATATTATTTTATCTTATCTTTAAGTTAAATATTTTAAAGGGGGAATTCAGAAATTGTAACATAATCCTTAATCAAATAAATATTGAAAATTACATTTATTTAAGTAAAATTATTATTTGTAATTATTTTTACTATTTATATTATGTATACTACATTTAAAAGATATTAGCAATAAATATATAGAAAAATTAAAAAAAATCTATAACAATTATTAGGGCTTCAAATGAACTGAGCATTTGACAAACTACTCGTGGCTACGTTCGATTATAGCTCGTTCATAATCGTTTGATTAAGTAATCAAATAAGTTTGATTAACTATGTTTGGCTCGTTTATGTTCACGAACAACATTGTTGAAGCTCACGAACTTTCTTGATACGAAGCTCGATAAGAAGCTCATTAAGAAACATGATTCTTGTTTGATACAGAGCTCATGAAAAAAGCTAGATTATTGTTTGATATAAATATTGATTAAGTCTCATTATAGATTGAGTTTGTTCATGATCAAAATATACTTTTCATGTTTGATATATTGTTTCATTTTGTGTTCATGAAGAAGATCATTCATTAAAAGTATCATTTATGCTATTTGTTTATGAGTTGGAGAAAGCTCAATAAGCTAGCTCATTTATGGGCTCAACAAAGCTGGATAGTTATGTTCTTTAAGATGCTCGATATAAGTGTTTGTTAGAAATCTCAACAAGTTTTGATTATTAAGCTAATGAACATCTCGATAAGGGTCATTCGTTAATAGCTCAATAAGTCGTGTTCATCAATAGCTCGATAAGGCGTGTTCATCAATAAATGAGGCTCTTGTTTAAAGCTTGATAAGTAGGAAACAAATTGAACATGAACTAAACTTGAACCAAACTTGAACACAGATGAAAAAGCTTGAACCGAGCTCAAACCAAACTCGAACAAGCTGTTAATAAACAAGCTAAAACATGAACATGCTTCTACTCTGCTCCACTCAATTCATTTGTAACCCTAACAATTATAATACTAAGGATAATTGATACATCACCAAAAATTACCTTGATCAAGCATAAATCACAAGACATATTTAAATTGGAAACTTTCAAAACCAAATTTTGAACTATTTGAACTTTCATTTCAACAAACCTCCCAAAAGTTGAACGTCTCGATTCCCAATGACACCAAAAATGGTTCAATCCAAAGCTTGAATGAGCCCAAATTAAGGTTTCAATCATAACTAAAAATTTCTAAATATTGAAAATTTAAATTTATTTACGTAAAATTATTATTTGTAATTATTTTTACTATTTATATTATATATACTACATTTACTAGATATTAGCAATAAATATATAGAAAAAAAAATTATAACAATTATTAGGGCTTCAAATGAGCTGAGCATTTGACAAACTACTCATGGCTATGCTCGATTATAGCTCGTTCATGATCGTTTGATTAAGTAATCAAATAAGTTTAATTAACTGTGTTTGCCTCATTTATGTTCACGAGCAACATCGTTGAAGCTCACGAACATGCTTGTACAAAGCTCGATAAGAAACTCGATTCTTGTTTGATACGGAGCTCATGAAAAATCTAGATTATTATTTGATATAAATATTGATTAAGTCTCATTATAGATTGAGTTTGTTCATGATCAAAATATACTTTTCATGTTTGATAAATTGTTTCATTTTGTGTTCATGGAGAAGATCATTCATTAAAAGTATCATTTATGAGCTTAACAAAGCTACTTGTTTATGAGCTGGAGAAAGCTCAATAAGCTAGTTCGTTTATAGGCTCAACAAAGCATGACCATTATGTTCTTTAAGAGGCTCGATATTAGTGTTTGTTAGAAATCTCAACAAGGTTCGATTATTAAGCTAATGAACATCTCGATAAGGGTCATTCGTTAATAGCTCGATAAGGCGTGTTTGTCAATAGCTCAATAAGGCTCATTCGTTAATTTAAACGATCCTCTCATTTAAAGCTTGATAAGTAGGAAAGAAATCGAACATGTACTAAATATGAACCAAATTTGAACACAAATGAAAAAGTTAGAACCGAGCTCAAACCAAACTCGAACAAGCTTTTAATAAACAAGCTAAAACATGAACAAGCTTCTACTCGGCTCCACTCAATTCGTTTGTAGCCCTGACAATTATGATACTAAGAATAATTGATACGCCACCAAAAATCACCTTGATCGAGCATAAATCCAAGACATATTTAAATTGGAAACTTTCAAAACCAAGTTTTGAACTATTTGAACTTTCATTTCAATGAACTTCCCAAAAAGTTAACATCTCGCTGAGACAATCCCAATGACACCAAAATGGTTTAATCCAAAGCTCGAATGAGCTCAAATTAAGGCATCAATCGCAACTAAAAAATTCTAAATATTAATTGGGTGATCAGATAGCCTCAATTTTGATATGCTTATAGTCGAATCGAGCTGTTCAATAAGACAAATCCAATGAGCGTAAGATAAATATTGAACTAACGCTTTATGATCAAGGGAATTAATATGGGTCATATGATAGTGTTCCAAATTTTCTTCCTACTTTTCATTATGCCACTCTCAAAAATCAATAAATAGGTCCATACTCTCTACATAAGAGGGGAACTTAGAAGCTAAACCCTAAACACTCTATCTTTAGATTCAAGAGAGCTGTGAGACCCTAAGAATCTCGGTTTTCCAGGTGCACTACTTGAGCATAAAACAATTGTAAAAAATAGTAGTTAAATGAAATTATGGTTAACTGAAATGCATGAGATCTTCCTGCATGAATTGAAAGGCCAACTTTAAAAAGTTTTCCTATAGGACATAGTGTCTAATATGACGTAACTTCTCCTGAAGACTCTGTGTCAAAAAATTTAAGAGTTTGCAATATATCCTCATCTCCAATGTGTGGGAAGTCTGGCAGTTCCTTTAACTTCCTCCATTTTCAAAAAGGCCCCAATCATTCTTTACAAAAAAGAACGAGCTGGACCAATTTTTAGAAAGATCGCTTGTTGAAAAATCTAGCCACTTTCTACCTCTATATAAAATACACCCTTGAAAATCGCTTGTAAGCTTGCACATCTTGGATAAGTGGTCAATGGTCAGCCTAACACCGCGCTCCCTATAAAAAACTGTCAAGCCCACAATGATCGTAACCATCCAGCATAAGAATTGGGCCAAGGGGACATCATATGCCCTAAAAATCTCAAGCAACTCAGGGGCTAAAGGAAATCTCAAACCTACACGCAAATTCATCTTGTACACGGTGATAAAACCATTTGGAGGATCTCGTGCTCGGTTAGTCTTATTAGAAACAATCATCACTAAATCATTAAGCAGATGAAATTTCTTGCGAATAGCAATCAAGTCATCCGAAGTAATTGATGATGAAACGTTATCAATTAATGTCGATCTCCTATCCTCATCGACCTCCATAGTCCGAGGAGCTCGCACTGGCTCAATCACTTCATGAGTAGAATGAACAACATCTAACATATTTAGCGTCCTGCTACCTAGAGGGGCATACATAAATAAAGAGATAATGCTTAAAGATTAATATGGAGAAAATAAGAAAGAGAGGAGGGAGAAAGAATATACTTGGAAGATCGTCTTGGTTCTTTGAAACTCGCCTCCTGTCGGATGAGCTAGAACCATCTTTTTGGGTACTATTCAGAGCACCCTCACCCTCACCTCTAGTTGACGACATTCGCTTCCCAACAGGAGAAAACTGTAGCCACCGGGCTTTGATCGCCGCCACTAGTGTTTAAATTCTTTCCGGATTGTTTTTCCCCCAATAAGAGTAAATTGGAGCTTGCGTAAAAGTACTGAGCCTTGATCGTCGTCATTGGTATTTAAACTCTTGCCGGACAAATTTTCCCCCAATATGAGTAAACTTGAGCCTTAGTAAAAGTACCGGGCCTTGATCACCGCTTTTGGTATTTAAACTCTTGTCGGACAGTTTTTACCTGATTAGGAGTGAATCGGAGCCTGCGTAAGAGTACCAGATCTTAATCGCCACCGCCAAAAAGTCTTAACATTTGCAAGTCTAGTTTCTCCTTAATTTATAGGAGAAATTTTTGGACCGATTAAGAGAAGTGGTGCCTTCTTCCTAACCCCTAAGAGGGGTATTTATTGCTTCTCAAAAGAGGTTTGGAGAGCCAATTTCTACATTAAAAGAAAATAAAATGATCAATAAATGGTAGTATAAGTTAACTTTATAATAGTTTGATGTTAATATCAATTAATATATATGTAGATTAACGTTTTGTACGATCATTATGAATAACTATATTTTATAAATATATAATTATAATATCAATTTTGACATACAACTCAAATCAAATGCTTGATCAAATTTGAACGTTGATAGACATTTAATACAGTTATAAATATTTATATAAAGTTGTGATAACGTTATTATAACATTAACATTAATGGTAATATTTATAATTTAATATTTTTATATAAATATTTATAAGGTTATGATAACTCTATTAAAACTTTTTTATAATATCTATAAATAGTTATTATAAAGTTATTAATATATACAAAATTATATAGTTAACTTTATTGCATAACATTAACTTTATTATAATGTACTATAACATTATCTTTATTATATGAGCTAATTATATAACTTTTTCATATAGTTAACTTTATTATATAAGTTAACTATAATAACTTTATAACTGATGTTATAAAAAAATTCGAGCTTTAATAAAAGCCAAGAGGCTGGATATTATAACGTCCAAACGTCATGAGTTGTAGGGAGCTTTGATAAAGCATTTTGGTATAATTATATATATTTAAAAAAAAATGATTTGAATATAAATATATCGTTTCGAATTGATAGTTTAGTATTAATATTAATTAATTAGTAATCATATATATATATACACACACACAAATACGTAATTTTATTCCACAAAAGTGATTTTGACATTTAAAATATTGAAATTATACAAATATTTTTGAACTTTGCAATATTCGGCGTCCAAAAATAGAGGGCAAAATCAAGTTGGAAACTTCCAAAATTAAAGTTGGGATCATCTGAACTCCGATTTCAGCAAACTTATAGTCGAATTGATCATCTAAAAAATATGAGCTCAACGACACCAAATTCGACTCAATCCAAGCTCAAATGAGTCCAAATCAAAGACTAGAAGCACTCTTGAAAGGTTCAAACTACAATTTGGATATCCAAACGATTTTCAAATGTTACACGCTTATAATCAAATCGAGCGGCTCGACGATACGAATCCAACGAGCTTACGATCATCAAATTTTGGTATCATTAAGACATTCAAATGTCCAATAAACGCTCTATGATCGGGGGAATCAATACGGATCATCTGATGGAGCACTCCAAACCTACCTCGGATCTTCTCTATATTTATGAGGTGTGCCACTCATGAAAATCTATAAATAGACCCACACTCTCTACATGAAGGAGACTTTTGGCTAGAGATTAGAGAGAGCTTTGAAGCTTCAAGAGTTCGAGCACCACCGCCCGGTCGCTGACTACCGTCGGACTTTAGCCCAACCACCGTCGGATCTCCGCCCAGCCGCCGCTGCCGTCGGACTTCAACTTGGCCACCGTCAAATCACCGCCCAGTCACCGAACGCCATCGGACTTCAGCCCGACCACCGTCAGACCATCGCCCGGCTGCCGATTGCCTCTAGACTTCAGCCCGACCATCGTCGGACCACCGCCTGGCCGCCGATTCTCCAGACATCAGTCCTGTAATACCAAAAATCTGCTCCAGGATCGTCCAGGACGATCTGGATCATCCTGGGACGATCAGTTGTAAATCTGCTCCAGAATGTGCCCAGTTTTGCTCCAGGTGATTTTCTGTACATATCGTCCAGGCCGATTTGGACATCGTCCAGGCCGATCGGCACTGTAGAAAATGTCGGCCTGAGAATAGTTCTGGGAACCGTCCAGGACGATCCAAAGTGGTCTGATCGTCCTGGGACGATTTGGCGATCGGCCGGGCCGATCTGTGTATTATAAAGCTGATTTCAGTCGTTTTGAAGAGAGAGAAAAATCAAAATAAAATATAAAAATATCTGAGGAGAGAGAAAGTCGAGAGAAATTTGGGAAAAGTTGATTTTCGGACGACGCGGAGCTGTTTTCGTTCGAAGTGATTGTTCAGAATATTGTTGTACGCGAGGTAAGGCACATTCCGCCTTTCTCAATTTTCAGAACCGTCGAGTTTGGCGGTATTTTCTGTCCGGATTTCGTTTCCGTTACGGTTTTTTGTCCGTATCTTTTGATTGGTTCAGTTTTTACCGTGTAACTTTCTGTATATTGTTGACGTGCCGAGTGTGCACATTTTGGTTATTTTCCGAAGATTTTTGTCCGGGTATTTTTGATTCGGCGGTGTTTTTCGTAGACTACATTTTTCTGTGAAATTATAAATTCTCTGTGCAGTAGAATAAATGTTCTGGAATGTGATCATATATATTCTGTGCGAATTTGGTAAATTTTCTTTGCAGGAAATTTTGTGTAAATTCTGTCTACTGCCGTTATGCTGCCCGAATTTTTGGTAATTTTTGATTTTGTCCGGATTTATTCTGAATTGATATGCTATCTGTATGTGCTATAAAAAGGGAGTTATAAGGGGCCTGAATTCTATGAGATTCAGTTAGTGTCTGGGAAATCTGAAATGAGCTCAAATCTGAAATCTGATATCTGTTCTGTTCCGGATCCGATGAATTCTGTTCTGGTGCTATAAGCACATCTGTTCTGGTGCCGTGAGCACAAAGGGAGGCATAAGGGGCCTGGATCCTATGAGATTCAGTCAGTGTCTGGGAAGGGAGGCATAAGGGGCCGGAATCCGTAGAGATTCCGTCAGTGTCAGGGCATTTAGCTATGAATTAAATATTATCTGATATATGATTTGATATGATTCTGATTTCTGTATCTGTTTTGTAAGCAATTGTGATTCTGATATGATCTGATCTGAAGTTCTGATTTCTGATTTCTATACGATTCTGACTTTGTTGATTTATTCTGTTCTGATTTGTATTCCAATTTGATCTGATCTGTACGACTCTGATTCTGATTTGTTATCTGTCCGTATAGTTCTGATTTTCGATTCTGTTCCGATTCGAGATCCGATTCTGTTCCGATTTCTGATCTGATTTCTGTCTGATGAGTTTGGTTTTGGATTCTGAGAATTTAGATTGGAGGTTTGTTGCTTTGCTGAGCTGTTGAGCTCACTCTTGTTTTCTGGTGGTTTTCAGGTTCTGGGAAAGGGAAGGAAGTCCAGGACTAGAGTTCAGAGTTCTGATCAGTATAGGTATACTTTTGATTTTTGTACAGTCATGGTTTTTCTGTTCTGTCTTTCTTTCTGTTCAAAAGCCATGTACTGTATTTGTAGATGATTGTTTTGAGGAAAAGAAAGAAAAAAAATATAGATGTTTTGTTTCGCTGTGTTTGGTGATAAATAGTGGCTCTATGTTTGTGTGTCTGTTGAGTTGATTAATTTAGAAGATTCAGTTCAGTAACCAAATTCCAAAGCCAGATCCTGGATAAGAAGGTTTTGTCGCGATCCGGCTCGGGCGGGATCCGTCCCCGTCGGGTCGGGTCGTGACAAACTTTAGTGGTATCAGAGCACTGGTTTTGGAAACTGGTTGGATTGTAAGACAGAGCTATAGGAAGTGATCAGTGAGTCTGTCTGGGGGTAGTTTTGGGTCGTTTGGCTTTTTATTGTGTTGTTTTTGTGTTGTTTTTGTGATAGTTTTCCGGATTTTGGATTTTCTGTATGGATCAGCCAGACCCAGACATGACAGACGGGCAGAGTGCCAGTCAGGCAGCACTAGTGGGGAGTACAGCCCCAGTGGCCGGTGCAGATACATTGTCTCAGTTTGCTACGCTTGTTGCTCAGATGATGAGCGAGACTCAGAGCAGAGCTTCTACTGTTAGATCTGAGGACATTGATAGACACCTGCAGTTATTTTTGAGGTTGAAGCCTCCGAGATTTGAGGGCGCTGTTGAGCCCAGAGCAGCCGAGGAGTGGCTGAGGAGATTAAAGAAGACTTTTGATGGGATGCAGTGTCCTGCAGACAGGAAGGTTCCGTTGGCCGTTTTTCTGTTGGACGGAGAGGCTGAGCACTGGTGGGAAGGCCAGCAGGCAGCCAGATTTCAGGGTAGGCTGAACTCTTTGATCACCTGGGAAGAGTTCACTGAGGGGTTTCGAGATTGGTTTGTTACCCCTTCTGCACGACAGCAGATGCAGGAGACTTTTCTGAGGCTGGTTCAGGGGAGCAAGACGGTGATGCAGTATGAGGTTAAGTTTACTGCCTTAGCCAGGTACGCTCCGCAGTTGGTCAGCACTTCTGCTGAGAGGTGCTACAGATTTCTAAGAGGGCTACGAGACACTTTGAGACAGCCTCTGATACCATTCAGGATTACAGATTTTGCTGAGCTTGTGGAGCGAGCTCGTCTGATAGAGAATGATATGATGGCTACTCAGCAGCGGTGGACTGCGAGTAGGAAGAGATTTGGAGGCGAGACTTCTGGCAGCGGTTCCTCTAGAAAGAGGAGATTTGTAGCTGGTTCTGGATCCGTTGACTCCAGGAGGAGCGGAGTGTCGTCTGGTACTGTTACCAGTACGACGGGTTCTGGTTCTGTCAGTATGGCACCTGTGTGCCAGAGTTGTAGACGGCGACACCATGGCCAGTGCTACAGGATGGCTGGTCTTTGTTTCAGATGTGGTCAGCCTGGACATAGGATTGCAGAGTGTCCACAGGCTGGATTTGATCGGCGTTCTGAGTTCCGATCTGAGGGCTTTGTCAGACCTGTCAGTTCAGCAGGAAGACCGAGGACTGTTCCTCCTCGTCCTGAGAGATTTTCTGGGAGAGGTGGTAGTACTAGTTCTGGACCACGGAGACCACCTACGACTCCCTCTAAGCAGAGTAGTTCTATTGCTTCAGCTCCTGCTCCAGTTCAGCCACGAGTTTACAGCCTGAGTCAGCAGGAAGCTCGAGATGCTCCGGATGTTGTGACAGGTACGATTTATATTTCTGATCAACCCTGTCGTGTTTTGTTTGACTCTGGAGCGAGTCACTCTTTTCTGCCCGAGCACTGTTTTGAGATTTTACACTTGGACCCGTTTTTGCTTCCGGTTTCTTTGTCTGTGATTTTACCGGCTGGAAATCCTTTGATTGCTCGGAAGTTTTGTTTGTGTGAGATTGACATTGCTAGCAAGAAGTGGAAATCTAGCCTGATTTTGTTGCCGATTTTTTCGTATGACGTGATTTTGGGCATGGATTGGCTGAGTCTGTATGAGGCTCAGATTGACTGTCTGAAGAAGCAAGTGAGTTTTCTTGTGGCCGGAGAGAGTTGTATTTCAGGGATTACGAGGTGTTCTCTCCAGTCTGATTTCTGTGTTGGAGGTGAGCAGAATGTGGAAGAAAGGATGCCCAGTATTTTTGGCTTCGGTGCGGGATTTGAACCTGGAGGTTGGTTCTGTTTCTGAGATCCCAGTGGTACGGGAGTTTGCTGATGTTTTTCCTGAGGAGTTGGTTGGTTTACCTCCAGATAGAGATGTGGAGTTCTCTATCGATATTTTTTCGGGTACAGCTCCTATATCAAAAGCTCAGTACAGGATGGCACCGAAAGAACTTTCTGAGTTGAAAGTTCAGCTTCAGGAGTTGGTTGACAGAGGTTTTGTCCGTCCTAGTGTTTCGCCTTGGGGAGCACCTGTTCTGTTTGTGAAGAAGAAGGACGGGACACTCCGTATGTGTGTGGATTACAGAGATTTGAACAAGGTCACGATCAAGAACAAGTATCCTTTACCATGGATTGACGACTTGTTTGACCAGCTTTTCGGATCTTCAGTATTTTCGAAGATTGACTTGCGATCCGGATATTATCAGGTAAAGGTGAAGGAATCTGATGTGGTGAAGACTGCTTTCAGTACTCGGTACGGGCACTATGAGTTTTTGGTTATGCCTTTTGGGGTAACCAATGCGCCCGCTATTTTCATGGATCTGATGAACCGAGTATTCAGGGAGTTTTTGGATCAGTTTGTGATCGTCTTCATCGACGACATTCTGGTATATTCTGCTTCTGAAGATGATCATGCCAGACACTTGAGGATTGTGTTGGAGACTCTGAGGTGGCATCAGCTGTATGCCAAGTTCTCCAAGTGTGAATTCTGGCTAAAGAGTATTTCTTTTCTAGGGCATGTGGTGAGCGGAGAAGGAATTTCTGTGGATCCCCAGAAGATTCAGGCGGTTGCTGATTGGCCAAGGCCGACTACGGTATTTGAGGTACGTAGTTTCTTGGGCATGACCGGATATTACAGGAAATTTGTGAAGGGATTTTCACAGATTTCGACGCCTCTGACGAGACTGACGCAGAAGTCAGTACCTTTTGTTTGGACACCGGAGTGTGAAGCTAGTTTTCAGAGATTGAAGGATTGTTTGACTTCAGCTCCAGTGTTGGCACTTCCGTCAGGTACGGAAGGTTTTCAGGTGTTCAGTGATGCTTCACTGAAAGGATTGGGTTGTGTGCTGATGCAGCATGGAAGGGTAATTGCTTATGCTTCGAGATAGTTGAAACCCCATGAGAAGAATTACCCGACACATGATTTGGAATTAGCTGCAGTTGTTTTTGCTTTGAAGATTTGGCGTCATTATCTGTATGGCGTTAGATGTGAGATTTTCACTGATCATAAGAGCCTGAAGTACATTTTCACTCAGAAGGATCTGAATTTGAGACAGAGAAGATGGCTCGAATTGATCAAGGACTATGATTTGACTATTCAGTATCAGCCTGGGAAGGCTAATGGTGGATCGTTTGGCACAGATTTATGTGAAGGAAATAGTCAGATTGCACGGTGTGCCTCGAGTGATTGTTTCTGATCGAGATGGACGATTTACTTCCAGACTTTGGAAAGGCATTCAGCAAGGCTTGGGTACGAAACTGCATTTCAGTACAGCCTTTCATCCTCAGACCGATGGGCAGTCTGAGAGGACCATTCAGGTGCTGGAAGATCTGTTGAGGCTTTGTGTTCTAGACTTTGGCGGAAGCTGGGAAGATCATATTCCGCTGATTGAATTTGCTTATAACAACAGTTTTCAGTCCAGTATTGGTATGGCACCGTACGAGGCTCTGTATGGCAGGAAGTGCCGTACTCCTTTGACTTTGACTGAGATCGGAGATAGAAATGCTTTGGGTGCCACTTTTGCTGATGAAACTGCTCAGAAGATCAGCTTGATAAAAGAACGGTTGAAAGCGGCTCAAGACCGTCAGCAGAAATATTATAATCAGAAGCACAGGTTTGTTGAGTTTCAAGTTGGTGACTTTGTGTATGTCAAAGTCAGCCCGATGAAGGGTGTAAGCAGATTTGGTCAGGTAAGCAAGCTTAGTCCAAGGTATGTTGGACCTTTTGAAATTCTAGAAAGGATTGGGAAATCTGCTTACAGACTCTTGCTTTCTGATTCGATGTCTGACGTGCACAATGTGTTTCACGTATCCACTCTGAGGAAGTGGGTTTCAGACTCTGGGAAGAAGCTATCAACTGACGAGGTTGAGATTCAGGAGAATCTGGCGTATAAGGAAGAGCCAGAGTTGATTTTGGCGTACGACGTCCGAAAGTTAAGAAATAAAGAGATTCTGATGGTTAAAGTCCAGTGGAAGCACCGGACTGCACGAGAAGCAACTTGGGAAAAGGAGTCTGACATGAGACGGTCGTACCCGTACTTGTTCTAACGGAGTTTGGATTGGATAATGTCGAGGACGACATTTTTTTGAAGTTGGGGAGATTGTAATACCAAAAATCTGCTCCAGGATCGTCCAGGACGATCTGGATCGTCCTGGGACGATCAGTTGTAAATCTGCTCCAGAATGTGCCCAGTTTTGCTCCAGGTGATTTTCTGTACATATCGTCCAGGCCGATCGGCACTGTAAAAAATGTCGGCCTGAGAATAGTTCTGGGAACCGTCCAGGACGATCCAAAGTGGTCTGATCGTCCTGGGACGATTTGGCGATCGGCCGGGCCGATCTGTGTATTATAAAGCTGATTTCAGTCGTTTTGAAGAGAGAGAAAAATCAAAATAAAATATAAAAATATCTGAGGAGAGAGAAAGTCGAGAGAAATTTGAGAAAAGTTGATTTTCGGACGACGCGGAGCTGTTTTCGTTCGAAGTGACTGTTCAGAATATTGTTGTACGCGAGGTAAGGCACATTCCGCCTTTTTCAATTTTCAGAACCGTCGAGTTTGGCGGTATTTTCTGTCCGGATTTCGTTTCCGTTACGGTTTTTCGTCCGTATCTTTTGATTGGTTCAGTTTTTACCGTGTAACTTTCTGTATATTGTTGACGTGCCGAGTGTGCACATTTTGGTTATTTTCCGAAGATTTTTGTCCGGGTATTTTTGATTCGGCGGTGTTTTTCGTAGACTACATTTTTCTGTGAAATTGTAAATTCTCTGTGCAGTAGAATAAATGTTCTGGAATGTGATCATATATATTCTGTGCGAATTTGGTAAATTTTCTTTGTAGGAAATTTTGTGTAAATTCTGTCTACTGCCGTTATGCTGCCCGAATTTTTGGTAATTTCTGATTTTGTCGGGATTTATTCTGAATTGATATGCTATCTGTATGTGCTATAAAAAGGGAGTTATAAGGGGCCTGAATTCTATGAGATTCAGTTAGTGTCTGGGAAATCTGAAATGAGCTCAAATCTGAAATCTGATATCTGTTCTGTTCCGGATCCGATGAATTCTGTTCTGGTGCTATAAGCACATCTGTTCTGGTGCCGTGAGCACAAAGGGAGGCATAAGGGGCCTGGATCATATGAGATTCAGTCAGTGTCTGGGAAGGGAGGCATAAGGGGCCGGAATCCGTAGAGATTCCGTCAGTGTCAGGGCATTTAGCTATGAATTAAATATTATCTGATATATGATTTGATATAATTCTGATTTCTGTATCTGTTCTGTAAGCAATTGTGATTCTGATATGATCTGATCTGAAGTTCTGATTTCTGATTTCTGTACGATTCTGACTTTGTTGATTTATTCTGTTCTGATTTGTATTCCAATTTGATCTGATCTGTACGACTCTGATTCTGATTTGCTATCTGTCCGTATAGTTCTGATTTTCGATTCTGTTCCGATTCGAGATCCGATTCTGTTCCGATTTCTGATCTGATTTCTGTCTGATGAGTTTGGTTTTGGATTCTGAGAATTTAGATTGGAGGTTTGTTGCTTTGCTGAGCTGTTGAGCTCACTCTTGTTTTCTGGTGGTTTTCAGGTTCTGGGAAAGGGAAGGAAGTCCAGGACTAGAGTTCAGAGTTCTAATCAGTATAGGTATACTTTTGATTTTTGTACAGTCATGGCTTTTCTGTTCTGTCTTTCTTTCTGTTCAAAAGCCATGTATTGTATTTGTAGACGATTGTTTTGAGGAAAAGAAAGAAAAAAAAAATATAGATGTTTTGTTCCGCTGTATTTGGTGATAAATAGTGGCTCTGTGTTTGTGTGTCTGTTGAGTTGATTAATTTAGAAGATTCAGTTCAGTAACCAAATTCTAAAGTCAGATCCTGGATAAGAAGGTTTTGTCGCGATCCGGCTCGGGCGGGATCCGTCCCCGTCGGGTCGGGTCGTGACAAGTCCGGCCTTCGTCGGATCACCTCCGACTGCCTTTGGACTTCCACTAGACCTTTGTAAGATCATTCCTCATTAGCTGAACTTCTGCCTGGATGTTGTCGGACTTTCGCCCTACAACCGCCAAACCTTGGCCTAATTCTCTAAACTACTGTAATACGACTTCTCCTAAGTTAAGGGATGGGCCAATATTTGTAATTCCCTCAAAATTTAGTGAAATCTTTTCACTTGGGCGAGGACCCGTGATTTTTCCCTCTTTAGGCTTTTCACTTAAAAAGATTGGATGTTTTGCTTCTCTCTTTCTATTTGTGTGTTGGATATCTGTACATTGTGTTGACTATAAAAAATAGAACCGAGAAATTTCGACATACCTGCCTTCGAGCGAGTCCCACCTCACGCGGTTTGCCTCCAAACGAAGCGGCTGTCTGTTCAAAACAAAATAGCCGCTCGCTTACTCCTTTAAAATAATCGGAGCGTCTAAGGTTCGCTGATCATCCTCTCTTTTCGTCGTTGTTGTTCGGCTTCATTACTTCACAGGAGGCGGAGAGATTGCACGGTCTCTCCTTCGAATTTGCAGAAGGTGCGGAGATCGCACACGTCGCTTCCTCAGCTCCTTGTTGCCGTCCGACTTCGTTCCTTCGCAGGAGGGAGAGATTGCTCGAGTCGCTTCGTCGGCTCCATCCTTGCTGTCCGACTTCATTTCGCAGGAGAGGAAGGTTCGAACAAGTCGTCCCTTCGATTCATCGTGGCTGTTCGACTTCGTTGCTTCCCAGGAAGTAGAGATTGCACGTGTTGCTTCCTCTTCCCCTTCGTGGCTGTTCAGTTTCGTTGCTTCGCGGGAGGAATATAGATTGCAAGTGTCGCTTCTTCCGCCCCTTAATTGCTGTTCGACTCCCATCATAGGAGGCATAGAGATTACACGAGTGGCCTCTTCAACTCCTTTGTTACTGTTCGACTTTGCCCCTTATTTGATCGGACTCAAGTGCCCAAGCCAATTCCACTCATTTTTTTATGTATCTTATAATATATAATATTATCTAATGTATATATATATATATATATATATATATATATATATAAGTAATAATAATAAAAGAAAAAAGAAAATAAAAACAAAAAAATGAGGATGATTTTTAAACAGGTTTTGAAGACCAGCATCGTCGACCTTAGGTCTAGCTAGGAATGAATAATTCGAAGACCCGCAACGTGATCTTAGATCCGGACGGATAGGTTTAAATTTGAAGCCCTCCCGCCATTGATCTTAGATCTGGGCGGGATGAAATAAAATTCGAAGACTCCACACATTCGATCTTAGATTCTGGTGGGATGGTTTTTATTCGAAGACCTTACGTCGTTGACCTTAGGTCCGGGTAAGAATAAATTTCGGCAAAAGCCGTCCCGATTTCTCCCTCGGTGGGGAGGAGACACCGGGAGATTATCGAAATTTCCTGAAAAATTATAGAACTTTTTTTTTTAACAATTAGAGAGCAATTCAATTTGGATTTTAATAATCAATTAATTAATGGGTTAGAATTCATTAATTAAAATAAATTGAGTTTAAAATTTATTGATTGATTAATTTAAAAAGAAAAAAAAGAATAAGTTTAAAATTCGATAGCATTTTAAATCCGAGGGCTTTTAAAAAAAGAGATCTTCAAACCTCCTGCAAGCTCTCCAAAGTCTCTCTTGTACGAGTTCCTGCAACTATCTTTGAGCTCTATCCTCTACAACTGCAAGCTCTGGATGTTTTAACTATTGGCTACGAACACCTGCAAACAAGCAAATAAAACTCATCACAATTATAAATGAAGTTAAATGCTGAGAAAATAAATCTAGCTACTACTAATAAGATAAAAGTACTGAAAAACAAGAAAAGCTAAGTATGAAAAAGCTAGTAGAGCAATAGTGCTAAAAAAATAGGTAGATTAGTAGACTACTGTAGTAGAAAAAAGACTACGAGCACAGAACAATTAAAACACTAACGCCATGTGAAAAAGATGGCTGGGTAAGTTTAAATCTACTAATAGTCAATATTCCACCATAGATTAAGGCTTCGTTTGAGACGACTTTCTTTCTGCTTCTTAAACTAGCTTTTTAGTATGAAAATTTTAATTTTTTTATTAGAAAGTTGTTTTATGAAGTAGTAAAAAATCCGTCACAAATAAAATCTAAGTTTTGAGTAAGATATGGTGAAATGATTTATACTTACTCAGCCTTTCCTTTTTAAGCATTATTAGACCGAGTAAGTTTGAATCTATTAAGCTAGCATTACCCATGGACTCATTTGCTATAGCTGTGATTTACCTGGATCAATTTTGTGGAGTTTTCTGTGGAGTTTCCTAAATGGCTTCCATTTGGGTTTACATGACAGTTGATGATATTAACAATAGAATTTTAAGATTTGAGGTTCTTGATTACTTTAAATTAGGGCTGCAAACGAACCGAGCCGAGTCAAGTATGTGAGTGTTCATGTTTGTGTTCATTTAATATCAACTTGTTCAAGTTTGGTTCATGTTTGTTCGAGCTTTATTGTTTGTGTTCATGTTTGGTTCATTTAAATTAATGAGTGTTCATGTTCGGTTCATGTTCAGTTCATGTTCGTTCGTTTAATGTTTATCGAGCTTGTTCGCGAACATATTTAACAAATTTTGTAACTATCAAACAAACGCGTTCATGAACATATTTATGAACAAACACATTTATTATAAAAGCAATTGTCTATGTAACAAAGGCAATGATTATTTATATTTATTAATCATATAGTCAAATATTAATTATTTGTATCGAGCTTATTCACGAGTTCAAAATCGAACACGAATCTAGCTTTTATCGAGCTTAATGTCGAGCTTGTTCACGAACTTCAAATGATGTTGTTCGATAACATAAATGAGCTGAACGCATTAGTGTTCAAGTTTGTTTATTAAGAATCGAGTATTTAAAATATTGTTCAAGTTTGTTTGTTTAGTTTATTAAACGATCACAAACGAGCTTTAATCGAACTGAACAACGAGTAGCTCGTCGAACGTTTAGTTCGCTTGCAGCCCTACTTTAAATCTAAATCTTCTATATATATCCAATGTGATGAGTTATTTATTGTGTAGTTTTAGAAAACATGCAAAGAACATTGTCAATTCCTAATTCCCTGGTGGTTGATTTGAGAATAGGGAGAAAGAAATATTGATTCTCTTTTTAGATACTATTTGATGCAAATTTTTATGTTTGATTTTGGCATGTTGGTTCTTCTGGATTTTTAGTGTTTTTTTTTTTAGTGATTTTATGTTCAAATTTGTTAAGAAATATTCAAAAGTTACAACCATTAAATTATTCGAATGGATAATATGAATTTAAGTGCTCTCCATATACATTGCTAATATATGTCCACAATTCTATATGTGCCCAGTAGTAAGGAGAGAATTGATGGCCAAAAATTTACAAAAAAAAAAGTAATACGAATGAATCACTGCAAGTTTTATCTTTTTTTCTAGTATCCACAATCATGTGAATTAATCTAAATCTCCTTCTCCAAAAGGATGGTTACTTTCATTTCATAAATGACCTTGGCTAGGGGTTCAAAAATTGAGGATGACATGAAAATCCGACTGGAACCCGATCCGAATTATTTGGGTTTAGGGTAAACCCGTTTTAAGAATAGGTCGGGATTGGGTCAACCCAAAAACTCGATTTGGATCCAATTTTTATTCGCTGCCTGCACCAAACCTTCTTGCATTCGCACCGCTCGAGCAAGCACCTGCTCCGCTCTCGCCCGCCCACCATTGCATCTTAATCCCCAGCTCGCGTCCGCCTGCAATCTGCACTCCACGCCGCTGGTAGCGAGCCTTCGCCTCTCGTGTCCTCCCCACTCACGTCTTCCTCGCTCGCTTCCGCATCCACTTCACTCGAGTCTGACTGCCATCGCAGTACTCGTGTTCGCATGCCACCGCAGTGCGATCCCCCACTTACATCTAACTGCAATCCATAGTTCGCACCACCACCAACAAGCCTTCCCCGCTCGCCTCCAAACTCAACACCTGGACCTGCGCTAGCCCGCACCATGCGCTGGCTTACATCCTGCGCTTGCCTACTGTGTTATATGTTTGCTGGTCTGGTCAGGTCAACCCGATAACCCACGCAGGTCAGGTTTGGGCTGGAATTTCTAACCCGTTTATAAAAAAGGGTCGGGTTCGGGTCTCGTCAAATAGTAGCAGGTCAAATATCGAGTTCGGTTAGAACCCAACCCGATTTTGACACCCCTAACCTTAACCACTCAAGCTTTGAATATCTTAAGTAGTAGCAACATTGATTTGGAGCAATTGATCAAAAATTAAGAAATAAAAAAAAATTCATGTATATTGGAATAAGTGGTGAATTAGGAGTTAAAAAAAAAAAAACAACTCAATTTTAGGTGATAGGAGATTCCTTTGAACAATCAAAGTGAAGTGGTCACTTAAACACCCATATTGAAAATATATCTATATAGTATAAGTAAATTTTGAGGTTAACTTTAGGGTTTCACTTTGCTTAAATTTTTTAGAGAGTGTTTAACACTTTATCTCCAATCCCCCTTTGCTTCTTCTTAGAACTATGAACTAGGAGGATGATTGTTATCATTACTATTTCTCGCACGTTTCTGGGATGGTAATGGAGGAGTTCTGGAGCTTTATGTTGGCGAACTACGTAGGATGCAATCTAAATATGAAACAGTATTTTAATACAAAAATTTTAATTTTTATACTAAAAAATTGCTTTAAGAAGAAAAATGAAGCCTTAGTTTTTGTTTGGTACAACTTTCTTGTTGTTTTCTAAAGTTGCTTTTTGATTTAAAAATTTTTGAACTATTAAAAATTTTAGGAGGATTTAAATACAAATCATAAAATTCCAATTTAATATTTAAATTTTTTATTTTTAAATTAAATTTTAATCTTTAAAATATAATAAAATTATCATTAATTTTAATTTATTTAAAGTGGAATGTTATTTTCCATCCATGTATATTGATTTGATTTAAATATTAAAATATTATATAAATAAATATAAAAATTTAGATGTTAATCACCGAAATACAATAGAATTATATGTTACGTATTTTAAGCCTATTAAATTTCATTAATAAAATATTTTTTTTAAAAAAGAAAAAAATTAATATGATAGTGCACCATTATAAAAATTGTGAAAGAATGACCTTAACCTTCACAGCTTAACCCAAAATCAATAAAAAAAAAGTGCTACATTTGAGATAATTTTATACTAAAAAGTTTTTTAGGGAGCAGTAAGAAAGTTATCCCAAATGAAGTCTTAAGCTTTGTTTGACTAAAACATATATATATATATATATATATATATATATATATATATATATATATATATATATATATATATATATATATATATGTGTGTGTGCACGCGCGTGTGTGTAAGGATCTACTTTCCATTAAAACCA
Organism: Dendrobium officinale; assembly: GCA_019514585.1. NCBI lineage: Eukaryota > Viridiplantae > Streptophyta > Magnoliopsida > Asparagales > Orchidaceae > Dendrobium > Dendrobium officinale. The sequence continues at coordinate 17,163,048 of CM033685.1, forward strand.
TTAGATCGGTCTCCAAAAATTTTGGTTGATTGGTATGAATCTCGAGACAATGTCTTATTATCTAACTAAACGTCTTGACCATATAAATTCATTGAATGGTTCGATGTAATTTCAAATAAGGTTCAATCAAGCGCATGAAATATATTTGATATTTATTAAACATTAATTGAGAGTCTAAATATTTCTATAAATTATCTACTTTTATGTAATGGATTGTTGTAACTGGGTCAAGCCATATGGTTTTTCATGTTCTTGGGTTTTTCACGTAAGAAATTCTGATCTCTTATGACTTCGCATGCTTGAATTTTTGTTTAAAGCTAAAAGATAAAGCACAAACACTATCACCATAAATATTTAAACACATAATAGTTTGGCACAGTTTTTGTGAAAATTTTTTCCAACATATCATAGGTTTTTTTTTTTGGCTGGAATGAATCCCTCAATCTTGAACTACAAAATATAGATAATGAAGACCACCTAGGCCCCACTTTGGATGATCATATGTGCAAAATGAAAATTTTCAAATTCAAATTCTATAATTCTTAAGAGATGCTGGACAATAAATAACACCATCATAGTATACGAGCATTTTCTAGTACTGTGTGCACATTCTAGTCTCAAAATTCTCTGAATTATGTATGTTGGAAGCATAACGTATTAACTCATATTTTGACCCAGTAAAATATTTTTTTAAAGAGTCCAAATCACAAATTGTATTCGCTATAGTATAAATATTGTAGTGCTTTAATTATATTAATTTTTCTATAATTTTTTAACATTGGTGCAAATTCTTAAGATTTTGACACATTTCGATACAACTAGGGGTTTGAGGACCGTCACATGTCCGTTTTACAAATTGATTTCATCAAAATTTTTTAAATATGGTAGTTTATAAATATTTTTCTACAAATTTTTAAGCTTCAAATTTGAAGATATAAGAAAATTTATATGAATTTATACTAAAAATTGAATAAATTATATAATTATATTTATATTATATTATTATTTTATTATAAAAATATTAATCCATTAACAAAATCCCATTTCTCATTTTTTATTTTCATTTTCCCTAAGCCATAGAGCAGGAAATGAAAAAAAAAAATAAAAGGGAGGATAAAGAAATTAGAACCTAAGATTTGAAGGTCGTAGATGAATTTTCATCAGTTAGTTTGTTGGAAAATTTGCTTGTCACATTATAAGGAACCGTTACTCTATTATTGACTTCAAGAATTTTTTATATTTTGTGTTTTATGCATTTTAATTTAGTTAAAACTTGCAAAAATTATGATATCTTGATTTTTAGCAAACTTTCACCGCCTAATTTTTGGGTGAAAAATATCAATGATATGAGCATTTTGACTATAATAATTTTGCTTTTTATTGGATAAAATAGAAGTTATTAAATTTTGACTGTAATAATTTTACTTTTTATTAGATAAACTAAAAGTTATTAAATTTTATATGATTTATAATTATGGTATTTTTATTTAACATATTGTTAGTATATGCATTGAAAATGAAAATAGGTGTGTGATTGGGTAATAGTTGTTCAATTTTACTATTATAATACTATGATAATAATATATGTGAGGATAAGTAAAAGCTAGTTCCATTAGCATTGGTTCAAGATTGATTGAACTATATAGGATAGTGATCCGATGGGCTTTTCATTAAATATTATAGTTGAGTGTTATTCTCTACTTATTCACATAATACATTGATTAAGAGCTATAATTAGTTATTAGTATGTTGACAGACAAAGATTGATGACTATATTTATTGAGTTAATGGTTACTAACAACTAACTCGCTATTGAGAAAATATCGTCTAAATTAGAACTTCTTACTTGTTTAGTATAATTACTAAAATACATGTTAATGATTCATTATTTTTGTATGACCTTACAATTATTGTATTATTTTATTATTACTATATTATTTTACTATTATTGTCACTGATTTTACTAGCGAAAATGGATTATTATTTTTATCGATACGAATACTGATACTATTTGATACTACTAATTCATTATATTGATACTAAGCACGTAATATGTTGAGTATGTGATTAAGATAATGATATGATATATGTGCATATATTTATATGATTTTACTATATTGATATGATTCTGACAATTCTTATCGATACTTTGGTTTTATTGTTTTATATAATTTCATTATTGATTGATAGTATTGATACGATGACTGCTTCATTAATTCAACACTCATACTTATTTATTGGTTTCTTCATTGTACTCTTATATTGGCTTATATATGTACTATAATGTTTTACTGTCTACAAATTTTATTAATATTATATGTGAGTTTTACTATCTATGTACTGATTCATGATCATATAAATATTATTAATATAATTTGGCTGCTGACATATATATTACGTTTTTGTCGTGCTATTAGTTCAATTGTAAGATTTGGTTATTATTATTTTAGTCAATACAACGGAGCAGGAGTGTGAGATTAATAAGGATTCTTCAAGTTTAGGTTATTATTATTTTAGTTATTTTTTTATACTAATGATAGAATAATTGTGTTATAATTGTATAAATCATGCGTAGTGTACATGATTTTTTTGGGAAAGAATATAGATGTATATATTGATGTTTTGATAGATATTTTATTTCACTAGTATTTATATTGATAAAAGAAATTAAGTAGATCTGATTGTTGTATATTAAAAAAAATAAAAGAATAATTTTTCTAAACTAGATTCAAGTGCATCACACATAATGTTAAGAATTATCTAAATTATGTTTGATAGGAGGCTTAAGAATCAAAATTCTTTGAATTCTATATGTTATGAGGCATAAGGGTTAAAATTTTTTAAATTATATTTGATATGAAGTACTTATTTATTTATTTTCTTATCACTGTTATTTAAATTCCTGATAACTACAATTATTATTCGGCTCAGTATAATGATTTATTATATATTGCTTTCAGCACTCAATTAAATGTTAAATATTGAATTGACTAAAATTTTAGATTGATAAATGAGGTATGTTGAGTGTGTTAGCTCATAGTTGTTTTGCCTTTTTTATTTTCAGGATCTAATAGATGGAAATTACCAATTGAGTAATAGTTTCAGGATCTTATTTGTGTATGTATAGGTATTTTTTCTTTTAATTTTTATACAATCATGATTATTTTTTATTGATATGTTATGTATCTTAGTCTGTCGCTATGTACAGTATATGTATATACATTTTGATGATTAATATAATGAAAATTTTGTGGGTGAGTTTTGTTTTAGTACATTAGATGTTATGAGTAACTCTGTGATTATTAGTATTTTAAAGTTAAAATTAGATAAAAAAAATTTAAAAAAAAAAATTAATTAGATCTTAGGATTCTCCTATTACATACCAATAAGATAAGATATGTCTAATATGTAGATCTTATTAGGTTGGGTTGTGACATCCGGGAAGCAGTCATGCCTCACATGTTGACACCTATTTTATCTATCCTTACAAGGAGAATTAGTAATTATATTCAAATGTATATTATCCTTACAAGGAGAATTAGTAATTATATTCAAATGTATATTATCCTTACAAGGAGAATTAGTAATTATATTCAAATGTATATAGTTCTATCGTTCTCAATTATGAAGTAGGGAAACTTCTTGTATTCCTTTTTATATAGTGGACTTTTGTAATCGCGCTATATCATGTGGTTTTCCCCACTCTTGAATTTTTCATATAAAAAGTTTGAATTTATTTCAACTTTATTTTACGCGCGCGGGAGTTTTTGTCCTAAGCTAAAATATAAAACACAAACTCTATCATCATAAAGTTTCTAGCATGTAACACCTCTTAAAGCCATTGTTGTTGTTGTTGTTTTTTTTTTTTTTAGTATGTTAAAAGATTGCAATCATATAGTTGAATTGGATAAAGTTTTTTTTATTAGCCTTTAACACCTATGGGTAGGTATTTCTAATGTTTGGGCATATGATTGAAGTGATAAGGAAGAATATGTGTGAAAATTGAGGTTGAGAACATTTTGATGATAGAGTTAGACTGCGGGTCGATAAATACAAGTTCGAGCGACATTCAATCAATGGTTGAAAGATATTTGAACTATATTAAAGCATTATTGAAACCTAGTTTGAACTTGATTCACTCCAAATTCAAATCTTATTCATGTAAAAAAATTAAACTTGTTAGAGCATATTTGATCACATATAAACTTGGCTCAAATATCATTTGGCCTTTGTTTGAAACTCTTTCAATCATTGTTGATTTTGATTCAAAAAAGCCCAATGCAAGTTGAAGAACTTTCCTTTTGTGTATTATAGCGAGTAAATCAAGCATGAATATTCTTGTATTGTATAGAGAAGACCAGTAAAAAATCAGTCAAATTGGTAGGGCATTTGCTAGAAAAATATTGATGGTACCAACAAGTAATACTTTCAAAGATCTCACTGATATTTTGGTGAAGTACAAATTGATCTTTCATTCTTCATATTTGATTATATAATAACCCCATATTTGATTTTTTAGGGGTGTCAATTCGGGTCAACGGGTTGGGTTCGGGTCGAACCCAGAACTGTTCGGGTCAAACCAAACCTGACCCGTTTTGGGTCAGGTTTCCAGACCCGAACCTGACCAAATTTGGGTCCGGGTCAACCCGACCCGACACGAATGACCCGAAGTTGACCTAAAATTGCTAGTTTTCGGGTCAATTTTCGATTTTCGGGTCAAATCGGGTAAAAAAAGGGTCAATCTTGGGTTTTCAAGTCAAATAGGAGTTTTCGCGTCATTTTCGAGTCATTTTCGGGTTGCTGGGTCAACACAAACCTGACCCGATTTTTAAAACGGGTTGATTTATTGAACCCGAACCCGACCCGTTTCGGGTCCAGGTTGATCCTAACCCAGATTTTTCTGGGTCGTATTTCAGGTCGTGTCAAAAATTGACACCCCTAATTTTTTTATTCAATGGATGTAAAATTGGGTCAATTTTTCTGAGAAAAGATAATTTGAAGAAAGAGAGCTACAATTATATGCAATAAAAAAAAATTTCACAGTCAAGAAATCAAGGAAAGAAATTGAAGATAATATGTTGGAGCCTAATCTAAACCTCATACTATGCGTATAAGCTTTTTCGTACTTCTTTGAAGTTTATTTTTATACTTAAGTGTTCAAACCTATTGCTTGAAGTTAGCTTTCGAACCCATACCGCTATGTACATATATAGGGAAAAAGAGAATAGACAAAGACATACAGATAGAGAGAGAGAGAGCACGGGCGGATCTACATTGGGGGCCTAGGTCCATGGGTCCCTACTCACCAAAACACTAAAATTCAGCCCATCTTAAATTATATTAATATTATAATTAACATATATTAGGTTAAATATAATTTCTAAAATTAATAATTACTTCCGCCTCTGCCTCCCACGCGCTGGAACTTTTATTTGGTCCAGTCACCTGACGTCGCTCTACGTCCGGACGTCAGTAAAATAGTGACACGTGTTCTCACTATTTACCGTGCGGCCCGACAACCCCGACCCGGAACGGAGACGGGATTGCTATGTTCGCGTGTTACTAGGTTTTGCACGGTATTTGCTCGGTATTGGTCGATTTTGCTTGGCAATAACGAGAAATATCATTTTGTGAAGACCAATACCGAGCAATACCGAGAAATACCGAGCAATACCGAGGTTTTCTCGGTATTGCTCGGTATACTCGGTATTGCTCGGTATTTCTCGGTATTACTCGGTATTAGTCTTCACAGAGCGATATTTTCATTATGGTCAAGCAATACCTAGAGCAACACCGAGCAATACCGAGCAATACGCGAACATGGCAATCCCGAGTCAAGTCGTCGGGCCGCGCCGTATTGAGTAAGACCACGTGGCGACATGTTATTGGCATCCGAACGTAGAACTACGTCAGGTCACATGACGTAATAATTGACATGCCTTCATTAAGGTTTTTTTTTATGATGTTGGCACAAAACTCTCTCTCTTGTTGTTGTTCTTTTTTTAATTTTTATTTCTGTCCCCACTTTTTTTTTTTTGGATTTGTTTTTTAGGAGAGAGGAGGAGAATTAATAAAAAAATTTAAGAAATCTTAGTAAATTATTTAATTTAATTATATTAATGTTATACTTTTGAATTATTTATTATATATAAAATTAATTTAATAAAAACTAATTTAGACGCGATGCCTTCATTCAGGTTTTTTAAAGATATGTGCTATAATTTATAAGTATTTTTATATAAAGAGATCCCAAATATCATTGTCATGAAGTTATGAGGTGTGCCGTGTTGCCTTTGTATTAGCTCCTTACGTGTATGAATATTTTCGAGCGAAATTGTTAGGAAACCACCATTAGATATTAGAAAATTAAATAAATTAGCAGATATTCTGATGTAGAGTCTGTCTGGGGAAAAATTATTACGTGCGGAATTTGAATGTAATTCACGTCCAGACTCATTAATCTAATAAAAGGCGGCCACATCGTTAATATACATATTATATATAATTTTATATATAGTATGTATATTAATACATGCTGTATAGATCGATGTGGCCCTCTTCTGTATATTGGAGTCTGGATACCGTCTGAACTCCGCACATAATAATTTCTCTTGATTGGGATAGCTTTCTGATTTTTAATTTTCATATAACAATCATAATTTTATCTTGCTACTATTTTATTTTCAATTTTTCATTATTTCTTACAAATTTTTATAGTTGAAAGCTTTTTTCTGCATCAATAATGAAAAAAAAGTTACGCAAGCTTCGTTTGTGATAGCTTTCATGCTGCTTTATGAAGCAGTTTACTTGAACAAATTTCTAATGAAAAAATTTTGTACTAAAAACATTACTTAAAAAAATAATAAAAAATTGTTTCAAACAAAGCCATACTACTCAAGACTTTCAAAATCAATTTTATAAAAAAATAATAACAGACTCAAACAAACTCATAATTTTTACATTTTAGGGTCCATTTTGAACTATTTTAATTTTTTATAAAGATGATTGTGAAGTTGATGTGAAGAAAATATTAAATTTATTAATTATATGATTAAATTTAGGGGTGTCAATTTTTGTCACGACCCGAAACACGATCCGAATCCGACCCGAAAAAATCCGGGTTAGGGTCAACAAATCAACCCGTTTTAAAAATCGTGTCGGGTTCGGATTGACCCATCAACCCGAAATTGACACGAAAACTCTTATTTGACCCGCAGATTGACCCGATTTTGACCCGAAAAATCGAAGATTGACCCGATTTTGACCCAAAACTAGCAATTTTAGGACAACTTCGGGTCATTCGTGTCGGGTCGGGTTGACCCGGATCCGAATCGGGTCGGGTTCGGGTCCGGAAACCTAACCCATTTTTAAAAATGGGTCGGGTTCAGGCTGACCTGAATAGTACCGAGTCAGTTCCGGGTTCGACCCGAACCCGACCCGTTTACCCGAATTGACACCCCTAATTAAATTATTATATGTGAAATATATTTTAAATAAAAACTATATCTAATAATTTTATTTTCTTTTATTTTAAGAAAAAAAAAATATTAGAGGAACAGGCGGCACTTATCACGCTCAGACGCTGCGTATTTTCAGTCATTGATTCCTGTGACCGAGCACGAGAGGAAAGCATTTATGCCACCTCTGTATCAACCGAGAGCATCAAATGCAGTCATGTCCCACGGAATCATCAATGCTTTTTTATTTTTATTTTTCCTTAATATTAAATATTTAAAACTTAAATTTAATGATGTATTAATAATTTTAAAAGTTTTAAATAATTATCAACTATATTAGGCGTTATTAAATAAGATAAAAAAAATAGTATTATGATATATTGATATAAATAATATAACGATGAACCTAAGAATTTTTTAAATTTATGTTTAAGATATCATCTATAGCACTAATATTGATACATCTTCAAAAAAATATCTTGATCAGGCACGAATCTTAAGAAAAAATCAAGTTGAAAACTTCTAAAATTAAATTTGGGATCATTCTTGTTGCGTCCTGGAGTATTCGCGGCGGTAGAGAAATATTTAGTTTAACGTCTTAGCATTGTACGAAGATCCAGCACACAAGCAGATAAGTGAAAGAGTGTAGCATTCATAAGAGACACCAGAGTTTTTTACGTGGAAAACCCGTGAAAGGGGGAAAAACCACGGGGCCTGGCCCAGTTTGAATGAATCCACTAGTATTTGTAGTCGATTACAAATGAGGCCCTTCCTTGGGAGAAGGCCTTGGATTGATGTAGCAAATATACATCATATAGATTGCACTACATGGTAGGAGTGACATATACAAGTTCGTTTGGTCGGACGGACCGTAGTCGGCGACGAAGGTCGGGAAGACCGTAGTCGGCAGGAGACTGGGGTCTGAAAGACCGTTGTATGTTGATGGAGGTCGAAAGGACCATAGTAAGAGACGGTGGTCGGGAAGACCGTAGTAGGCAGGAGACCGGGGTTTGAATGTCGGGCTTTAAGCAGGACGTCGGGTCTTCAGCAGGACGTAGGGACTGGACGTCGGGCCTTAAGAAGGACGTCGGGTCTTCAGCAGGACGTAGGGACTGGACGTCGGGCCTTAAGCAGGACGTCGGGTCTTCAGTAGGACGTAGGGACTGGACGTCGGGCCTTAAGCAGGATGTCGGGTCTTTAGCAGAACATCGGGCCTTAAGCAGGACGTTGGGTCTTCAGCAGGACATAGGGACTGGACGTCGGGCCTTAAGCAGGACGTCGGGTCTTCAGCAGGACGTAGGGACTGAAAGTCGGGCCTTAGCAGGACGTCGGGTCTTCAACAGGACGTAGGGATTGAACGTCGGGCCTTAAGCAGGTCATCGGGTCTTCAACAGGACGTAGGGACTGGACGTCGGGCCTTAAACAGGACGTCGGGTCTTCAGCAGGACGTAGGGACTGGACGTCAGGCTTTAAGCAGGACGTCGGGTCTTTAGCAGAACGTCGGGCCTGAATGTCGGACCTTTAATAGAACGTCGGGCCTGAACATCGGGCCTAAACGTCGGGCCTTGAGATGGCGGTGCGGCGAAACTACGGCGGTGGTCCGACGAGGCTCCGGCGGTGGTCCGGCGAGGCTCTGGCGGTGGTCCGGCGAGGCTCCAACGGTGGTCCGGCGAGGTTCGGACGGTGGTCGAGGAGGAGCTTCTTCCTCCTCTTCCCCCTCTTCTCCTATTCTCTTCTTGCTTGGGCCTCTCTCTTGTGAAGAATGAGGGCTCTATTTATAGATTTCCTGGAGTGGCATGGCCCGTAAATAGGCGTGAGATCAGGGGCGAATAGGGAGTGGTCGAATGGACAACCGATATCGAGTCCTTTGATCATGCACCATTCATTGGGAATTTGAAGGCCTTAAAGATGTTGGAATTCTGCGATCTTGGGCTCGTTGGATTCGTCTCGTCGAGTCGTTCGATTCGAGTATAAGCTCGTCAAAATCGGAGACCGTTTGGTAACTCAAATTGCAGTTTGAACCTTCCAACAGTGCTTTGAGCCCTTGATTCGGACTCATTTGGGCTCGGATTGGGTTGATCTTGGTGTCGTTGAGTTCGTATTTCCGAGACGCTCAGTTCGACTATAAGGTTGCTGAAATCGGAGTTCGGGTGCGCTTGGAATTAATTTTTGAAGTTTCCAACTAGCTTTTGCCTCGAGATTCGTGCCAGATCAAGCTAATTTTGTGATGCCGTATCAGTTGCCCCCCTATTTTCGGACGTCGAAGCTCCAGAAGTCCGAAAATACTTGTTCCAAAATTTTATATTCGCCGAATCGCAAAAAATTGCGTTCCGAAAGTTGAACACTTGCACAAACTTGATTGTAGAGGCCCCGTTGAGCTCCGAAAGTGTCGAAATCTAGTCCGGAACGTCGAAAAACGTGTCTAGGGACCCCAAAAATGTCCAAATCGGACCGTCCGGGCCGAAAATCGGGCTCGGAGACGCTTAGGCGGCCGAATGGCCGTCTGGCCGGCCAGCCGCCGTACGCCGCCGCTCGCCGGCGGCGGCGCCCGCCGCGCGGGCTCGCGAACAGGCGCGCCCCAAGGGGCGCGCGGTTGCTGGCCGGCGGTTGCTTAATATTTTTTTTTTAATTCGTGGGGCCCACAAAATTTCGAAAAATTCGAAAAAATTCTAGAAAATTCTGAAAAAATTTTAGAAAATTTTAAAAATTTAGAAACTCTAGAAACTTCCCCCCTTCTCTCCAAAAAAGTATAAATAGGCCCCTAGGGCCTTTCGAAAATTTGTCTCTCTCCTCTTCTTCTTCTGTTTTCTTTTTTTTTTTTTCTTCTCTTCTTCTCCTCCTTTCTTCTCATCTCCCTCTGTCCTTTCTATTGAGGCCTTCCCTCAGTTTTCTGAGGCCCCTCTCTTGGCAAGGAAGTCCGGAGATTCTCTCCTTTTTTCATCTCCCTCTGTCCTTTCTATTGAGGCCTTCCCTCAGTTTTCTGAGGCCCCTCTCTTGGCAAGGAAGTCCGGAGATTCTCTCCTTTCTTCATCTCCCTCTGTCCTTTCTATTGAGGCCTTCCCTCGGTTTTCCGAGGCCCCTCTCTTGGCAAGGAAGTCCGGAGATTCCCCATTCTTCTCTTTCTCCCTCTTTTCTTCGAGAGATCTTGTGGAGTTCTGATGTTTGGTGATTTGCGATGGAGGTCGGATAAACCGTTGTAAGGAGGGAGGTTGAAATGACGGGCATACTTCCAGCATCGGGGAGAAGTATGATGACAGGCAGGAATTCAACGTCGGGTAGTCATACAGTGTCGGGCAGAAGACCGACGAAAGTCTATTAACTGGTAGAAGTCTGACATCTGGTAGAAGTACGAAGTCGGGTAGAGGTGCAGCGCCAGGTACAAGACTGATGAAAGTTCATCGACGGGTAAAAGTCTGACGACGGTTAGTAGTCTGACGACAAGTAGAAGTTCGACGCAAGGAGAAGTTCGATGTCGGGTAGAAGTCCGACGACAGGCAGAAGTCCGTAGTCGGGTAGAGATGCAGCGTCAAGTAGAAGACCGACGAAGGTCTGTTGACGAGCAGAAGTCCGATGTCGGGTAGTCATACAACGTCGGGCAGAAGACCGACGAAAGTCTATTAAGTCCGATATCTGGTAGAAGTACGAAGTCGGGTAGAGGTGCAGCACCATGTACAAGACCGATGAAAGTCTGTCGATGGGCAAAAGTTTGACGACGGTTAGTAGTTTGACGGCAAGCGGAAGCCCGTAGTCAGGTAGAAGTATGGCCTTGGGTAGAAGACCGTTGAATGATCGTCGACGAGCAGAAGTCCGACGACGAGTAGAAGTCCGCTGACGAGCAGAAGTCCGATGACAGGGAGATGTCTGACGTCGTGTAGAAGTACGGCCTCGGGTAGAAGACAGATGAAAGTTCATCGATGGGCCGAAGTCCGACGATGAGTAGAAGTCCGCTGACGAGCAGAGGTCCGACGACAGGGAGAAGTCCGACGTTGTGTAGAAGTATTGTCGGGTAGAAGACCGACAAAATTTTATCGACGAGCAAAAGTCCGACGATGGGTATTAGTCCGATGAAAAGAAGAATTTCGGCGTCGTGTATTAGTCCGTCGAAAATCCTTTCCGAGGTTGTATGCCGGAGCCCTGCTTGACGACGTTAACCTATGTGGAAGAGGTCGGGAGAATCCACTAAGGATGTGAGACCTTTCCGAGGTTGTATGCCGGAGCCCTGCTCGACGACGTTAACCTGTGTGGAAGAGGCCGGGAGAATCCACCAAGGATGTAAGACCTTTCCGAGGTTGTATGTCCGAGCCTTTGCTCGACGACGTTAACCTGTGTGGAAGAGGTCGAGAGAATCCACCAAGGATGTAAGACCTTTCCGAGGTTGTATGTCGGAGCATTTGCTCGACGACGTTAACCTGTGTGGAAGAGGCTGTGAGAATCCACCAAGGATGTAGGACCTTTCCGAAGTTGTATGTTGGAGCCTTTGCTCGACGATGTTAACCTGTGTGGAAGAGGCCGGGAGAATCCACCAAGGATGTGAGACCTTTCCGAGGTTTGTATACCGGAGCCCTGCTCGACGACGTTAACCTGTGTGGAAGAGGCCGGGAGAATCCACCAAGGATGTAGGACCTTTTCGAGGTTGTATGCCGGAGCCTTTGCTCGACGACGTTAACCTGTGTAGAAGAGGCCGGGAGAATCCATTAAGGAAGTGATACCTTTCCGAGGTTGTATGCCGGAGCCCTGCTCGACGACTTTAACCTGTGTGGAAGAGGTCGGGAGAATCCACTAAGGATGTGAGACCTTTCCGAGGTTGTATGCCGGAGCCCTGCTCGACGACGTTAACCTGTGTGGAAGAGGCCGGAAGAATCCACCAAGGATGTAAGACCTTTCCGATGTTGTATGTCGGAGCCTTTGCTCGACGACGTTAACCTGTGTGGAAGAGGTCGAGAGAATCCACCAAGGATGTAAGACCTTTCCGAGGTTGTATGTCGGAGCCCTGCTTGACGACGTTAACCTGTGTGTAAGAGACCGGGAGAATCCACCAAGGATGTAAGACCTTTCCGAGGTTGTATGTCGGAGCCTTTGCTCGACGACGTTAACCTGTGTGGAAGAGGTCAAATCGGATCCCCCTGGGATCAATTTTACCTTGATTGGGAGGGGGCGAATGCCGCGTGTATCCCGAATCAAAGATAATGAAGGGTCTATCTTTGGACCGTTATATCTTTGGACCGTTACTACCTTTTTTGAGGTCGAGATCAAGACCTTGCCCAAGGAGTATGAGTCATACAGGGGACTGTATGAAGCTCACTATTGATAGGAAGTATCCTTGCATTTGCTGAGATTTTCCTGAAATATCTTATTGATATTTGAAATATTGGTGGAAACTTCTTGATCATAGTCGGAGTTAAGGTTGCCCCCCAGTCCGCATCTGATTCTTATGAAATTGATGCAGTAATGAATGATATCAAGAAGTTGATAAGAGCGATCTTTTGATATTGGAGCAATAATTGCCTCCCAGTCGGGAATCACTTTCCCACAGACGGCGCCAAACTGTTGCGTCCTGGAGTATTCGCGGCGGTAGAGAAATATTTAGTTTAACGTCTTAGCATTGTACGAAGATCCAGCACACAAGCAGATAAGTGAAAGAGTGTAGCATTCATAAGAGACACCAGAGTTTTTTACGTGGAAAACCCGTGAAAGGGGGAAAAACCACGAGGCCTGGCCCAGTTTGAATGAATCCACTAGTATTTGTAGTCGATTACAAATGAGGCCCTTCCTTGGGAGAAGGCCTTGGATTGATGTAGCAAATATACATCATATAGATTGCACTACATGGTAGGAGTGACATATACAAGTTCGTTTGGTCGGACGGACCGTAGTCGGCGACGAAGGTCGGGAAGACCGTAGTCGGCAGGAGACTGGGGTCTGAAAGATCGTTGTATGTTGATGGAGGTCGAAAGGACCATAGTAAGAGACGGTGGTCGGGAAGACCGTAGTAGGCAGGAGACCGGGGTTTGAATGTCGGGCTTTAAGCAGGACGTCGGGTCTTCAGCAGGACGTAGGGACTGGACGTCGGGCCTTAAGAAGGACGTCGGGTCTTCAGCAGGACGTAGGGACTGGACGTCGGGCCTTAAGCAGGACGTCGGGTCTTCAGTAGGACGTAGGGACTGGACGTCGGGCCTTAAGCAGGATGTCGGGTCTTTAGCAGAACATCGGGCCTTAAGCAGGACGTTGGGTCTTCAGCAGGACATAGGGACTGGACGTCGGGCCTTAAGCAGGACGTCGGGTCTTCAGCAGGACGTAGGGACTGAAAGTCGGGCCTTAGCAGGACGTCGGGTCTTCAACAGGACGTAGGGATTGAACGTCGGGCCTTAAGCAGGTCATCGGGTCTTCAACAGGACGTAGGGACTGGACGTCGGGCCTTAAACAGGACGTCGGGTCTTCAGCAGGACGTAGGGACTGGACGTCGGGCTTTAAGCAGGACGTCGGGTCTTTAGCAGAACGTCGGGCCTGAATGTCGGACCTTTAATAGAACGTCGGGCCTGAACATCGGGCCTTGAGATGGCGGTGCGGCGAAACTACGGCGGTGGTCCGACGAGGCTCCGGCGGTGGTCCGGCGAGGCTCTGGCGGTGGTCCGGCGAGGCTCCGACGGTGGTCCGGCGAGGTTCCGACGGTGGTCGAGGAGGAGCTTCTTCCTCCTCTTCCCCCTCTTCTCCTATTCTCTTCTTGCTTGGGCCTCTCTCTTGTGAAGAATGAGGGCTCTATTTATAGATTTCCTGGAGTGGCATGGCCCGTAAATAGGCGTGAGATCAGGGGCGAATAGGGAGTGGTCGAATGGACGACCGATATCGAGTCCTTTGATCATGCACCATTCATTGGGAATTTGAAGGCCTTAATGATGTTGGAATTCTGCGATCTTGGGCTCGTTGGATTCGTCTCGTCGAGTCGTTCGATTCGAGTATAAGCTCGTCAAAATCGGAGACCGTTTGGTAACTCAAATTGCAGTTTGAACCTTCCAACAGTGCTTTGAGCCCTTGATTCGGACTCATTTGGGCTCGGATTGGGTTGATCTTGGTGTCGTTGAGTTCGTATTTCCGAGACGCTCAGTTCGACTATAAGGTTGCTGAAATCGGAGTTCGGGTGCGCTTGGAATTAATTTTTGAAGTTTCCAACTAGCTTTTGCCTCGAGATTCGTGCCAGATCAAGCTAATTTTGTGATGCCGTATCAATTCTAACTCCAATTTCAGCAAACTTACGGTCAAACTGAATGTCTGGAGAATATGAATCCAACGACACCAAATTCGACTCAATCTGAGCTCAAATGGGTCCAAATCAAGGGCACAAAGCAATGTTGCAAGGTTTGAATCACAATTTTTCGATCACCATACAGTTTCTAAACGTGACATGCTTATAGTTGAATCGAGCGGCTCGACAAGACGAATCCAACGAACCCAATATCATGGAATTCCGACATCATTAAGACCTTCAAATGTATAGCAAACAGTCCACGATCAAGGGATTCAACATCGATCGTCCATCCAAACTATTCCCCATTTACCCTTGATCTTCCTCCTATTTATGGGTCATGCTACTATAGGAAATCAATAAACAAACTCCTCCTTTCTCTTGAAAAGGGACCCCTAAGCCTAAGGAAACAAAAGAGAGATTGGAGATCACTTTTACCTCCTAGCCTCCTCGATCAGCGCCCGGAGTTCTGCCGAACCATTGCCTGAGGCCCCTGACTTCTGTCGAACCATCATCAGACGCCTGGAGTTCTGCCAAACCACCACTTGAGGCTCGGGCTTCTACCAAACCATCACCTGACAACCGGAGTTCTGTTGGACCACCACCTGACGCCCAAAGTTCTGTCGGACTACCACCTGAGGCCTTGAGTTCTACCGGACCACCATCTGATACTCAGAGTTCTATCGGACAACCACCTAACGCCCAGAGTTCTGCAGAACCTGAGACGAAGACTTATGTCGAACCACCACCTGAGGTCCGGACTTTTACCGGACCACCACCTGACGCCTAGAGTTATGTTGGACCACCACCTGAGGCTCGAACTTCTGTCGGACCACCACCTGAGACCCGAAGTTTTGTCAGACCACCACCTGAGGCCCGAAGTCCTGCCAGACTACCATCTGAAGCACAAACTTATGCTAGACCATCACCTGACACTCGGAGTTCTGTCGAACTATCACCTGACGTCCAGAGTTATATCAGACCACCATCTGGCATCCGAAGTTCCGCCGAATCACCACCTGATGCTCAGAGTTCTGCCACCTGACGCCCAGAGTTATGTCGGACCACCGTCCACGCAAGATTTCTGTCAGACCAATGCTCGACGCCGGAGTTCTATTGAACCACCGCCCGACCACGAAGTTCTACCAAACCAACACCATACTACCAACTGATGCCCGAATTTTTAAATAATGTCGGACTTCTGCAAGTCCACCAAGTGATTCTGGACTTTTATCCCCTTTTGTCACTATATTTCAACTATACGGTTGACATTTGTAATATGATCGCCTTCAAGGATGAGTCAGCCCACTGTAATCTACCCAAACACTAGTTGAATCATTTCAACTGGGCAAGGCCCCGTGGTTTTTCCCCTTTCCATGGATTTCCTTGTAAAAAAAAAAATCTTGTGTTATTTGTATGTGAGCTGGATATCCGTAGAACACTAAGACGCACTATTATAACTCTTTCGCCACATATATTCTATCCCGCAACAAATATAATTATAAAGCTTTGTATGAAATAACTTTTTAGCTATTTTCTATAGCAATGTTTTAGTATAAATTTTTTTTCATTAAAATATTTTGTACCAAAAAGTTATTCTAGAAAGCAGTAAAAAAGCTATTTCCAATGAAGTCTAAATTTATAGGTGTTGCGTCCTAGAAAATTCGCGGCGGTAGAGAAATATAAAGATTAATGCCTTAGCTTTGTACGAAGATCCAGAACACAAGCAGATGAAAGAAATGAGGGTGTAGCGTTCATAAGAGACACCAAAATTTTTACGTGGAAACCCCTAAAAAGGGGGAAAAACCATGGGGGCTTGGCCCAGTTTGAATGAATCCACTAGTTCTTGTAATTGATTACAAATGAAGCCCATCCTTAGGAGGAAGGCCTTAGCTCGAAGTAACAAATATACATCATATAAAATGCATTGCATGGTGGAAGTTGGAAGAATCAATGTTGATATGTTTGTTTGGGGCAGCAAACCATAGTCGACGAACGATGTAGATCGGAAGAACCATATTCGGCGGGTGACGGAGGTCAGAATGATCGTAGTCTGTGAGCGACATAGGTCAGAAGGACCGTTGTATTGCGACGGAGGTCTGGATGATCGTAGTCACCGGGTGACGGAGGTCAGAAGGACTATTGTCCGCAGACGACAAAGGTAAGAAGGATCGTAGTCGGCAGGAGACGGAGGTCGGGAGGACCGTAGTCGGCGGGCGACGAAGGTCGGGAGGACCATAGTCGGCGAAGAATGTAGTCGGCAGACGACGGAGGTCCAAAGGACCATAGTCTGCTAACGACAGAGATCGGAAGGACGGTAGTTGGATGACAGTGGTTGGAAGGACTGTAGTTGGCGGACTAGCGGAAGTCCTGCGGTGTTCGGCAGACTGATGGAATTCCGATGGAGGACGGCAAACTATGAAAGTCTGACGATGGTCGGCGAGCAAGCGGATGTCCGGCGGCAGTCGATGAACTGGTAGAAGTCCGACGGCGGTCGGAGGACGGGTGGAAGTCCGGCGGCGATCGGCGAACTAGTGGAAGTCTGGCAGCGGTCGACGGATTGGCAGAAGTTTGTCAGTGGTTGGCGAATTGGTGGAAGTTCGGCGTCGGTAGACAAACTGTCAGAAGTCCGTCGGCGGTCGACGAACTGGTAGAAGTCCAGCTGCGGTCGGCGAACTGGTGGAAGTCCGGCGGCGGTCGACGAACTGGTAGAAGTCCGTCGGTGGTCGGGAAGAAATCTGGTGGTGGTCGGCGGGAAATCCGACGATGGTTGAGAGGAATACTGGCGGTGGTTGGCAGGAACCCCGGTGGTGGTCGGCGGGAACTCCGGTTGTGGTCGGCAGGAACTCCTGTGGAAGTCCGGCGATAGTCGGCGGCAAGAGAGCTCCCAAATTCCTCCCTTCCTTCTCCTCTTTCTCTCCCTTCTCATGAGAAGAGTGGGGGGCTATTTATAGTTTTTTTAGAGTGGCATGACTTGTAAATATATGAAGGATCAAGGGTAAGTTGGGAGTGGTTGGATGGACGGTCGATGTTGAATCCTTTGATCATGAACCGTTTGATGGACATTTGAATGTCTTAGTGATGTCAGAATTCAGTGATCTTGGGCTCGTTGGATTCGTCTCATCGAGCCGCTCGATTTGACTATAAGCTTGTTATGTTTGGAAACCGTTTGGTAATCCAAGTTGTAGTTTGAACCTTCCAACAACGCTTCGGGTCCTTGATTTGGACTCATTTGGGCTCGGATTGAGTCGATTTTGGTGTCGTTGGGTCTGTGTTTCCGAGACGCTCAGTTCGACTGTAAGTTTGCTGAAATCGGAATTCATATGATCTTCGATTTAATTTCTGAAGTTTCCAACTTGATTTTGCCTCAAGATTCGTGTTCAATCAAGGTAATTTTTGATGATATATCAATAGGTACTAAAATTTATCATGATGTGTTTTACGGCGGAATATCTTGATATAATTTTTTTCCTTAAATAAGATAAAATTATGTAAGAAAATTTTGATAGAAATGAAAACTTATAAGCCTACAAATTTGTACTAAGATTAATATAATTTTGTATATCATATATGACATTAATATCAGTGTAAATTTATGAGCTTTAAAGCACATCCTGATGTGTTTTACATCGAAATTTCCTAGGCAAAATTTTCTCATTAAATAGGAAACAATTGTGTTAGGGTATCATAATGTAAAACACATCAAAATATGCTTCAGAGCCATTAGATTTAAATCAACATTATGAAATTTCAATATATCATACACAGTAAAAAAAAAAATCATACATAGTATTAGTATTAGAGCAAATATAAGGACGTTGAAGCTAATCATGATACATTTTACATTAGGATTTTCTTACATAATTTTCTTCAATAAATAAGAAAAAAAATTATGTTAGGATATCTAATGTAAAACACAACTTGATGAGCTAATAATCTTAGAAAGTTGTACTAAGATAAATATAATTCAAGATATCATATACAACACTAATATCAATATAAAAAAAAAAAACGTTAAATATATTATGATATCAAGTTGATTACGGCTTCGTTTGGGACAACTTTTTTATTGTTTTCTAAGGCTTAGTTTGACATGGCTTTCTTATTGCTGTCTAAGGCTTCGTTTGGGACGGCTTTTTTATTGCTTTCTAAAACGGAGTTTTAGTACAAAAATAAAAAAATTTGTACTAAAACTCCGTTTTAGAAAGCAGTAAAAAAGCCGTCCCAAACAAAGCCTAAGACATCGTTTGGGACGACTTTCTTGCTCTTTCTTAAAGCAGCTTTCTAATTTTTGTATTAACAAGCTGCTTTAAGAAGCGATAAGAAAGCTGTCCCAAACAAAATTTAAATAAACTTTTAAGTACAAAAATTTTATATTAAAAATTTATTTCAATAAACATTAAGAAAGCCGTCTCAAACCAAACTTAGATCACTTAAATTTGTAATCCAAAATATCATATACCTAACTTATTCTACTATGAATTTTTAACGGTTCAGATTTGAAGGCCCCCGAGTAAATTGTATTGCAGGATTGTGATTGGAGTAATGGAAGAGTTAAGCCCAGCGGTGTTCATCAAGTGGTCAAATTCCCTCGTCGGGCCCCATCTGGACCATCCATCCATCTGATAGTCATAACTCTTTCCACATGAAAAATACGGCTTCGGACTCTGTTATGGCCCACCTTTCACTATACCAAAGCAAGGCTAACAATTTGTTGGATATGATTTATATCATACATCCACTTGTGATCTGAATCGAGCGATTTATTAGTGCACTAAATGTAATATTTTTTTTAATTCTAATATGATTTAAGCTTTCAACATGTTTTCATTTGATTCTAAGTTCAAACCAAAATTATTGGATTTCAAATAAATTCTAAATAATTTTGAGTAAACAATATAAAAGGCAAGCTATTTCTCCCTCCATAATTTTTTTTTAATTTTAGTTGTTGTATTTGCCCTAATAATTACTTCGGTTATTCTGCTACTCCGCCTCCTCTGCTTCGAGCCATGACACACGCGGCACGTCTGCTTTGTCTTTGCATTTTCATGCGTTGGATGATTTTTTTTTTTTTTTACATAAGCTACTCCAGTTAAAGGCCTCCTTCGTGGTTTACTCGTAGAAGACAATAGAGGTGGCACCTCCCCTACAATGCAAATCTCTGATTTTGTCCATCTATCGCACTCCCAAAACGACGTCCTTCCTTACCTTGAGTTTTCCCTATTTCATGTACTTCATCTCCAACTGAAGACTATTAAGCCTCTTTTTGCATATTTGTGTTTCTCCTAGGGTCTCTGTATAGATCTCGCGATCAATCTTCTCACTATGTTCAAAGTAAATTCAGTTTATGAGCATTTTGCGTATGTGGTTTGATTGTTGTTGGCCCTACTTTTGGTGTGTAACCCTTACTTATCAATGTTCTGATTCCTATCAGTACATATAATAGCCTATTTTTTGATCCAGTCAAATAAATTTTTTTAGGAGTCTTTATGAGTCAAAATCATAAATCATCTTTGTCATAACATTGATATTGTAGTTATTAAATTACATTAATTTTTTCATAATTTTTAGACACTAGTGCAAATCCTTAAGAAATTGATACGTTGGTACAAATGTGGATTTTGAACCATTAGGTTTCCATTTTGCAAACCGATTTCACGATAATATTAACATATAATGAATTATTTTATTGATATTTTTTTATATTTTTTGAAACCCTAAAAGGATTTAGATGAATTTTATACTAAAACCCACTATTTTTAAAAATCGGACAGGACTGGACGATTCAACCGAGAACTGGTTGGGTGGTGGTTGGGCCGATCCAACTTAAAATCTGGCTTAACATCAAACCGCATTGAACCGACAAAATCAGCGGTTCATCCAGTGAATCGTTGAACCGGTCCGGGTTAGAAAGAATCGGTTGGTTATATTAAAAAAATTAATTAAATTGAAAATAATATATTTTAGTTTATTAATATGATGATTAATTATATTATAATATGCATGTTATCTCACATAATGTATTTAGTAAAAAGTGTGTACTTCACACTATCTAAAGGGTTAAAGACAACAACCTTAAACTCCTATAATGTGAGACAAAAAAAGTTGTATGAATAATATATTAATTGGAATGTGAATTTGAGTTTAGTTGAGCTACAACTTTGGGCTAGTTGGACTATGAATTTGAGCCGGTTGGATTGCAAAATTTTTAATATGTATTATAAATTTATTATAATATATATTATAAGAATTACTAATATAAAAATTTAATATTATAAATTTATATATTATATTAAATATTATTCTTATAAATATATTTATTTTTATAAATTTTATTATATTTTTTAAAAACTTTATAAATATTATTAAATGCTCATATATTATAATATTATATTAACGATTATATTATATCATTTGTTTTAATATGTATAGATATTTTCTTATTTTGTACCGTCGTGATTAGATCTATTTTATCAGCCTTTTTTTGCTTTATAGGCTTGTACTATAGTATAAATATTGTATATATCTTTGATGAAATGAAAAGATATTTTTGGATAAGTATAATTGATTCTTCTTTTTGAAGTTAATTAAAAGCTCAAATTTTAATTGGAAAAGCTTTAAAATTTTTTCAAAACTTAGATCTTCATGCCCAATTCAATACGGTATAACATGTTTGTCTATGGGTCATGTCGGATTCGGTTATGACACAACCAACCTCTTAGAAAAAACCATGCCATAATAAATTGTTTTATATCGAATTAAAAAAAATTGTAAAATAATTATGCATCATCTCTCAAATTATTAAAAATTTAATATTTTATTTTGATAATGTTGAGCTATAAATTACAAAGCTTATGACTTGAAGCCCTAATATTTTGGAAAATAATTAGTGTTCGGACCATTGAGCTATGAATCATTTCACATTAATAAATAACTAAAATAACCTCTTCAACTAAAAAAATTTATTGCCAAAGATTAGCTCTAAGGCAATAGAGTTCCATTACAAACTACATAAAATAAGTCATTGATCTAACTTTTTGCCTCCTTAAAAATTAATTACACTTTGGATTGAAAAAGTTAGGTCTGTGAGAAAGTTGACCAGACTCACTAACTTCTTCTTTTTTTTAATTATTATATGTTGGATTAGGGTGTGAATGTAATAGTTCAAACTCTTAACTATCGATGTATTATCTATTTTGGCCTAATGACTTTACTATTTTGTTTCGTTGGTGTAACTTTTTAGGAGGTTACTCATCCTAGTATTTCTCCAGACTTTCTAGGACGAGCATGCTTAACCGTAAAGGTTTTATAATGAAATTTCAACAATTATATCAAACAATGCATCGATTTAAGAGTTTAACTTCTTTTACATAAAGTGTTTCATAGTGAGTCAAATCAACACATGAGCAAGTTTGAGCTTTATTTGATAAATAGTTCATGATCCAAACTCGATAAACTAATGAGTCATGCTTGATCCATTCCTATATCAACTTGTTAGCTCGCAAGGTGACTCATTTGAAAAATATTAATGTAAAATGCATGTAAAATATATTAGTATTCAAGAGTTGAAATAACTTAAATAAAAAGTTTTTAAAATGTTCAAAAAAATATCTCACTTTCTTATATGCAATAATACATTATTAATTTCTTAAACTTATCATTATTTTTATCATTTTATTATAACAATTATTTGAATTAAAATCATTTCTTTCTTTGTCATGATAAATGAGTTTGATCATGTCCCCGACTCGAACTTATATAACTAAGCTTGAGTTCTAGCTCAACCCAAACTCAATTACTTAAGTCACAAGTGACTTAAAGTAGGCTCAACTCGCTTATAGTTTACACCCCTGTTGCTGTTGGATTAGCATACATAATATTTTATTATATGTTTAATGGAGTGGATGATTAAAACGTGCTGACATGGGGAGAATAAAGAGCTTTATCTTTCACAATTCAATGGTAACTGCGCAGGAAATTCAAGTTTAGAACAGGTGGGTCCCGAACTTGGGTCACTAAATACGTTCAAACAATTGCTAGTTTTGATTTTTACTCTGCAATAAATCCACCAAAACCAGTCAATAAATTCCCAACTTCCATCTTTTTCTTCTTCCTCCCCTCCTCTAACAATGAAATCAGTGAAGGTTGGAGGATGAAAAATACTCTTGCTCTTCAAGGCTCTTCCATGAACCAAAAAGCTTCTATTAAGGTGAATTTGGTTTGCCACTCTGTGCACGATGCATCTCCTCTTCTTTCAGGAAAGTACTAGGAAAAATGGGGTCTTTTGTTCTGTAAAAAGCCAACCTTTTGGGGTTCCCAATCATCTAAACGGCTTATAAAGCTGCAGATGTTCATCTCGTGTGGCTTCTGATCTTTCTTCCCCAAATGGGTTCTGGGTATCTGGCTTCATCCATCTTTCTTCTTCTCCTGCTCTTCAAATGCTTGGCTTTTCAACAGCCTAACACTGATGGATTTTTCCTCTCTGATTTTCTTGAAAAAATGGGAGCTAAGCTTCCTTCTGCCACCTCTTCTTCAGTTTGCTCATG
The DNA here is from genome assembly GCA_019514585.1 of Dendrobium officinale. Taxonomy (NCBI): domain Eukaryota; kingdom Viridiplantae; phylum Streptophyta; class Magnoliopsida; order Asparagales; family Orchidaceae; genus Dendrobium; species Dendrobium officinale. Next base: position 17,186,291 of record CM033685.1, read on the forward strand.
GAGCGGCGTTTCCTGTGATTCCACGGGAGTGGATGTCATAGGCTTCGCGGCTTCTGGGCTTGGACTCTCAGGCTCCATCCCTGAAAACACCATTGGAAAGCTCAACAAGCTTCAAGCCTTAGATCTCAGCATGAATAATATTACCAAGTTATCCTCGGATCTATGGGGGCTTGGCAGTTCTCTGAAAAACCTCAACCTTTCAATGAACCGGATTCAGGATTCACTTCTAAACAACATTGGCAACTTTGGCAACCTGGAAATCCTTGATCTTTCGCAAAATGGCTTCTTTGGAGAAATTCCTGCAGGCATCAGCTCTATGTCAAACTTGAGGCTTCTCAATCTCAGCAGAAATGCTTTTGAGGGGAAGATACCTGAGGGAATTACTGATTGCAAATCTCTGGTTGCATTAGATCTGTCTGTTAATAAGCTCAGTGGGAGCTTTCCTGCTGCATTTAAGAATCTAAGCTTTCTCGATCTTTCTAGCAATCAAATTCAAGGAGCCATGCCTGATTTGTCAGGTTTGGAATCCATTACCTATCTTAATGTTTCTGGTAATTTGCTTCAAGATTCCATCACAGGTGTGTTTCATGCGGCATTAAAGGTTTTAGACTTGAGCAATAATCAGTTTTCTCAGATTAAGCTTGGTTCTAGTTTCAATTTGTCTTCTTTGGTTTATCTTGACATATCTAGGAACCATCTAAATGGACAATTCTTGAGTAATTTTGGCCAAGCTTCGTTGCTTAAGCATCTGAACCTTGCTAAAAATAGATTTTCCCACCAGAAATTTCCTCAAATACATGACCTTCATATGCTAGAATACCTTAACTTGTCAGAAACTAGTCTTACAGGCAATATTCCTACTAAAATCTCCCAATTAGTTGGTTTGAAAACACTAGACCTTTCTCATAACCAGCTAAGTGGCAAAGTTCCTCAGTTTATGATGGTTAAACTTACAATTTTAGACATCTCCTCAAACAATCTTTCTGGTGAAATCCCTTCGCCACTTCTCGAAAAGCTACCACATATGGAGATGTTCAACTTCTCAAACAATAACCTCACCTTCTGTGCAAAGAAATTTTCTCTCCAAAGATTCAACTCTTCCTTCATGGGATCACAGAACAGCTGCCCCCTTGCAGCAAATCCTGACATCATTCCTTCTATCAAAGTTAAGCACAAGGGGCTGAAGTTAGCATTGGCAATAGCCCTCTCAGTTACTTTTGTTCTAGTTGGAATTGTCTTTCTTTATTTTGCTTGTAGAAAGAGCACAAGGTCATGGGCAGTAAAGCAGCTTTCTTACAAAGAAGAACAAAATGTTGAAGGCCCTTATTCGTTTAGAACTGATTCAACGGCGTGGGTTGCCGATGTCAGGGTAGCCACTTCAGTACCAGTGGTCATGTTTGAGAAGCCATTGCTGAACTTCACATTTGCTGACCTATTAGCTGCAACAGGTAACTTTGACAGGGGCACACTCTTATCAGAAGGTAGCTTTGGGCCAGTCTACAGAGGCATCCTTCCTGGAGGAATTCAAGTAGCCATGAAGGTTTTGGCTCATGGATCTGCATTGACCGACCAAGATGTTGCAAGGGAGCTAGAGAGACTTGGGAGAATAAAGCATCCTAACTTAGTCCCTTTGACAGGTTACTGTTTAGCTGGTGATCAGAGGATTGCTTTATATGAATATATGGAAAATGGAAACCTTCAAAATCTTTTGCATGATTTACCATTAGGAGTGCAGACTACAGAAGACTGGAGTACAGATACTTGGGAGAATGAAACTAATGGTGTTCAGAACATCACAACTGAAGGTGTCACAACTTGGAGGTTCAGACATAGAATTGCACTCGGGATTGCTCGAGCATTGGCATTTCTGCACCATGGTTGCTTCCCTCAGGTAGTGCACAGAGATGTGAAGGCAAGTAACATCTATCTAGATTCATCTTTGGAGCCCAGGCTTTCACATTTTGGATTGGAAAAGGTTGTGGGGAATGATTTGGATGATGAACTCACTGCAGGATCACCTGGTTACATTCCTCCAGAGTTATCTGATCCAGAAAAGGCCTCCTCTTCTGCTGGTTCTCCAAAGATTGATGTGTTTGGTTTCGGGGTCGTGCTGTTTGAGCTTATTACAGGAAGGAAACCGCTCGGTGATCAGTACCCGGAGGAGAAGAAGACTAATCTGGTCGATTGGGCTCGAGCGCTGGTGAAGAAGAACCAAAGCTCGCTGGCGATCGATCCTAAGATTCGAGAGAGACTGGATCAGAGAAGCAAATGGAAGAAGCTCTTAGAATTGCTTATTTATGCACTGCTGACTTGCCATCAAAGAGGCCATCAATGCAGCAAATTGTGGGTCTTCTAAAGGACATGGAACCTGTTGCCAAAGATTAGAGTGTCAAAGGAAAGCAGAAAACGAGCTGTAAATTTCATAGTTCACTAAATCTAAAATTAGGTGATCTTTAGCTTTGACCTCTTATACTGCCACTAAGGTATTTCTGAGAAGGCTTTTGTCAGTCATCGTTGTTGTTAGCCTTATCTTTATCAAAAAAAAAAAAAGGACTTTTGTAATGATTTTGGTTGTATTTTGCATTGTTAGAACTGCTTTAGTTTTCATTGTAGCAACTTAGAAATTACCACCACCACTGCCATGAGTGGTTAAAGGAGCTTCATTTGAAGGAATAGAAACGGTAACTATTCATGACAAAAGAGGAGCTTATGAACAAGAAAAAAATTATCACATTATTTTTTTAATAAGTTTCTTAATACAAGGAATAGCAAAATTATTGAATTTATTTTAAATATATGCAATATGAATTTTAATTAATTTTCTATGTATTATATTTATTTTTTAATATGTTTAATAATTTTACATTTTATTTTACTGGGTGACTCGGGTTCTGTTTGCGACGGCTTTCTTACTGCTTTGTAAAACTATTTTTTAGTATAAAAAAATCTTAAAAACAGGAAAAAATTGTGGTTTAAAGTTGTTCGTTTCGTTTGGGATAATTTTCTTATTGCTTTTAAAAATAGTTTTTAATACAAAAATTTTTAGTTCAATAAATTTTTATATTAAAAATTTATTTTAAAAAACAGTAAAAAATTATCTTAAATGAAGCATTATTTTGCTTCATGATGGTGATGGGAAATCAGAGGACGAGGAAAAAAAATGTGATAAAGACACCCACTGAAGCCGTTTCTTCCTGAAAAGTGTTGTTTAGTCATAAATTTCAGAAGTGCTTATCTTTACAACTAAGCTTGATGAAATCCAGTGCAATAGGCTACCAACTTTCATGATACATTTATGTACAATTCAAGCTTATGAAACAAGCATAATTAATGGAAAGAAAAAAAAAATCAATAGTGAAAAGTCCTACTCTTTCTACTCTCTGATTAAAAAATTAATTCACTGAGGATATTCTAAATAAAAATATTTTAGATGTAATACAAATCTAAATTTTAGGCACATCATTAGAAAACAACTTAATTGAGTGTGAATCTCAATGAAAATCAAAGGGAAGAGCTTTCAAAATTCAACTACAAATTATCTGAATTTTGGTTTCAAAAAACTTGTATTCAAACTGATCGGCTTGACAAGATAAACCCAACATCATAAAAAAAAAAAAAGATCTGATTTGAGTCAAAAGGATCCCAAATCAAGCATTTAAAGTATAGTTAAAAATTTTACAATATTAATTGAAAGATAGAAATATCTCTAAATATTGTATGATTATAATCAAATCAAAGCTTCTTGACAGCAATCGGATAAAGCATCAAAACATTAGTAAAGACTGTTGAAATCAAATCGATGAATAAAATCATATAGAAATGTACGCATACTATTCAGTTATTCTATATCAATATTAAATTAATATATTAATCACATACTCAATTAATATATCATGCTTTTCATATCAATTAATCAATAATAATATTAATAATAAATCCATGTAATAATATAAATAATGTCTTAATAGCATTCATTTCAGTAATTACACTAAACAAGTAAGAATTCTGATTATCACTGTGTTTTTCAATATCGGTGTCAATATCAGTAACAGTTGACTCAGTAAATAGCGTCGTCAGTCTTTGACAGTCGGCATAATAGTCATCTCCTTATAACTCTCAATCAGTATATCACATGAATAAGTAGAACATAATATCAAACCACAATATTTAAAGGAAAGCTCGTCAGCCCACTATTCTGTACAGGTCAATCAGTCTCAAACCAACAAGTCAACCAGACTTTACTTGTCTTTTACATATAAATTATTATCACAGTACCATAACATTAATCTCAATAACATATTCATATTTATTTTCAATGCATTGCAACAAATAAAATATAATTGAGATTAATTCAGAAAATGTCAAAATATTCAAACGATAGACAATAAAAATCATACTTAGCAAAAATTGATATTTTTAGAATTTAACCAAATTATCAAATATTGCATAAATAATATTTTAAAGCTTTAGTTAAACTAAATCAATATTTTCAAATGTCAAGATAATTTTCTTAGGAAAAAATTGTTGTATTTTCAAAATTAATTGGTGAAAAATCTCAAATAAATACTCAAAATATTCATAATCTCAATCTCTATAACATATAAAAAGTTACATGGTAAAAGTTTACAAATACAAAATTATTGTCATTTTTCGGTAACGGAAATACATATTTTATTGGGAAAACTCCAAAAATATAAAATCTTTAAAATCAAAAGTAGCGTAATGATTTCTTACAATAAGACGAGTAAATTTTCCAACATGTTTAACTGATGAAAATCGCTCCACGGCCTTCAAATTTGAGCTTCATTTTTCTCTCTCCTCATTTTTTCTCATATTTTCCAAAAACTATTCTCTGTTAGTCGAAAGCTTAGGGATATTATATGGATTTTAATGGAATATATTAGTGCTTTAAGATATTTTCATATAATACAATATATTTATTTAATATACTATTTAATTTAATTAAATTTTTAATATGAAACACCTATAAATTATTTTAGAACTTCAAAATTTTGAAGAAAAATATCTTTAAAATATATTTTTTTATTTAGAAAATATTGATAAAATCAGTTTGCAAAACATACACCTGATAGACTCAAAATCTTTGCTTATACTAATAGGTGTCAATATCTTAAGAATTTTTAATAGCGCCCAAAAATTATGAAAAATATCTTGTAATTAAAATACTATAATATCAATGTCACTGAGAAGACAGATTGTGAATTTACATATCGATTTAATTTTAACAGACTTTATTAATGTTTTGATTCGATGCATTATCCAATTTCTATAATATACTGATTGATATTACGAATATGATGATTGCTTTTAAGAATTAAAACTCATACTAATTTAATGTTTTATTGTCTTTCGTATCATAGTGTTTTACTATTTCTAAATTTTACTACTATTGCATATGAATTTTATTATTTATGCGCTGATTCAATGATCATATAAATGTTATTGTTATGATTTGACTATTAACATGCATATTTCTTCTTTACTGTGCTTTGAATTCAGTTGTAATTTTTGGTGAACTGTTAGGCTTTTAATTAGCTCATTATATTTGATTAAATAATTTCATGTCAGGACATAGGATAAGGAGTATGAGGCTAGTCATAATTCCTTCAGCTATTCTTTTGTACTCATGATACAATGGACATGTAATGATTGTATAGATCTTGAATATTATATATGATTTTTTTAGAATGAATATAGATGTGTATATTAATATTTTGAATTATATAATATATTTTATTATTTATTACTGATAGATGATATTAGATAACTCTAATTATTATTTATTAAAAGATAAAAGAATAATTCTTTCAAATTAGATTCTGAGGCATCATACAATGGAGTATTTTAGATTTTCTTCTATATTTGTGGGGCATGCCACCTTAAAAAATTTATGAATAAACCCTCACTCTTTACATGAAGGGGCCCTTAATTTAAGATTTAAGATAGATAAAAGTCTTTAAGAATCATGGAGCTCCACCAAGGCACCACTTCCTGACCACCATCATTAATGGTCTGCCACTACCAGACCACCATCCTCATATCACTACACCTGATCATAGTAATCAAACCCACCATCATCATCGAACCACCACACTGAACCCCACTACATGTTGATATCTCCCAACCATCATTTTACTACAATGACCTAACCACCAATCTTGCTTGATCACCGACATTAGACTGCCACCACCTAACCACCATCATCAAAATACTAGCTTCGCCTAATCATCACTATCAGATTGTCATCAACCCATCATAATCATCATACTACTACCATAATTGAATGATTACCATTAGATTATCGCCACCTAATCGCCATCATCAAACCAACACCTCGAACCATCATCGTCACTGGAACACCACCAATAAACCAATGCTACTTGGCTAACATTATTGACTTACATCACTTGCGAACAACTGTCCAAGTGGTTTTCATTCCATATTGACTCAATAATATTCTCTATAAGCCCCTCATACTCTTGAAATCTCTCCTTCTCAAAATTAGAGATGAACAAATCTATATGTCCACCCCCCCCTCCCAATCAAAATTAAATAATTTCATGTCAGGACATAGGATAAGGAGTATGAGGCTAGTCATAATTCCTTCAGCTATTCTTTTGTACTCATGATACAATGGACATGTAATGATTGTATAGATCTTGAATATTATATATGATTTTTTTAGAATGAATATAGATGTGTATATTAATATTTTGAATTATATAATATATTTTATTATTTATTACTGATAGATGATATTAGATAACTCTAATTATTATTTATTAAAAGATAAAAGAATAATTCTTTCAAATTAGATTCTGAGGCATCATACAATGGAGTATTTTAGATTTTCTTCTATATTTGTGGGGCATGCCACCTTAAAAAATTTATGAATAAACCCTCACTCTTTACATGAAGGGGCCCTTAATTTAAGATTTAAGATAGATAAAAGTCTTTAAGAATCATGGAGCTCCACCAAGGCACCACTTCCTGACCACCATCATTAATGGTCTGCCACTACCAGACCACCATCCTCATATCACTACACCTGATCATAGTAAATCAAACCCACCATCATCATCGAACCACCACACTGAACCCCACTACATGTTGATATCTCCCAACCATCATTTTACTACAATGACCTAACCACCAATCTTGCTTGATCACCGACATTAGACTGCCACCACCTAACCACCATCATCAAAATACTAGCTTCGCCTAATCATCACTATCAGATTGTCATCAACCCATCATAATCATCATACTACTACCATAATTGAATGATTACCATTAGATTATCGCCACCTAATCGCCATCATCAAACCAACACCTCGAACCATCATCGTCACTGGAACACCACCAATAAACCAATGCTACTTGGCTAACATTATTGACTTACATCACTTGCGAACAACTGTCCAAGTGGTTTTCATTCCATATTGACTCAATAATATTCTCTATAAGCCCCTCATACTCTTGAAATCTCTCCTTCTCAAAATTAGAGATGAACAAATCTATATGTGTCACCACCCCCTCCCACCCCCACCCCAGATTGACCCCCCCCCCCCCCCCCCCCCCCCCCCCCCCCCCCCCCCCCCCCCCCCCCCCCTTTGGGTTTTTTAAGTAAAAATCCTTATGTCTTCCATGCCCATTTCTTTTTTGTATGGGATCTTCATGAAAAAGATAGGATATAAATTCTCACACTATACTACTATGAATTTTCTAGCAAGCAACAGTTTGGCACATTATTTAGGTCGAGATATATTTTGATGCCCTTTATTTCTATTTTGGATAATATTGCCATTTGATGAAGCCACTTCTTACATACATTAAGGCATATCATATCAACCACAAACTCAAAGATTAGAAAACATGTGCCAATGCCCTTTCTAAGCTCCATACTTTGTGGACTCAAGATCTTTTTTATAGAAAGTATCGAAGAGCTACACTTTCCCAGCATTCAAGATCCTTGTATAATACAAATTTAAAAATAAATAAACATTTGCAATAACATAAATACACAAAAACACTAGAAAATTTCATAGTTTAATTAATCAAGTAGCATTTATGGGTATAGGGGAAGCTTAATTTATTTATACTTGCACATTGAATTTCATCAGAAGTATAATATACATATTAGTTAGACTTAAACACATATTTTAGATATATTAAATTGGAATTTCTTTTAAACTCAAATATTACTTGAACTTGATGTCTACTTATAACTCCACTTCCATTTATACCTCCCGTTGATCTCATGTTTATACAAGACAAATAAAGATATGTCCAATTCTCCTTATAACTCCATTTGATCATCTCACATATATATAAGAAAAATAGAGGGAACATAAACATGTACATGTAAGGGACCATGTAACTTAATTTGTAGTACACTTCAATATCTTCCACATTCATCATATCCACTTTATGAATATGTAATGCATCATATGAACACAAATTAACATATTTTATATGTATAATTGGCATTTAACGTAATACATGAATATATAAAAGTGACATATGATCGACAATTCTAGTATTATACATGGAGTTAAATACATACACATTCAATATTAGCATTTCAAAAAACCATTCACAAGAAATGTTTATATTAACATTTGAGGGATTGATTATTTCACAGTATTTTCTACTAAAATCAACATCAATAGTAAAACACATGAAAATTTATAAATTGTAACCAATTGATGAAATTTTGAGTTTTACCGATCAAAATGCTTGAAATGACTCATTCTACACAACATAAAAAATTACATTATGAAAAAATTTTTAAACTTCATAAAATCATTTAAAACCCTAAAACTATCATACAAACACTAAAATTGAAATAAAAATAGGATATTGAGAGACTGTTGTGATACAAACAATTCTATTAACTAGCTCGATGGATGAATCCAGCTCTGCAGTCATCAAACCCGAGTTTTTATCTTCTTCTCCTTCTCATCTCTCTCTCTCTCTCTCTCTCTCTCTCTCTCTCTCTCTCTCTCTCTCTCTCTCTCTCTCTCTCTCTCTCTCTCTCTCTCTCTCTCTCTCTCTCTCTCTCTCTCTCTCTCTCTCTCTCTCTCTCTCTCTCTATCTATCTATCTATCTATCTATCTATCTATCATTTTAGTTAATGAAGCAACACTTTGCTTGAATATTTGAGATACTCCAAACATAGAGCTCAATGCTACAACGTCGATGTGCCCCACCCACCCCAGATAAAGAAAGCAGTGCTTGCAAGAAAAATTTTCACTTAACATTTTCTATTCTTTCTAATACAGTCCTAGACTTTCTAGAATTAAATAAACATTAAACAACTTAATTTTTACAAATATTTAGCATTTATGAGGGCAAATATAAAATCTTACCATGTATGTTCAAGTGAACTTGTTCTTATATAAATAATTATTATAACATAAAAGCATGATGACATGAAATAGGAGAATGAATATACATCTATGGGAAAAATAATGCATTAAAAGATATGCTCTTTCATAGTAAAGCATTTCTATAATATTAATATATTTATCATCACAAGAGAAGAACTTTTTCAACTCACTTTTGATGTCATCTTTTTAAGTATCGAGGGAAATTTCCAATTACTTGGCTTAAGGATAGTACCTCAACCATGGCCCCAATCTTTCATTGCACCAAAATGACTTCTTTTAATAAGCCATAGACAAAACCTTTCATCAAGACATTGATTTTTAAGATCCTTCATCTCGTCATCAGAGATCTTAAAGACAATTTCTTGCACATAATTCTTGATCTATCTATAATAGGTTGTAGACTTATTGGAGTCTTCCATAACTTTCAAGGATATGGCCTCTACCAACACTTCAACTTCGGCTATAATGGTCTCATTTTATGAAAGACAGTCTTGTAATTTTCTCTTGTTCACTTCAAGAGCCTCTTTATGTACTTTAAGAGTCTTCTTCTCCATGCAAAATATCTAAAAAGCATTTGTTTTCTAATAAACCAACATATGGGTTAATTAATTTTTCATTGGAATATTTAACCTCATAATATTTTAAGGACACAATTGCCATGTCAACTTAACATCCTACCAATTGGCTCTCTAAGGATGAAATCTGTTTGATCTTATTGTGCCACCTCTGTTCATACTCACCTTCTTGATTTTCACAAATGTTATATGCCACTCATCCGGTAAAGTTCTAAATCAAGCTTCAAAATCCATCTTTTGAATTATCTATAATAGACATGCATTCATATTAGACATAAAGAAGAATTAACCATTTATATAAAAAAAAAAAAAAGATTGTGATAACTTACCATCATCTAGTATATACATACTTTAATTCCTTTTTTGAGATATATAACTGTAAAGGTTGGATTGCCACATAAAAATTTAGAGCAGTAATATTTATTATATATGAATGGGCACTATAACCCTCATCATTGCTTAACAAAATCACATTTCACTACCCATTTTTCTCTTCTTTAAGGGAGATGGTTTGCTAACCTTATGACCTTTTGTAGGATCCTTAGATGAAGTTCTAAAAACATCAAGACTTGCCTTATGAACTTTTATTGAACTCTTTCAATAAAATTGTATGAGGTCTCCCCACCTAAATAGGGAGCTCAACCTTAAAGTCTTTTCTCCTTCATATATTGTGTGACATAATGTTTCTTCTATTGAAGGCTTTATATATTAGGGATATTAAGGAATTTTAATATTTCCCCTTCCTTGATATGAGCTGAGTTTGGCAGCTCCTTCAACCTCTTCTATCTCTTTGGTAAACCCAATCAATCTTCATGAAAAAAATGTTCAATAGACTAATTCTTAGAAGGGTCGTGTATTGAAAAAGTATAACATTTTTTAATGCTTCAACATGAAATACACCCTAAAGAATCACTAATTTACACATTCTAGAAAAATATTCAATGGTTAGTGTCGTCCCATATTCTCTAAAAAATGGTCAAGCATATAATTATCATCGTAGATCCACATTAAATTTGGGGAAAGGTAATATCACATGTCATGTAAATCTCATATAATTCAGGAGCTAGAGGAAACCTCAACCTTACACATAATGTGATATCATCTATAATGATGTACTTAGATAGATGAGCATGTGCCCAATCAGACTTTCTAGGAGCAAGAGCTACCATATCATTTAAATATATAAAACATCCAACAATGGACTATCATGCCATATATCGGTGATAATAATGGATGCATCATCACCAATCGCTATTGTTATACTTAATCTTTTCCTGCCTTCATTATGTAAGAGTATATGTTGATTATATGTTCAAATAGAAAGAAAAAATAAATCAAGAAAATAATATTTATACCTCATTATTATTAGAGTGAAAGCTCTCTCATCCCAATGTTTCAAGAACAATTTGAGCAACTTTCGACATATTCATTTTCCTACCATCTAAAAAAATAAAAATGAAATATCATATAAAAAATAAGTTCAAGGAGCATATTTTCCAACAAGGCCTAGGACATAAGTTGTTTTTCACATTTAGCAATACAATGAATCTTCCGCCAACTACAACACCTTGAAGAAATCAATGATAAGTTGTCAGTCAATAATTTTTATAAAATAAAAGTACTTAATAATAATTCCTCTTTTTTAAGTATAAACACATCAATAAGAGACTTCACAAAAAATTTCTTAATTTTTCTACAAAAGAATTATGGGAAATTTTCAAAGTCTATAATCATCAAGATGATAGATTTTGTAAATTCAATATTTATGAATTTGTTTATATATATATATATATATATATATATATATATATATATATATATATATATTTGTTACCCTATCAAACAACAATATTTTAACATATAAAGTTCATGAGGGTATAGCTAGATTTTGCATGGCTTTTCTAAAAGAAGTATAAATTATGAGAAATTTTTAAAACCTATAATTAGCAAGTTGACAGATTTTACAAAATTGTAGTTTATGAATTTTTTATCCTATTAAACATATATGTTTTGGTATGAAAAAAAAAATTCATTAAGTTGCCCTATATTATAGCTACCTTTTAAAACAATTTTGAAGTTTTTTTTTCTTTTTTTTTGGTGAAGGGATAGACTACAAAAAATTATTGAGGTCTCCTACTACCAAGATGACAGATTTTGTAGTTCTTAGCCTTTTTTTTTTAATTATTGATAGAATTTTTCTCCAACATACACTTCCTTGATGACTACATGCAACATCTTCCTCCATGTCTTCATTTTTTCACTAAACTTTTGGAGTGATCCTACACCTCCAATAGAAAGAAATTTAGAGCCTCGAACTGGATGAAAATTTCCCCCTCCAACTCTGGTCCATTTGATGGGTATAGTTGACTCCTTGAAAATTAGAATCTTGTCATGGGAGCCAAGAACCTTGATCATCTATGATGGTTAACTCCTTTCGAATAATTTTGATAGCATTTCATGGGAGACGAAGAAATTATCTCCAATGATTTTTAAACTCTTATAGGATAATCTTTTCCACCTATTATGAGATAGAACTTGATCCTCCATAGTAAAATCAAGCTTTAATCATCTTCAATACATTTTAAACTCTTATTGACTAATTCTTCCCTCCTCTCACACTGGAGATTTAGAGGATACATAAGAGAACCGTGTATATCCCCTAGCAGTGGGAGAGGTACTTACCAAATCTTCAAGTAAATTTATTCTTGAACATACTTAAACTTTGAATTCCAAAAATATGGGGCAAATCACATGTCATGAAAAAGGTAAATTAAATACTTAAATTGTCATGAATCTCAATAAAAATTAAAGAGAAACTTTTCAAAATTCTTGTGATTTTGCTTTCTCCAAATTAAAGGATGAGCAAATCTTTGTAATCAATGCTCACATAGTAGAAATATTTTAAATGGCTAGGTGCTATAGTTTTCCCACTTTTTGTGTTTTCCACATAAAACTCTGTTGTCTTTCGTGATATTTTCATTAATTATTTTAGTGGGAGATCTTTGTGCAAAGCTAAGATGCAAAATTTACATATATGCACGCAATAGCATGATAAATTTTAATATTTTTATGACAATTTATAATTCTTACAAAAACTTTTCTTAAGAGTAATGTTACAACTAACAATATTAACCCTTTGATTAAAAATTTTGATGAATTGATCCTACATAGTTTCATAAGATCATACATATATCAAAAAAATTTGGGAATAAATTGAACAACCTAGCATTTTTCTTGTTATATTTCAGGCAGAAATTTTAAAAGCATAATAGAGGAGTGAAATCATGATGGGAGGACAATGAGTATTAGGGAGACTTCCCCATGCTCATTATTACATGGTAGTAGAAAGCACTATATTAAAGAGTATTTTCATTCTTTTATTTTTTTAATAAAGATAATTAGTGTATTTTGTTAATTTGTCTCATTTTTTTAATATAAATTAATAGGGTTGTAATCTTATGCTTCGTTTGAGATAGCTTTCTCATTACTTTCAAAAACAGCTTTCTAGTACAAAAATTTATAATTCAAGAAAAATTTTAACTAAAAAGATTATTTATAGTTGCTTCAAACAACCTCCGATCATCAAACAGATTATGTCGTTGGGTTCAAAATATTGAATTTACCTAAGTAGAACCAACTCGCAGTCGAATCGTGTGAGACCGATCAAAATTAGCAACCCATACCAGATAATGACATGCAACATTGCCCAAATGGCATCCGATCACAAAACAGACTTCTTCGTTGCGTTCAAAACATCTAATTCATCTTAAAATGACTTTAATTTCACTTAATGAAAATCACATGAGGAAATCTACAAATTTTAGGCGATAGTGTACGAATTTCAAGAAAGTTGCTCATTCTTCCAAGACAAATTCTAATTTTTTTATTTATTTCTATTATTAAATAATAATAATAATATTATTATTATTATTATTATTATTAACTAAATTAAAAATATAAAAAAAATTATCAAAAAGGGGAAAAGGGAAAGAAAATTATATGCATCGGTCCTCGTGCCCCTGGCCAACTCGCCGTCATGACTTCGATCGCAAAGGTATAACTCCAAATCCTATCTTCTATGCTTGCAGCATGGCGAGCAATCACTCATGCACACTTTTCTTAGCACGGTGAGAGGTAAATCGTTGCAATGCTTGTGAAAAGATAGGTAAACATTGTGCATGCTTTTCTTAGTGAGGCAGGATAAAAAATTAAGTACATGTATATGCGCCTCAGTGCCTGTAGGGAAAGAATTATGTATTTTCAAACTAGTACCCCTGAACATCCTACACTTCTTTTTTGGCGTGGTGGGATTGAAGACTATTGCCATGGTGTCACTAGACACCGATCGTGCATATCTTTTTTAACGTGGCAAGAAGGTTAAGACTCCCTAATTTCTTTTAAATAGGGGAGATATCGGGATGCTGCCAAAATTTCAATTGATAAAGGACCTAATTACAATATAATGTAGGGAATAGAACATTAACAAAGAACAGGAATTTGGACCCTAAAATTTAAAATGCATAATAATAATTAAAAAATACAAATGTTAAATGATAATTCAAATCATTCAAATAAATATAAATGAGCAAGCAAGGGGCTCATGGTGAGCAAAGCTCCCAGTGTACACTAATGATGATGAAACTCAATCAATTTATAAAATTCAACCAATTTGAAGCAAATATTAGTAGGTGACCCAAGTAAATATACACAGTGCAATGTGCGAAGAATGCAAATACCCATTAATAATTCACCTATTGGGAATGATCAAGAACCAAACGTGTAAACAATAGTCCACACAAAGGTGATGGTAGATAATAGGTAATGGATATAATAATGCCTTGCAAGCAACTACAACATGTAAGCAAACACACGTAACTACATAAATAGCAATGATTGATAATGTGATGCATCATCAACTAATAGGTGTTTGAAGAATTTGAAGCAAATGTAGCTTGCATGCAACTAACATTACTACAAATGAGCACACTAAGCCATGTATATATGATTATGGTGGTCATGATGCATGTGCAATGAGTTCCCTACAAGTATATCTGAGGAGATTGCAGTGGATGTACAAGTAGGAAATCTATGATGTAATGATTCATATACAAATAAGAACCAAGAGTTCACTATAAATATGAACACATGTAAGCAACTGTAGGAAAATTTGCCATGGCTATAGTAATCCACCTACTGATGAAAACAAACAACGTGCAGTAGATAATAAATCCTTCTTATATCCAACAATCACTCAATGACAAGCATATACACTAATCCCTTGCTAGAAAATATCAAAAGACCAATATATGGCATTCACATCAGTAGCACCCTATGAGCAGGAGGTACATATATGAATCAAATAACAACTTATCAGCCAACATGCATAGGGTATCAATGATGAATGCAGCTCAACTAATAGCCTACAACATCATGGTAACGAACACACACAATTGACCGACAAATGATAATGCTATATGTAGACATGTACATGTAGCATGTAGTAAATGCCAGGGTACTCATGTAGTCAACAGTAATCAAGCTTTCAAAAAATACACCAATATCCTGCAAGAAAATAAGGCTGATTTGCAAAAGACTCAAACATCTGCAAGAAAATAAGACACATTACCAGAGGAAGGTCTTAACTGTGACACTAAAAATGTAAGGTTGAATGATTCTATAGAATCGAAGAATTATCAATTGAAAAAACATCTCGATGGGAGGGTATACCAAATCAAAGATTATTTTGATGGAAGTACCATTGAGACTTGAATATTTGTCATATATTTACAAAAATACCGAGGTTTCTAGAGAAATGCTAC
Source organism: Dendrobium officinale (assembly GCA_019514585.1). NCBI lineage: Eukaryota > Viridiplantae > Streptophyta > Magnoliopsida > Asparagales > Orchidaceae > Dendrobium > Dendrobium officinale. The sequence goes on from CM033685.1 coordinate 17,202,098, forward strand.
ATTATTTGAATGAAGGATAAATAATAGGAGATTAAGCTTCACAATCTGATATCCTACACATGCATCACTAAATGTTGCAGCTGTAGACTGAAGAGAGCTGCTCTTGGCTGTCATGTCAAGGATTATAAGAGAAACCTCCACGTCTTATATGCATATTAGATACTAGAATGTTGTTGGGATATTAATTAAAAATTATCTTGTGTTTTGTCTTTTTCATGCTTTGAGGAGATTATCTTGTGACGAATTAGAGACAAAAGAAATATAATAGTATCTCAACCAAGCCATTGGTCTCATCATATTATGATATCTCATATATCACAAAATTACCTCATGCAACTTGGATGTCCTCATCTAGTCTAAACAAGGTTAAATGATTTGTGAATTTCAACTCTCGAAGGACAAGAGATGGAGCTCGCATCAAAACAATGAAGTATCTTATAGATATTCTGAATGGTATATAAGTTCTAAATATAATTTGAATCAAAGCATGCTTGAAAGCTAAAAATCCTATTTTAGAAGAAAATTATGAGATCACTTATGATATCCATGAATGCTTTAATAACCTGAAAAGTGGAAGGATTCGAGCTATGCAAAAGTCCCCAAAACTTTTCAACTAGTTAACTTTCCATTTTAATAATGTCATCAAACCTTCCTGTAAATGCAACCTGGAAAATCCTGCAATCGAAGCTGTAGCCTAGGTTTTAAGCAAGTTTGAGCTGCACAATTCGAGCTCAAAGTGTTGAAAAAAAATCATGAGACCGCTGAAGCATTAGCACTGGAGGCAGGAATTATTATTTGTCGCACATTGTTCCTTAATGTTATTGATGTTGATGATCTTTAAATATTGTACGAAGCTGCGCTTCTAAATCACACCACCGGATCCTCAATAGTCGTATAAGCTGATAGAAGGTGCCCACAAGGAAGCTTGTGCATCCTCCAAATGATTATTGCTTGTTAACAAGAATTTAGTGCTACACAATAACCTACATGTGATAAGCAACAGACAATCCATAACACATCACTACGCCACCAGATCTGCAACATTCACACAAGTGGATATAAAACATTAATAAAGCCCAAAGTGAAATCCTGTGCACTTGTCAGTAATAGCCACCTGCAAAGCTAGCCACATCTAAATTTAAAAATACCCCTCACTCATGCATTAAAATATGCATTAATATTCATTTTATAATATGCATGCATTTGCAATATGTATAGAGTTCCATTCCAGCATGCCATTTAACATTGTAATAATAATTTAAAATGACCTCTCTCATATATTTTCAATATGCAGAGGGTTTCATTCAGTATGTTATCTGACATTGCATTTATGTGTAAATATGTTGTACATGCATAGCCAAGTGTCCTCTTGCATGTATTTATAAGATGCAAAGGGATTCATTTAAGTAACATCATATAATATTTCATCTATATGTAAAAATATTGCACACTGCAGCTACATAGTGTGTAAATATAAAATGCAAAATACATAGGTCAATATACATGATACATGCAGATGTGTCACTTACATCCATTGCATTTGTATAATAATCACATAAATGCAATATGCAAAATACACGTAACAGCATATACCTGTATGAGCCCTGGCAAGCGTGTCATAGGTACACACGTGATGTCTTAGGATACTACGCGGGTTAAGAAATGAATTCAGATTCAAACCTAATCATCTAGTGGTAAGTAGGCAATGTCAACAATGTTCAATTAATGAAAATGAAATTGCCCATGAAGACCCTGAAGAAAGCCGTATTGATAGAAAATATCAATCAAAGTTGACATCAAATGTATAAAAAAATCTCCCAAAATGCCCATAAAATCCAAAATTCTAAGAATTATCCCAAATTTCAAATATTTAAAAATGAAATTAGTCATGATCAAATACTTAAAGCAAAAGTATCAATCCACCCTCCCTAATAAATAATTTGCTGAGGTGGACAAATTAAAAATTATTTCAGCTCACAAAGAGTTAATAATGTCTGATTCAGAATATCACTATGATTCATTCTCAATCTGTCACTTGCCTATAAGGACGTGTTACATATCCTCTAACTAGTGGTTGCACTTCCAAATTACACCACATTGATGAATTCGTTGCTAAATGACACCACCGATAAATAGTTATGACCGGGACCCTCTAATTGGGTGGTTTTACCACCAAATGGTACCATTATAACGATCATAATCATAGCTCACATGTTTCCCAAAGGTGTTAAGTCATTGAGTAATAAATCAATATGGTATAATTGATTGGGCACAAAGCCCTCTATCAGCTAAGATGGATTCGGATTTGTCCCCTTAGTTAAATATTCACCTCAAGTCTACGAGGTACCCTTAAACGAAGTAACTCATGGCTGCCAAAAAGGATCCTCCTATCAAGTTAGGTCGCCTACCTCCTCTAACTAAGTAGACTAGGGATCATGATGGCCTGGAACGATGGAACCATGGGATCTTTATCATGCTCATTGTCCCCCTTCCATCCACTTAAAATGCAAGGTGATAAATTTCTAATTTTAAATATTAAATTTGTAAATACTTAAACATACTGCTACTATACATCAGATACTACGTATTTGTTTGATGAGTAGCCTTAATTGAAAGTTCGCTCTCTTTATCGAGAGGGATAATTAACTATATGGACTTGCGTCTATAGGAAACTAGAACTCAGATCATAAAGTCCTCGCAAAATGAGGGTGAAATCTCTAGGTAATGCCTTATTCAAAACTCAATCTTCTTTCTGAAAATTTTCCTCGAAACATACTCATTATAACTCTCCTCGATGACTTGAAAAAAAGAGAGAAAGGGGTCCACAGAGAGGTCGGCGCACCAATTTTTAGGGCCCACATAAAAACATGCTTTTTTTTTTACTTTCTTAGGCTTCATTTGGGACGTTTTTTTTTTTTTTTTTTTTTTTACTTCTTTTTAAAGAAACTTTTTAGTGCAAATTTTTTTCAAACTAAAAATACAATACTAAAAAGCTTGTTCATAAAGTAGTAAGAAAGCCGTCCCATACAAAACCTTAGTTTAAGCTATGCTCTATATGCGGAACATCTTCACGTACATCAAGTCAATGAAAATATTGATTCTTTATACATTAGCATCCTTACATCAAGTCAGCAGTAATCTTAATTCTTTTTACATTAAATTTTTAGAAGTTTAAGGACCTCTTTTGAGATAGCATTCTAGCTGCTTTGCTTTTATATAAAAATCATTAGTCTTTCACTTTTCTTACTGCTTTGACAGTGCTTTTCAAAAAATTTCATGATGGAAAGCTACTTTTTGTAATAAAAAAACTCCACAACTAATTTTAGAAAAAGCTATTGTCATCCCAAACAAACCCTAAGCCTCTTAAATAAATGGAGAATGAAGGTAGTCAAAATGTTTGCAAAAAACTTCTAACCAAGTAAAAGGTTGGTATATAAGAAAAATATGAGAGTAACAAGCATTCAATTTTGCAAAAAAATTTATCTTCTGAAAGATATTTGGACCAGTGTTGATGGAAAGCCAACCCTCTACTAAATTTCAATAACTAGAAAAGTGCAACACAAACTTATGCGGTTAATAATAGGAGGAACAAAAGGTTACTGACATAGAGGCTTTAGTGAAATATATGAATGTTTGGTACATATAATCAAATATAAATTAGCACGAAAGATTGATAAATTGAAAGATAATGCTGAACTGAAACTACAATATGAACATATATATAGTACAAAATTTATTTGAACAAGAAAATTTTGTACCTAAAATTATCTTTAGAAAGCAGTAAGAAAGTTGTCCAAAATGAAGCCTTAGTTTAGGGTTTACTATTAAATACTATTTTCACAACACTACAATTACGAAACAGTTAACAATATTGAAGTAATCAGACTATTGTAGTGGTAATTAATCTACTGCTAATAATCGCTGCGAAAACATCTCATTATTAATATTGAGGGCTTATATGGAGCGAATACAATGGCATTATGTAAATAAGGAGATGAAAGCAAAGGAAAAAAAGTTGTATAGAAGATACATTTTAATTTAAATTTGTCTACTCCTATTAAGAATATCCTCTTGAATCACGCATCATTTAGAAATTTATCTTTTATTGTGTTAATTGATTTCTTATAAAATTAGAAGTTGTGCCTATCCTATATTTTTTAAAATTAAATTTATAATTTTTACCAAAAAAAAAAAAAAAACTTAGTAAATTCTTACTGAAAGTTTCCTTAACGAACTTTCGCTCCTCCGTGCTCCCCTTCCTCATCTCCCTTTTTGGTTTTCTCCTCCTGTTTAATTTTATTTTTATTTGATCACTATTACTTTCCATTTTTTCTCTCATTACGCAGCACAGAAGAGGAAACCAGATTATTATGATCCGTTCTTGATCCGCTTTATAATCCGAAACCGCCATAGAAGATTTCTTCATCGAATCCCGACAATCTCGTCTCACAAATTGATCTTATAAACTCATTGCAACCATGCAAATCTTCCTTTTTGATTCTCAGAACATTGTTCTGATTCCTTCATGTACTGGTTTTCCCTTGAAAATTTTGTCCTCTGAGATCTTTCCTCTTTTAAAGCAAATCACCCCTTCTGCAAGACGAGATTTTTCGTCTTTCTACTGCTCCCTTAGGTCAAGATGATGAGAACTATTTCTGATTCAGACGTCTCAACCCTAAATGAATCCTCGCCTTATCGATTCGCAAATATACTTCCAGCTTACTATGTGCAGAGCCCATCTGGGGATTCTTATGATGGAAATAAGTCCTCGTCAAGAACCACTCCAGTCTACAAAAGCCCTTCAGATTCTCCCGCAAGGTTTTCATCGGCTAGCCTGATTTCTGAGTCCTTTAATTTATCTACGACGGGGCCGCAGGATAGGAGGAGGCTGAATGAAAAAGGATGGTTTGATTATTCAACCATTGACGAGGAGCTCAATTATGGTGATGTTGAAAGGCATTCAATTGTATTCAAGATGTTTTTTGGTTTAGTTGCTTTTATTTTGATATGTACTGTTGCTGGCTTCATCATATGGGGAGTAAGCAGGCAATATGCACCTGAGGTGGCAGTGGAGGTAATGAATAGCTCATTAAAATTGTTTTTTGAATTCATGGTTTTTATGTTTGTTGATCTCTTCAAACCTTTTTTTTTCTTAGAGTTTTTTGTTGTCATCATGTGTGAAGATATTTGCAAAGAAAAACTAAGGCTTCGTTTGGGACGGCTTTTTTATTGCTTCTTAATGCAACTTTTTAGTACAATAATTTAAAAATTAGCTTTAAGAAGCAGTAAGAAAGCTGTCCCAAATGAAGCCTAAGAGGTTACTACAACTAAAACATGAAAACTAAAATAACAACAAATAAATAAATCCCTACAAAAAGGATGCAACTACAGATGAAATAGACTGGCCGAACTATTGTTACTTGGTGATGGGTCACCATTGTTGGCTATGTTTGAAAGCTATGTTGCTTCTCAAGAGAAAACGCTTGAATGGTTAATTTTATATAGATTTTTCAAATGTATGAAATTAAGGTTTTGTTTGGGATGATTTTTTAACTGTTTTCTATGGCAGCTTTCTAGTACAAAAATTTCTTGAACTTGAAATTTTTATGCTAGAAAGCTGCTCTCGAAAAAATTAAGAATGCTGCCCCAAATGAATCTATTTATATTGTCTTAGGTAGTTTAATGATGTTTATATAAAATTATCACACTTACATAAACTTAATTGTGTAATTGTAATTAAAGTAGCACAAATGGTATTCCATTGCTTAAAAAACTCTTCATTACTTCTTTTGTGGATATCCAAATCTTTATGGAATTGAGTTTTCTTGCAACAGTTCTTCATTGCAAATTACCATTTTTTTAACAAAAACTACCTTCTTACAGAGCTTGGTTGTGAATTACTTTCATGCTGGAATTGGACAAGATCGTACTGGAGTGCCAACAAAAATGCTTGGTCTTAATTGTACTGTGAAGATCAACGTGTTCAATCCTGCTCCATATTTTGGCGTTCATGTTACTTCTACCCATGTTAGTCTCTTCTATTCCAAAATACGGGTTGCTGTAAATCAGGTAAGCTGGCTTCATCTTATTACTTTTATATGCCCGTTTTAGCCATAAAGAGCTCAACTACTTGCATAGTAGCAACATATGGATTTACCTGCTACTAAGCAACTCATTTGGTGAGTATGTTTCATGAAGCAGCTCTCATTGTAACCTGATTAGATCATTTGTTAACTTTAAAAAATTATTGGGAGCTATTATCTTCAACAAGAAGTTCAAAATTCTTCTTTTTTTTTGTTTCTTTTAATGTAATCCCATATGATCTTTGCTTGACTTCTTCAACCAACTACCCTTTCAGTTGCCAGCAATCCTCCAGAATAAAATTTCTAATACTAATCTATAATATTCTATATAAACTTAAGGCTTCTATCATGATTATTTGCTTACTCTTTTTTTTTTTTTTTTTTTTGCAATGCTACACATCACTTCCAATATTGCATGAATTTTGTTCTAAGAGCTCAGTTGGTTGCTTATGGATAGAAAACATAATTTACAAAGAGATTATTTTATTTTCATTGATATTTTATGTAAAATTTGAATCATTATATTGTGATTTTGTTACAGCTTTAAATTCTCCTTCACTTCTGAATACATCTAATTAAATAATGGAAAGTAGTAAATCTCATCATTTTTTTTCACTCTGTTTTCTGTCTCTAAGCAACCACATGAACTCTATGTGGGATTTGAACACATGATCTTGAAGAAAGGCAGACTTTAACCTACAAAACTGCTAACACAATTCTTTCAAATTTGACTACTTAGATTATGACAGATTTTAATTATCTGAAAAGCAGAAATATTACAAACTCCATAGTTCTTTTCAGTTAAAATGACTATTTTTACACTAATTCCAACATAGCTAATCTGATATGAAAGCATTTTCATCAGTAAAAATCCAATTCATCCACAAATTTGAAATTTGTTGCAGGTGGAGGAGTATTATCTGCCCAGAAAAAACCATCAAGTTAAGTCTATCATTCTGATGGGTGACCAGGTTCCTCTTTATGGAGCTAGCCTGGGCTTAGATCTGTCAAGAACTTCTATTAAAGCTCCAATGACACTAAACTTGGACATGGCTAGCCAAGGATATCTTGTAGGGTTCTTGGTAAGGGTGAAGAGTCACAGGCATATTATATGTAATCTTGCCATTGATTCCAACAGTAATAGGCCTGTAAAGTTCTCAGAGGACAAATGCAGTTGGTATTAGTCTTCATCCTGATATTATTTGAAATAAATTATAAGGCTTTGAGCTGAGACAAATTTAAAAATAGGATTATACAAAGATTTAACATTATTGAGGTCCTTCTATTAGCATTTTCTAAATTATGTAACTGCAATTTTATTAATGTTGTGAATTTTGAAGAAATATATGAGAGAAATAAGAATAATGCACTCAATATTGAGTTTTATTATTTTAAAGAAAATATTTCTTTCTTTTTTCAAAGCATTTAAAGCATTCATTTCATGCACAAATATGTATTTTCAAGCCTATGGTACAAATTAAAGCTTCGTTCGGGACAATTTCTGTTTTCTAAAACGATTTTCTAGTACAAAAGTTTCTTGAATTAGAAATTTTTGTATTAGAAAATCGTTTTAAGAATTAGCGAAAAAATTGTCTAAGGCTTTGTTTAGGATAGTTTTTTACCACTGTTTTTTCGATGCTTTTAAGAAATATTTTATATTAGAAAATTGTTTTAAAAAACAATAAAAAGTTATCTTAAACAAAACCTAAAATATGCTTAAGCATACATAACTTATCTATTAGACACATATAATTACTTTTTCAGTGTTAAAATGATTTTTTATTGTAAAGATTAGGGCTAATTATTGATAAGTATAAATAAAATCTAAATTAAGGTAATACCAAAATATTTGGTGCGAGTATTGAACAGGATGGTCAAAGATATGCACTGTGCTATCATTCTGATTTTAATGTGATCTATACGCACATTACAGTTAAATAATTATTATTTTTTATCCAGTTGTTTGAACTTTGAACAACAATTGATGATCAAATATTTGACTTAAATCCAAAAAAAACAGACTGGAGAAATTGTTCTACGAGTGACTGTTCCGCGAACTTTTATTACGTCCTCTGACCGGACGTAGATCTACGTTCGATCAAAGGATTGTTATTCGATTTTTGCTCGGTATTTGGTCGGTATTGCTAGGTATTCTTTGACAATAACGAGGAATATCACTCTGGGAAAACCAATACCGAGTAATACCGAGCAATACCGAGTATTACCAAAAAAATACCGAGTTTTTTCTTTTTGGTATTATTCGGTATTGCTCGGTATTACTCGGTATTTTGTCTTCACATAATGATATTTATCGTTATTATTGGTATTGCTCGGTATTTTCTTGATATTTCTCATTTTGTGCCTGTGATCTTAGTACCGGCCGAACTTAGCTTTACGCACATTCATCGGACCAAATAAAAGTTCTTGTTCCGCACCCTAGTCATCCATCAATTTGTTTAGAGCTACGAACCAAATAAATAAATAAAAATTTTAAGATTTGTTTGTTAAATAAATAAAAGTCAGCAACTTATTGCTGATTAGTTTATGATCATGAACATGCTTATTTAAAAGTTGTCAATAAATTCATTAAAAAACTCATTTGAGGCTCAATATAAAGCTCAATTAAGGTTCAAAATATTACTCAATATAAAGCTTGAGTATTTTTTTTATATATATTATTTATATCATTGTTATTATCTAATATTTGTGCTACCATGTTGGATATTTGTCTTTATAAACAATTTAGGCTTTATTTGGCACGTGGCACATCTTTCTTATTATTTTCCAAGGCAATTTTTCAAAACAAATTTTTTAATAAAAATTTTTTGTAGTGAAAAGCTATTTTAAAAAATAATAAAAAAATTATCCCAAACGAAACCTTAGTCCCACATCATTTGTGCCGGTAATCCATAGGCGGACACATTGAGCATTGGATAAATTGGCAGGGCTTTGTTAGATGGGATTTTAAGCTTGTTAAATTAAAAACTCATGATTCATTTTGAGACAGCTACAACTTTTTATAAAAGATAATTGTAAAAATACTGTGAAAAACATTATTTTTTGAAAGCTAATTTAAATGCAACTTCCTATGACAAAAATTAAAAATATGATTATATTTAGAGCAACACTCAAGTCGACAAAGCTCTTCGATGTTTTTAATGAGTTGCTCATTTAAAACTCAAAGACCACAATATAAATCAGGCTCGAATCTAGCTCAAATCAAACTCAAACGAATTTGAATTTAAACTAACCAAATTTAAACACTCGAATCAAGCACAAGTCGAGAGCTCGAACAACATCCCACTCAACTTAGGTCAATTCATTAAGATTTTTATTTTTAAAAGATATAATTTTGATGTATTTTCTAGCTGTTTTTATTTTTCCAAAATAAATTTAATTTTATAAATATGTAAAATAATTTTGAGATTTTTGTACTATTTTTAGAAACAAATATCAGTCAGTCATTGTCACTACCGATTGCTATTGGTCAATCACTTTTCAGTCATCATCACATAAATCAACTTAACAATAATACTTGCATGAGATTTATTTGAACATTATGCAAATTTCTACTTAATAGGAATTCCATTAAGATTTTGTTTGAGATAGCTTTTTTCCTACTTTTTAAAACGGCTTTTAAAAAACTGTAAAAAAAAGTCATCCAAAATGAAGCGTAAGTTCAAAGATGAAAGGAAATTCATTAAAACCTGAATAGGCACTGCAGGCAGCAACATATTATCAGCTAGCTTGTCTACATTTCCATATTCTGCACGCTTGCAGACTTCTTTGATCTCTTCCTCTTCTCTTTTTTGCTCTTGTTGGATCTCCTCGCTTCAACAGGTGGTGGTGGCTGTGTTTGCTCCAAGTGTTGTTGAATTGCTGAGATGGGATCAGCTTGGAAAGCTGGATGACTGTGAACAAATCTCAATAGTTCGCTCTCCTTTAGACTGGTAACATACAAATACAGCTGAATTAGAAACTTAAAAAAGGAAGCACACAATCCCCAACAACCCCTACATAGTAGAAAAATAATTTCTGGGACTCAAACCTATGACCAGTGCTCGAAGAACTTGCCTCGCATCATAGAAATTTACGAACTAAATTTTTACTAAAAAGCTGCTTTAAGAAGCAGTGAGAAAGCCTCCCAAACGAAGCCTTAGACTTCATTTGGGACGGTTTTCTTATTATTTTTTAAAACAGCTTTCTAGTAAAAAAATTTTATACTAAAAACGGTTTTAAAAAGTAGAAAAAAAACTATAATACGAAGCTTACTTACACCAGCTTTTGCCGATTCTTGCAGTTTACTTTGAAGTCGGTGGATCTAGATGGTTTTTTGAGAGATTCATTGGGAAGAAAGTCTGAGAGCACACTTAAGTCATAAGCCTTGATTTTTTTTTGCCGGCTTCTTAATCTTTTCTTCTGAAAGGATAATAAGATTCATGAGTTGATGTGTTTCCACAAGCAAAAATTTAAACAAAAAGAAGCAAATACAGAGTTCACTAGGCAAAGTTACACCAATAGCTAAATTCATTATCACATCAAAATACACAGTACAGAATATAAGTTCGCAGAACAGTAGCTCTGAGTTCATGAAACTCGCACATACTAACAATAGCAAGTAGCTAATAAAATGAAAACGAAATAAAATAAAAAATGGCATTCTCAAGTAATATGTTGAACTTAGCAAAATGCAGGACAGACAAAGATTCAATGTAAATGTTCAATTAGGTTTAATTTATTAATATAATAAAAAATACAGTTAAAAAATTACTTGCAAGGTTAAAACAGGTGTGATGTAAAAAACACAGGAATTTAAATAATAGTGTATTTTACAATTTTCATTGTAAAGATTAGGGTAAAATAATCAACGTGTAGAAAATATGTATTTTATGTACAATGTTAAACAAGTTCTGTTTATAAAATTCAAATACTAGAAATAGTTGGCATAATGAAATATTGTTTCAAATAAGAAATTAAAGGTAGAAGATCTGATTCAGATAGTTTTCACTCCTCAACATGCTGCAATGAATTCATTAGTCGTTGACAAATGTGTAAATTACAAAGAAATTAACACTACATAATGAATAAAAGAAAGAAATAATAATTCAAAATATATATACAGTTCAACCGAAATCTGTCTTCTGACAAATAAGTAAATTTACAAAGGCATTTTTTTATTAGTATATGAAATTTTATTTTGTTCACAAACTATTAAAAGCATGCCCCTGTGCAACGTAAATAGGTTCTAAAAAATGATTATGATGATCCCACTCCTGAAAAGGAAACGGGTTTCACTTGAGGGGCTATTTGGTTTGAAGTTGATGCAAAGTTATCATTTTACATATGTTTTGAAAATAATGGTGTTTGGTTTGATAAAAAAGGAACGCACATTAAAGTAAAAGGAATGCAGTGTAAATTATTTTAGTTTATTTTTGAGGTAAACTCGATCAATTTTGAGTGAAAACCATTTTCACCGCAAGCAAGCTTTCTGTCGCCACCACTGTTGGCCACCACCATTGTCAGCTGCCAGAGCCACTATCCGCCCGCCGCCGCCATCATCTTTGGACTTTACATTCATTTTACTTCAAACCAAATAAAATAAAATAAACAATCAACTGTATTTATTTTACACTCATCTAAATAACTACAAAGTGTTCCTTCTGCACTGCATTCCTTTTACACTGCAATCCTCTTGCATTGAATTTCTTTTTTCAACCAACCAAACAAAACCTGAGTAACTTTAATACTCTAGTACCAGTTTACATTTTCAAATGTTCAGTAAATATTAGAGAGCATACCACCCCACACCAAATACAGCTACCAATTTAAGGGTACACAGAATGCATCATACCCTATGGCCATCCTCGGAAAAAATCTCAAGAATTTTTAAATATAATCACTAATGTGGTGAAACAACGTTAAAAGGATCTCGGGGCAAGAAAATCATCACCTTGCTGATTGCCTTCTTAGCAGCTAAGGATCTAACCGCTTCAGTAATCTCTACATATAAACAAAATGAAGTCACATTATATTTCAAACAAAATGACTAAGTTGGTAAAAACAGAATATTCCATTTTTCTAAATATTTTAATCACAAGCATTTTACTGACAAATCCGCAAGCAGGAGATGAAAAGCTAGAGAAAGTGGATTTCAATGTTATCCAACAATAACTAAAAACTGAATTATGGGACATATGACAGACTTTTCAGCAATTACAAGAAGTGTTGTATATGGAAACTCATCGAAAGAATGTAGCAGATAAGCCATGAATTTAGAGGAAATAATCATTCCAAAACATCATTTTTTTGATAAATATCTACACATTGAGGCAGTGTGGTAATATTGGTTGTAAGAACCTTTTAACATTATGGCATGCCACCTGATCACAAACTGTAATCATCTGGGAGTTCAAATAGCTGTTTCAGAAATACAAAGGCCAAGTTTACCAAGATGTTTCATTGTTATTTTTTGAAGTGAAAAGGATCTAGCATACTTAAAATTAAATTATTGCCCAAGATCGTACAATGTGTAGAGCATAATATATATTAAAAGTTGACAGAGCTTATCTTTTATTTTCCTCTTACAATAAACTTAAAATAAGGAAAAAAAACCCAAAATTATCTCTGATTTTTAGGGAAAAGGTATTTCAGCCCCCAACAATTGAAAGGATTGATTTGGTCTCTTGACTCTTCAAAATTGCTCCAAACTAGTCCTACCACTAGAAGTACTGCGTAAAAGGATGGAAAGTTTACAATGGAAACATTGCTTAGAGGTTAAATCTATCGAGCAACCTTATACTACTTAGCATAATGTTCTAAAATTTTTACCGGTATTAAACTCATCCCTTCATCAAAGTGAGGTTGCCCACCCGCTAGATTGAGATCAACGAGCAACTGAACAAGTATTCAACTGGACGCTGACTCAAGAACTGTAGTGCTCTACATTTATGCATTTTGATCACTCATTTGTAACTCTAGAAATTATATCATCATTTATATTAACATTCTAATATATAATAAATCCAATATACTTAAAAAATCAACAGTAGATATCGCAGAATCATTTAGCAATGATTATCAATTTACACCAACTAAAATTACATATTATATACATGTTCTTCGTTCTGAAAATCTTAAGCCCCTTCATCTTCTAGATATTACGTCCATTGTTCTAGCTTTCATCTTATTTCAAAAAAGATCTCATTTATTAGAACTATGCTATCAGCTTAAATATCCCATGTAAGTATTTTCATGACCAATAGAAAAAAGAAAATATGAACTTAATACTTCATCCATAGAATATTATCATGGATTCTTTTTTTTTTTTTCTTTTTTTTTTGCGCAACTTCTCTAAAAATTATATTATAACTAGTGGTAGGAGAGTTAATAATAGAGCAAAAACAAGTTGCCCAACTAGCTCATATCCATGAAAGAGCAATAGATGGTATGCTCTATTTTTATTGTGAATTCATTGATCATTTCACAAATATTTTATAATGCTAGTCAATGTCCCATCATACATATCTTTATGGGTTATTTAGTTGAGATAAAATAGATATAAATAAAAAGTTTGCATGTATTTTACTTTTCTTCTGCCCTACCTATAAAGCAAAGGCTAGTGAGAAGTAAAATTTTGTAGCATGTCAAATACTTCAACCCTCAACATTTTTAAAAAGTTGATGTCACCAATTTGGCCACATCTACTTTAGTTTGAATTGGGTTACCCCATGCATATGCCAATAACATTAAGTACATTCCTTTTCTATCCTTATCTACAACAACTCTCAAAAAAAAAAAAAGTAGCCTACTAATCTGAGGAGAATAGAGTTACAAGATTCTGTAACAACTTTCACAAGTTGTGGCCCCTGCAAATCCCATGCGAAGCAATTTGAGATTACGTATGCAACTAAAATGTGTCGAGATTTAAAATTGTGTAATTAGGTATTGAGGCATTTTTTTGTTAATGTGAGGCATACGCCTAAAGGCGTTTTGAGGCATAAGCCTCAAAATAAAAAAATTTGCATAAGTAAAAGTTAAAAGTGATTTTTTTATATAATACCCAAAGTTAAAACCCAATTGAACTGGCCTTAATCAGCTAAATGGAACCGAATGAAAAAGCGCACAAAGCAGGTGGGTCGAGCGGCCAAACCACGATCATGAGAGCTATTGGCAAGGCCGAATCAAGTGTGTGAGCGAGGAAACTTTCAGATGCGAAATGTAACTCCTCGTGGAGAATATCAGTGTTTTGCTCACTCCTGTGGAATCAAACAAACGATAGAGACTGAAAGGCAGACAAGAGGCAGAAAAAAGGATCTTTTTGGATTCGTGGCTGGCTTCATCTTTTCAAAACGACGGAGAGGGAGAGATCAAGAAAGAAAAGAGGAGTCGGCACTTGCGAGCAAGCAGCTGAAGGTAAAACTGCGTGCGTGAGGATTAGGGCTTCAGTTTGGAAGAGATTAGGAATAAAGGTAAAGTATTTATTTTTATTTTATTTTTTTATTATGTTTAACTAATATATATATTAAATTTTAAAATAATATTTAATGTTTAATTATTATTTATTAAAATATGGATTTATGAATTTCTTAAGGATGAAAGTAATTAACACTATTATGGAAATTTAATCTAAAAAATATTTTTGAAAGAGACCATAATTAAATTAGTATATGAGATTTAAAATTAGATAAGGAATAAATTAAATTATCTTATATTAAGCTGTAAACTATATTTTGACAAACAATGAGTTTAAGAGTCAAGGATAAATTGTATAGAAAAATAATAGTATATTTTAATAAAATATAAGAAAATTTAAATGTTGAGAATTTATAAGTAATTCAAAAATTAAACCATAATTAACTAATGAAGCGAGGAGAATAAATTATTAATTTAAAATTTAGTACTTTTAGAAATAAATTAAATATGAGAGAAATTAGGTGATTTAACTAGCTAAATAGAGAGAGAAAGCAATTTCTAATTAAGATTTTAATTATTAGAATAATGATATTTTATGTAATAATTTTAATATTTACAGAATATTATATAGGTGTTAAGCTGGCGTAAGAGGTGACTAAAACAAATTGTTGGCATCCAATTTCAAAGTGAATATTCATGCCTTTTAATTATAGTAATGATATTTGTTTCTCCTACATATGATGCATTAAATATTGTTATTATTTAATTGCTCATTATTAATGTTCTATGAATAAATGTTATATGATTTTTCTTTACTAAAGACAATTGATCATGCTGAATTGGGAAAACATAAATTCCATATCATAACGATGTCACTTATCCTATATCATGATATTTATTATATAATTTAATATGAAATGATATGAAGAAGTTAAATGACATGACTTATGTAGTATGCCATGGGCATGATGACTGATGGAGCACACCTCCTTATGGTACTGACCAGAGATGCAATATACCCATTCACATAAATGAAAAAAGAAAATTAAATGGAAAAGGATTACATTCATTTGTACTAAATTAGATGGTGTCTCTTGTGACGGTTGTATTATTTATGAGAAAAAAGAAAAATATAAATAAAGACATTGTATATGCATAATATTGAAAGTTATAAAATAAAATGAAACTAAATAAAATTACTTTATGATATGAAATTGAAATGATCATGCATATTATTCTAATTGTCTTGAGTTACTGTAATTTAAAAACACGTTTTATTCACTAAGCTGCAGCTTAATTTTAGTTGTTCTAATATTTTCATGTATAATTTAATATAATCAAAATAAGTAGAAGAAATGATAATGTGTATCATAGGCGCGATGCACCAAATGAAAGGCATTTAATTCATTTTATATCAATTTTTTTATGTTTTTGTGGCACTTTATTACTTGATAGACACATATACTTCCGTATTTAGTGGGTTTTCATTATTTTTATATCAAAGAAAACCTAAGTATATTCATATTGCATGCTAACTTTGTGTGTATCTCACATTGTTGACCGTATAGCCCCCATCAATAAACATTCAAACAACTTCTTAAAAACTTTACCATAACTTCAACACAAACCTTTATTAGTTAATGTGTATCAAATCAATTTCTGCAATACTCTATCATATATTCCTCAAGATTGATAAAAAGCATAACAAGTTCCTTTCATGTCTCTCTATACATATCCATTAGTTTCCTTGACACAAAAATTACCTCCATATTGAATCTTCTGTTAGACCGGTCCAGCCAATCCACGCGGGACCGGTCCAGGCGCAATGAGGCGGAAGCCTCCGCCTCCCGTTTCAGCCGCACACCCCGCCTGGTTCAAACAGAGCCATTTAGGAAGGATTTTTTAGGGATTTGGGAGGGAAATTTGAATGTAGGGATTGTTTAGGGATTTTCTTTTGATTTGTATGCATTAAATACTTTGTTTTCCTAGGGTTAGGGCATCTTGAATTTGGCTAAAATTTGAGATCTCTTAGATTTAGGTTTTCATTAGGCTCTAGCAGCGTCTAGAGATTTGGGAGAGATCAATCCTCCTCTCGAAATGAGGATCAAGTGTATCTTGTTGTTTTCCGTGTTCCTTTCATCAAATAATACAAATTATCTACTGTTTTTGTGATTTTGTGTGGATTTTGTGGAGAAAGCTCACTGTTTTTTCGAAGATAGATAGAAAGTACTTGAGATCTTCAAGTGTTTCCTATCAAATTGGTATCAAATCAAGTCGTGAAACCGGTGGAGCGCTGATTTCGACAAATTTCAGCGGTGAATATTTGCCCAGAAGAAAGGGGGATTGCTGATTTTGGAGTTTCAAATCCATAATTTGTAATTTTACAAACTCCGGATTGCGATGGCGGCCAAAAAGGTGGATGCTCTGGAAGAAAGGCTTGAAGGGGAGATGAATCAAATCAAAACGACGGTGGAGAAAATGATTTCCTCCATGGAAGGACAAGTCGTCGATCTTCAAGACATGATGAAAAAGATGTTAGAGATTCAAAACCAAACGGCGGCGTTCGTGGCAAGAGGGGAAGAAAAAAGTACGAATTCGAAAATTCGTAGGGAGAAAGATGAGGTGGAAATCATGGAAGGAGAAAGAAGAAGACCCCATCTGGAGCCTGTTCAGAGGGATGAAAGAGGGGGTGGTTATGGGGAACGCCATGAGGGATACTATGGTCGCCAAGGTGCTGATTTTGAAAACATAAGGGGGGATTTAGAAGGAGTTTGGGCTATGGTAGAGCAAGGGAAGACCGGGAAACATGGGGTGCATCTAGCACTTGGGTGAGGGGAAACTATGGAAGATCTCGGGGCAATGGGGGCGATCAGAAGGTGAGGAAGTTGAAGATACCCATATTCGAAGGAGAAGATGTGTATGGATGGATCTATAAGGTGGAAAGGTATTTTGCAGTTAATTGGCTAACGAATGAGGAGAAACTGACAGCAGCATGCCTATGTTTGGAGAGGAAGGCACTGTCATGGTACCAGTGGAGAGACCAGAGGAGACCTATCAAGAACTTGAGAGAATTCAATGACTGCATAATAGAACGTTTTCAAACTGACTGGGGAGGAATTTCTATTAGCAGTTCTTTGCTCTGGCACATGAGGGATCAGTAGCAGACTACCGGGAGCAGTTTGAGCACCTAACCAGTAGGGTGGAGCGATTATCAGATACGGTATTGGAGGGGAACTTCATGAAGGGGTTGAAGGAAGAGATCCGAGCCGCAGTGAAAGTTCTGATGCCTAGTGACTTGGGGTATGCCATGAAGTTGGCACAACTAGTGGAAAATCAGAAGAATCTGGAGAAGGGAGCTAGGAGCAGCAGCTCAGGAGGCTCTTACAAGACTACGATCACTCTTCTAGCACCCAAGGGACCTGCCTCAGGCAACATTAATGAGACCACCAGGGAGAAGCAAGTAGGAGGGAGTGGGGAAAATTTCAAGAGGCTAACAGAGAAGGAGATGCAGGAGAAGAGGGCAAAGGGGTTGTGTTTCAGGTGCGATGAGAAGTATACGTCAGGGCATCGGTGCAAGGACCAAACTCTTCAGGTTCTCACTGTCTGCGATGACGAGGAAACTGAGGAGGGAGGTGAGGAGGAGATGGAGGAGAAGCTACACTTGGATCTGGCTGAGGTTTTCCTGAACTCAGTGGTATGATTCACAACGAATCATACCATGAAAGTGAAGGGGGAGATAGAGGGCAGGGAGGTGGTGGTGCTAATTGATAGTGGGGCTACCCACAATTTAATTTCCACTCAGGTCGTCGACCAATTGAGAGTGAAATTGGAGGACACCGGTTGTTATGGAGTGATGAGGGGTACAGGGAGAAGGGTCAGGGGATCTGTAGAGGAGTGATGTTGACCATCCAGGGGATTCAGATAAGGGAGGACTTTCTTCCACTAAAATTAGAAAGTGCTGATGTCATCCTGGGAATGAATTGGTTGTAAACCTTAGGAGAAACGAAGGACAATTGGGCAGCACTCACGATGGAATTAATGGTGGATGGGAGAAAGGTGATTATAAGGGGAGATGCAGGGCTATCCAAAGCCATGGTATCACTTAAGACCATGGTTAGGGGCCTTCAAGAGGTGGGGGGAGATTTTCTGGTGGGACTATACAAGCTGGATGTGATCAGGAAGGAGGGAGAGGAAATTTCTCTTTCAGGACAACCCCTAATTCAGCAAATTGGTAAGGATTTTCAGCCACCTAAAGGATGGCCACCTCCACCAAAACACGAGCATATCTCCACCTTGAGGACAAGGTGGATCTTTCGGAGGGGAATATTGTTAGACCGATCCAATTGACCGGTCCACACGGGACCGGCCCAGGTGGAACGAGGCGGAAGCCTCCGCCTCCCGTTTTAGCCACACGGCCCGCCTGGTTCAAACAGAGCCATTTAGGAAGGATTTTTTAGGGATTTGGGAGGGAAATTTGAATGTAGGGATTGCTTAGGGATTTCCTTTTGATTTGTATGCATTAAATACTTTGTTTTCCTAGGGTTAGGGCATCTTGAATTTGGCTGAAATGTGAGATCCTTAAATTTAGGTTTTCTTTGGGCTCTAGCGGCGTCTAGAGATTTGGGAGAGATCGATCCTCCTCTCGAATTGAGGATCAAGTGTATCTTGTTATTTTCCGTGTTCCTTTCATCAAATAATACAAAGTATCTATTGTTTTTGTGATTTTGTGTGGATTTTGTGGAGAAAGCTCGCTGTTTTTTCGAAGATTGATAGAAGTACTTGAGATCTTCAAGTGTTTCCTATCATCTTCCTAACATGAACTAAATTAATTATTTGATACCAACATTATTTTTCTAATCAAATATTCTAATCTTTATCCCATAATTTTATTGCATTGCTCTAATTGATTCCCATATAACTACCATAATCTTAAAAATCTCCTTTGTACTTAAAATTAGTACCAAAATGATTTTTCTCCAAGTATTTGTAATTCTCATATAGTTTCATTGTAGATAATTGTTAACCAAATACAAAATAAAGCAATATCTTTATACCGTGCCAAATCTCAAAAGATATCTCATAATTGCATCAAGCGTACCATTATATACCTTCATCAAGCCAATTCAACCATACCTTTTAGATTAATCTATAATATACTTCATGATTCTTTTAAAAATGGCATTTCTCGAATAGACTTTTCATCTTCCTTCAAAAGATTGTTCAACCAATTTACCCTGCTTTTAATATAGATGTAACTTGATCAAAATCTTTAAATCTTCTCTCTCTTGACTAAGCTACATCATATATCTCATTTCGTTTTCTTTATTATCTAGGGTATTATATAGCTCATCAAAAGTTATAGATTTTGCTTTGTTCAAACTACATGCTTTACAAGACTTTTAGTTTCATTATAGTCATAATAAACTTAAACATTATAGTCATAATAAACTTAAACAGTATTCATTCTGTCCATTCTTTAAAAGCATATTTCTACTCCTTTAAAAATTTGTGTGCTTCCTCATTCTACAAACTAGTTAGTTATATGAAATATGTTTCTAGACACTAATAAAACTTATATTATACCATTTTATTTTTATTTTTGTTTGTGTTCTTACTAAAATATTTTAGGTTTTTTTTTTTTTTTTGAAAATATATCAAACTCTTTTTGAAACTATTTAAAATAACTTTCAGATTTTTTTTTTCATCCAAATGAAAATCACTCCCGCCACTGCTCCAATCACCACCATCATTATTGCTATTGCCGACTTATGGAATAAAAATAAAAACAACACTTATTGTTATAGTAGACATATTTTTATTTCATATTAAAATATAAATAAAATTAAAAAAATAATAATAATAAAAAAAGAAAGTGGTTTCAAACAGCCCCCAAGTAACTATTGCGATTCACATACTACAAGCTATTACGGTACAAAAAAATTTTAGACCGTAAGATGAAAAACGAAGCTTCAACATGCCTATGAGTGTCTGAAATGTATTTTAAGTTTTATTAATTAGTTCAAATATGCATGCAATCGGATGAAAAATCAGCAGTCTACACAAGTAAAGCAAGTTGTCACATTAACTAAAAAAAGGCACCTATTTAGCATGAGCTATTTAAGTCAAGTCCAGGAAAATCACACCATTAAACAGCAGTATATGCTCTCCTCAAAGGATTTGGTAAGATCAAAGAGAAGTAGATGGCAGGAAAAAGGGATTAGAAAAGTAGATCTTCATTCTATAGTAAAACATGTGAAATCAATATAAAATCTCAAGAAAATATTGCCATTCTCATATTACGCCAATTAAGGTATAAAAACTTTAACCATATGATAACTTATGAAGCATCAAGGTCTTTACAAACATTTGGTCTTTATATTTGAACTTTTTGTTAATTAACTCAAATATGAATCATGATTCTTGCTAAAAAAAATAATGAATGATGACAAGATAAAGATTAAATAATATAAAATCAAAGAAATATCTGTTTAAATGGAATTAACAAGCTTACTTGTTATAAAGTTAAGTTTCTTCTCAATTTTGCGTTTGGAGCTTTTTGATAGGTCATCTTTATGAGTGCTGCGTCTGAAATGACAGTCAGATATTAGTATCCACGTAAGCATACCACGAGGAGTATAATTTAGATTTGCCAGAAAATTTCAATCTAAACAAAACAAAATACCATAAATTAACTTAATTTATTATAATTATGCAAGTAAAGCAAACAATCATATCAAATGCCTAAGACATTTATGAGTATAACGACAACAACATCAAGCATTTATCCCACTACTACTACGTGAGGTTAGCTACATAAATCATTTTTCTCCATTGTGTTCTACAAAGAGTCAAATTCTCATGGAAGACTAATAAAAAAGGTCATTTTTAATACTTTCTAAAAGAGTATTTTTAGGTCTATCTCTATATTTCTTAACATAGACCGGATTTGATACATCTACTCTCCTAACAAGATCATCTAAAGGCCGAAGTTTTTTGTGACTAAACCATCTAAGGCAACTCCCTCTAATCTTATATGCTATTAGAGTTACTAAAAACTTTTCATATATACATACTCGTTTCGCATTGTATTTAATTGTAAAGCCACTCATCCAATTGAGCATCCTCATCTCTGCAACACTAAACTTATTTTATGCTTCACTTTTAATGGCCAATACTCTATGTCATAAAGCATTAGAAATCTCATCACCATCTTATAAAATTTTCTTGTAAGTTTGAGAGATAATTTTCTATCACACAATAGGCGTAATGCATTCCTCCATTTTAACCATCCAACTTCAATTATACTAACAATATTCCCATCTATTTCACCATCGTTTTGAACAATAGAACTGAGATATCTAAAACATGCACTCTTTTTAATGACTTGATCACCCAATGTCACAATCCCACCACTAGATCTATTAGTACTAAAGTTACACTCTATGTATTCAATTTTAGTTCTACTCAAATGAATACCTTTAGACTCTAAAGTTGACCTCCATAATTCAAAATTTTCATCAACTCCCTCCTTAATCTTATCAATAAGAAGATTATCATCAGCCAAAAACATACATAAGATACATCCTCTTGCAAATATCTAGTAAGAACATTCATGACTAAAGCAAAAAAATATGGGCAAAAAGTTGATTATTGATGTA
Source organism: Dendrobium officinale (assembly GCA_019514585.1). Lineage (NCBI taxonomy): Eukaryota > Viridiplantae > Streptophyta > Magnoliopsida > Asparagales > Orchidaceae > Dendrobium > Dendrobium officinale. The sequence continues at coordinate 17,224,251 of CM033685.1, forward strand.
ATTCAACTGAAATAAGAAATACTTGATGAAACCACATAGTGTTTGAACACAATTAAAAACTCCTGTCTACAAATCCTAAATGACATGAATATAAGCATTATCAACTCTTTTCTTTTCTAAAATTCTCCATAGCACTTCTCTCGAAACTTTATCATATGCTTTCTCCAAATCGATAAATATCATATGTAGATCCTCCTGCCACTCTTTATATTTCTCTATCAAATCTCTCAACAAATGTAAAGCTTCCATAGTAAACTTACCCGGCATGAATCCAAACTAATTTTGAGAAACATTACTATTACGTCATAACCTATGCTCAATCACTCTCACCCATAATTTAATGTATGACACATTAATTTAATTTCTTTATACTCTTGTGCATCACATTTATTCATAAAAATAAGAACCAACACACTCCTCAAGTCATCACACATATTTTTAGTCTTTAAAATAATATTAAAATTTTTATTAAGCCAAGAAATTTCTTAATCTCCTAAGTATTTTAACACTTCTCTTGGAATATCATTAGAACCTACTATTTTTTCATACATTATTTTCTTTAAAACCTCTTTAACTTCAACTTTACTAATACGATGATAAAAAAAAAATTATATATTCATTTAGAATGCTAAGGGCACTAAAACCAATCGTATTCTCACAACCTTCATTGAAAAGTTTATCGAAATATCACATCCACCTACATTGAATACCATCTTCTAAGAAAAGCACTTTTTAATTTTCATCATTAATGCACTTCACTTGAACTAAATCTTTACTTTTTATGTATTTGCTTAGCTAACTTATACATATATTTTCGCCCTCCTTTATATCTAATCTATTATATAAATCACTAAGAACTGATGCAAGCAAAACTAGAGTAAAGAGACAATTTGGAGAACACCAGGATAAGACTTAAACCAAACTCGATTCATATGTAGCTTGAAAACATCTAAACAAACTTAGGAGAAACAAAAGCCAAATCGAATAAAATAAAATAAAAACATAAAAACGCTATCCTCAGTAAAATCGTCTAGCGGTCTCCTCACATGCAACGAAAGTAGGAAATTTAAGAAAATTGTGCTTAGGCTTGCAAACCAAGGGTCCACCACTGCAAAAGAGTCCAACGTCCTTTCCAAACGCCTCGGACAAATGTCTCCAAATTTCAGCCAACATATACTTCCAAAGCTCAAGAAGAAGGATACAAGTGTAGTGGAACTTGCGTAGAGAAGAAGGGGTTAGAAGACAATACGAAATAGAGAGGAGGAAAGGGGGGATGGAACAAGCTCTCAAGCTTTTCCAAGAAGAAACCCTCAGGTTCTTGTAGAGATTTTTTCTCAGATTTTCAACAACCTTTTTCATGCCAAAACATCTTCATTTTAAAGGCAAAAGAAAGTTGTCAAACAGTCATTCCACCTCCAACCAAAACCAATCAGGCTTGGGGAAATAAAAGGCCAAAATACACCAAATAGAAGGCCAAAAGACAGCAAAACTGCTGCAGTAAAATTGCACATAAAACAGGGAGCCAAGCCACAGAAATCCCCACCCAGCAGCCACAGGAAACCCAGCCAGCAAGGGATCCGAAGAGCCAGCACTGAAAGCAGGGAGGAAATTCACGGGAAACAGCCAGGAGGAGGGAAAATGAGGAGGGCCACGGGAACAGCAACAGCCAACAGAAACCGAGAAGACAACGGGAAGAAGAAGAGGCACAAGTCCACTCCACAATAATGAGCTTGAATAATTGCATACATTTATGAATTTATGAGCTAGGGAGTGCATTTAATCTCCAATCATTGAGCTAAACTTCAGCTCAAACCAAGGTTTAAAATTGTGTAATTAAGCCTCGAGGCGGTTTTCGTCATTGAGGCGAGACGTAAGCCTCGAGGCGGTCTGAGGCGTAAGCCTCATGGACACAGAATTGCGTAAATGAGAAATTAAGGGTTTTAGCAAGTAAATAATAGCAATATTCTATCTTACAATAAAAACATATCATTTGTGCTTGTCCTCTATCCTCTTCTGGATTAGTCATATACTGATCCATAGGACCCCGTGCACCTCTGTTATGTATAGTGGAGGAAGAGCCCTTTCCACTTTCGCTCCCGAAGTAAGCACCATGTTCGACCCTATCATCAAATTGCTCCTGTTGCAAGTGTTTTGTCGTGATACTTTTCTTCATATAAGCAATAATTTCATCTTTCACCTTTTCCGGCACATTTGCACATGGTGCTACGTTTTTATGCGAGCATGATAAGTGTTCCTTCATGTGGGTAACACCTCCCTTCACCACTTTTTCGCAAAAATTGCATTTCAAATAAACATAGCTCTTCTCTCCGCCGCCTATGTCAATTTGTACACTATATTTGCAAGAAGGGTCCCTCCACAATGACGTAGACCTCTTTTCCTTGCCTCTAACCATGATCCCTAATGAAAGAATCCAAAATCACACAAAATAATTCAAAAAATAAAAAAAACCCTAGAATTTCTTTCACTTGAAAAATCTAACCAAAAACTAAAAAAAATACCTAAAATCGATTGTGGACTAATCCTAGAAGGCGGCCGGACACTTCAAGTTCGCCGGAGAGAGGCGGCGTCGTCGGGAGAGGCGGCGAGAAGGGAGGCCGACCGTGCGGGAGGCTCTCGGTTTCGCGAACTGGGGCTTGCGGGCGGAGAACTATCGGGATATGCCTGGAGCCGAACGGGTTTAAGGGAAAAAATGCTCATTTTAAGTAGGTGGGGCCATTTGGATGAGGCGTATGCCTCACCCATAATTGCGCAATTGAGGCGCGCCTCACACAAGGTGAGGCGTACGCCTCTACCAGGGTCCAAATTGCGTGCGCCTCGAGGCGCCTTTGGGAAGAATTGCTCAGAGTCGCGCCTCTTGTTGCGCAATTTTAAATAGAGGCTCAAACATTTATCAGCTAACACCAAGTAGAATTCCAGCATTTTGAGCTCAACACCAAGCAACCAAGGCCCACCCGAGAGCAGCCACCACACCAAACCAAAATCAGCAAGCAGCCCAAGGACGAAATGGACTCAAAAACAAGCAAATCCAAGGCTTGTCATGCCTAGCACATTCCTACCATGATCATTGGAAGCCCAACCATCATAGGATAGCTTAAAAAAAAAACATAAAACACAACTAATATTGTTCCAAATACAATAAAACAAAATTAACTAAAAATATTGAATGCAACAAGAACTAAATTCATTATATCATATATTACTTTCTTAAAATCCATACCAACCACTCTACATCTTTCTCAATTTTTTGAGTTTACATTTAAACTAATTTTTTATAACAAAGCTCCATATTTTTATCTTTTCTTGGGCATTTTGATTTCACCATTAATTATTTTTATTATTAGAAACTTTTCTTTTTTATTCTCCAAGTACATACTTTACAACATTTTTAATATCACTAATTATTTTTCTCACATAACAATAGTTTCCTAATAAATAACCCAAATCTTAAGATTCTGAACTCTCAAAAATATTTTTATTAGCATCCTTTAAATACCAATATAAACATAGGACTATTTTACTTTATTTTTCATTTTACACCCCCTTCATCTTAAATTCTAAAACTAATAAGTTATGCTAGATATATAAATTCTCACTCATAATGACTATACAATGTTTACAAACTAAACAAGCAAAATGTGCAATAAGCTAGAATTGAATGACCTTCATGGAACTCATTTAACATAAGAACCTAGTTTCTATTCCTACTTCAAATAGAGTTTGCCATGGAAACACGGTTTTAATTTAGAAAATGACTACAAAAATCTTGTAAGTTATAAAAAACCAAGCTCCACTTACTCGTGAAACCACATGCCTTACCAAGCATAGATATCAAAGATCTTCATAGTTTTTCTAGCAAACTACATAATTTATTGCATGCTTGCTTGATACTTTGTTGGCCTCTATGTAAGAACAAAAGAGCAGACATATCTCGTACTCGTTGAGTCCCTGAAATCCAGCCAAGATGCTAAGTAAATCCCGCTAAGATCTCTGCTATTCGGCGCTAACAGCACTGTCCGCGTCATTTCCCAGGATTCGCTTGTTTTCAAAAGCTCTCGCTCTCGTTAAAAGCACGAAAGAGTAGAGCCTTAGACTCATGTTCGACGCCTCTCACATACGAAGCCTGACCACTCAGAAATCCCTCTTCCCATTCGAAGCCGGTTCATCCTCTCCTCTGCTTCGCAAATCTTGATATGCTTCCTCCATCTGTACTCTCCAACTGATTTCCACTTCCACCTCCTTTCTTCTACCCGACTCCACCAACGACTTCTCTACAGCCGTCGAAGACCTCGTCAAGCCGCAACCTATTGACCCTTAACCGACCCCAAACAAGTCACCTATAGCCCAAGCCGCAAACGACCTCGCATCCATCTTCCACTGAACTCAGACCTTCTTCCTCCAGTAGCCAACCGAAAACCCTACCTCCATCTGAATCCAATCCAAAGGCCTAGTCCCTCTTCAGGCTGCAAACCTACCTACCCAAGACGCCGCCCCTCTTCTGATCTCTAAGCCCGACGGACCCCAATCAACTCCAGGTCTCACGCAAGTGTCGCTTCTCCATTCCTCATCTGCAAGTCGGGCCGCACTTCCCATCTACTGCTAAAGCCAAGACTCCTATAGCCATCTAATCCCACTATATTCCCTTAACTAAGCCCTAGATAATCCACTCAACTCACTCAACCTACTCAACCTCTCTGCAACTCAGTCCACTCACCACCTCTTCAACTCAGTCCACTCAACCTACTCAACCTCTCTTCAACTCAATACACTCACCACCTCTTCAACTCAGCTCATCTGAATCCAAAGGTAATAACCTCTCTCTATCTTAAAGTATTGTGTTATTATTAATTATTAATAGTTTTATTAATATTATTAAAGTTATTAAAGTTATTATTATTATTCGTTATTGCTTTAGTTAATATTCATATTAGTATTAATATTAATAAGATTATTAGTAATATAGTTATAATTATTATCATAATTATTATAAGTTATAACTATTATTATTATCTCAAAAAGAAAAGCAAAATAAAAAAAGGTTTCAAAAAAAGAGAGTAAAAAAAAGGAGATTAAAAAAAGAGGAAAAATCAAAAAAAGAAAGAAAAGAGAGGGAATTTATGCATTTTTCGCCGTCGCCACTACCAAACCGTGCAGGTATAATCCCTCAAACCCTTAAAGCCCCATTTTCGATGCTTGCAGCGCAGCGAGCAACTACTAATGCGCATTTTTCTTAGCACGGTGAGAGGAAGCTCGTCGTGATACTCGCGACGAGGCGGGTAAAACTAAAAATCCTATCCTAGGCGTTCGCGACACCGAAAAATTGCCTATACAGGCTTTTCTTAGCGTTGTGGGAAGGGAATCCAGTGTGACGCCTACGACGAGGCGGGTAAGCCTTATACACACTCTCGTACCATGGTGGGGACTCTTATAAGTACCCTTAAGCACTCATGTAGCGTGGCGGGGGAAAGAATTGCGCTTTCAAACATGTATATTCAAAGACCCATACACGCCTTTCTTGGCGTAGTGGGGATGAAGACTACGACCACGGTGTCACCCGACACCGACCGTACACATTTTTCTTCACGTGGCGGGCAGACTAAGACTCCTACAGTTTTCCTAAATGAAAGAGACACCGCGAGGCTACCGAAATTTCTACTGAATAGAGGACCTAATTTGAACTAAGTGCAGGAGACTTGACTACAAACAAGACCGCATGGCACCTTATTTGAAATCGAACAATTACAGGGAACTAGACATTAAACAAGCGACGGTGAGTTTGAACAAAAATGAAAAAAAAAAAAAAAAACAGGGATCTTGAATTTGAACAATCATAGAGAACTTGAACAAAAACAGGATGGAACTGGACTCGAATGAATACATGAAATAAATCTATAATTCATCAAGTAATGAATAATCAAACACAAATGAATAAGAATGAGACTTATGCTTGAAGAATACTGCAATGCACATGAGAATGCAAGGGCTGCAAATTCAGCAGTATATTCTATGAAAAGACATGAAGATCAACTTACAAAGGCTCTTCACAACACCACATTGGAAATTATTCAGTTAGAATGGCTGCATGAACAAACCTGGCCAAAATTACTAAAAAAAAGAGAGAAGACTAACAAGGGAAAATTGTTGGAGAAGATGCAGTCTTCAATCTCCTCGGTGGGTAAACTTTAGAGTGTCTACAAACTCTTGAGAGAACTTCTATTTTAGCATAAGGGTAACTAGAAAGAACTAGGGTATGGGCTTGTGTTGGCTCAAATACTGTTGGCACTGGCAGTTCATGAACAAAGTATTCTTGAATTCCTTTTGAATTCCATGATCATTTATTAAGGAGAAGAAAGTTATTGTGGATTGCTTATGAGCATGCTTCCGATGTCCTTAAAGTATGCATTTGTGAGATTGAGCTTGAAGCATCTAGAAATGGTCTTTTATTGACTCATGGAGATAAATTCTCTGGACAAACTACTGGTGACTCTCAAACATGGCAACAAACTTACTTGATTGCTCTTACAAGATTAGATTCTTCATATCACTAGTTTGCACATGCTAAAAGGAAAAGAATGGAAGTTGTCACATAATAAGATGGAAGCTGCTGCCAAGGGCTTGCTTTCTGCAACAAATGAACTTTGCATTACATCTTTAAAGGCAAAATCGGCTTCTGCTAATTTACAAGACAATCTCTTGGCCCTACTGAATTGCCTTTTTGATGCTAGCCTGGCCTCGTCTTCTTTTATTAGTATTTCAGAAGGGCACACTACTTTAACTTCTAAAGGTGGATCCATGTTTGAGGAGATTTCATGTGGTGAAATGATGCTCTCAATGGATAAGATGATCTGCTTGCAACGATCAACAATAATCAATGATATAAATGCATCAATTTCTTATGCAATTTGAAAGGCAAAGTATAATGCATGTCGCAAATCGTTTTGGAATTAATCGGTTATGACATACATAATAGTCTTGTGGATCTTTTGTGAACAATAGCAAAGAAGCCAATATGCAAGTAAATGCACTCGAACTTGCAAAGTGTACGAACTCCTCCTGCAAGCCACTTTAGGAGATGCTTCATTCATGCGATAATCATGTCTACAAGCAACGATAGTTAAGGTGTTGCCAATGTGATAGATCCTCTGGGGACACAAACATGTTACATATCATCTATGAGCAAGGATAGATGATCGTAGCAAATGCGAATACCCATTAACAATAATGGAAGGTTTGTTATATGCATAAAGACACACCTACAAGTGTCAGTCAGCAGTAGGTCGTAGGTGTTATAACACTCCTACGATCAACCACTGTTCAATGGTCAACAAATACACTGATCTACTGCAAGACAAGGTAGGATGATATATAACAAATACAAATGTACACGGACTCTTGTACGAAACCCGCTACATGCTCAAAATATCATCTAGCGAATGTAAGTTCCAACGGGCTGCTATAGAATGTAATATCAGTTCTGCTCCAGGTTCGTCCAGGACGAAGTTGGATCGTCCGGGACGATCGGTACAGGTTTGTTCAGAATTGTGAAAATTGGGCAGTTCGTCCGGGACGAAATGTGGGATCGTCTGGACGAAAATTTTCCAGAGCCCAAGTCGTCCTGAGACGATAATTAATTTCGTCTGGACGAAAATTTTCCAGAGCCCAGATCGTACCGGGACGAAGTGCGATCGTCCAGGACGATCTGAGTATTTTAAAAAGGAAATGAGATATTTTGAAGAGAGAGAAAAAAAATAAAATATCAGAGATCCATCCGTGATAAAAGGAAAAAGAAAAGAAAAGGAAAGTTGATTTCGGGAAGCCGCGGGTCCGTTTTCGTTCGTCGAGACTATTGAGGATTTTGCTGTACGCAAGGTAAGGCACATTCCGCCTTTCTCAATTTTCAGAACCGTCGCTGTTGGCGGTATTTTCTGTCCGAAGTTCGTTTTTGTTAGCGATTTTCGTCCGTATTTTCCGACTGGTTTAGTTTTTACCGCGTAACTTTATGTATGTTGTTGACGTGCCGGGTGTGCACATTTTGAATATATTTTGGAGATTTTTGTCCGGCCCGTTTTGATTTGGCGGCGTTTTCTTCCGTCTGTACTTTTCTGTGTGAAGATTAAATGCTGTGGCAGTAGAATAAATGTTCTGAAAATGTTGTTATCTACATTCTGTTGTAATTTGGTGAATTGTGATTTTCAGGAAAAATTATGTAAATTCCGTATACTGCCGTTGTGCTGCCCGATTTTTGTCTGATTTCTGATTTGTCCGGATTTGCTCTGAAATGATTTGATTCTGTATATGCTATTTAGGGAGCTATAAGGGGAAGTTAAGGGAGCTATAAGGGGAAGTTCTGTGAAGTTCTGAAATTCTGTATATCTGTTTAGGTGCTATAAGCACTATATATGTATTCTGGTATAAGCACATCTGTTCTGGTGCTGTGAGCACAAATGGGAGGCATAAGCGGAAGTTCTGGTGCTGTATGCACAAAAAAGGAGCTATAAGGGGAAGAGGGTGCTATATGCACAAGGGAGATATAAGGGGAAGTTATGATATCTGGAAGGAAGATTTGTTCTGAACTAAATATTATCTGATTTTGTACTCTTGATGTGATTGATCTGATTTTCTGACTTCTGTAAGTGCTATCAGCTATGATGTGATATTATAATGATTTCTGTTTTATTTCTGATTCTGATATGATTTCTGATACTATTCTGACACGATTCTGTTCTGTTCTGTTTTTTGATTTGATTTGATACGACTTTTGTTTCCGTACAGTTCTGTCTGATTTGATCTGTTCCGTTCTGATCTGTCCGATTTGATATCTGTCCGATTCTGTTCCGATTTCTGTACGGATTTGTCTGATGTGTTTGGTTTTGGAGATTCTGAGAGTTTTGATTGGAGGTTTGTTGTCTTGCTGAGCTGTTGAGCTCACCCTTGCTTTCTGGTGGTTTTCAGGTTCTGGGAAAGGGAAAGAGGTCTTGAACTAGAGTTCAAAGTCTGATCTGTGATAGGTACTTTTGTACTTTTTGATTTTTGTACAGTCATGGCTCTTTCTGCTTTATTTTTCTGGCAGCCATGTACTGTATTTGTAGATGATTGTTTTGAGGAAAAGAAAGAAAAATATAGACGATTTGTTCCGCTGCATTTGATATTTTTAGTAGCTCTGGTCTATTTTGTCTAATATTTGGAAGATTCAGTACAGTAAGCAAATTCCAAAGCCAGATCCTGGTTAGTTTGTTAAGCTGGTCGGGATCCGGCTCGGGCGGGATCCGTCCCCGTCGGGTCGGGTCGTGACAAGCTTTGGTGGTATCAGAGCATTGATTTTGGAATTTGGTTGGATTGTAAGACAGAGCTATAGGAAGTGATCTGTAGAGAGTTTATCTGGGGTAGTTTTGGTTTGTTCGGCTTTTTATTGTGTTGTTTTTGTGATACTTTTCCGGATTTTCTGGATTTTTCTGTATGGATCAGCCAGACCCAGACATGACTAACGGGCAGAGTGCCAGTCAGGCAGCTCCAGTAGGGAGTACAGCCCTAGTGGCAGGTGCAGATACATTGTCTCAGTTTGCTACGCTTGTTGCTCAGATGATGAGCGAGACTCAGAGTAGAGCTTCTACCGTCAGATCTGATGACATTGATAGACATCTGCAGTTATTTCTGAGATTAAAACCTCCGAGATTTGAGGGCACTATTGAGCCCAGAGCAGCCGAGGAGTGGCTGAGGAGATTGGAAAAGACCTTTGACGGAATGCAGTGTCCGTTAGATAGGAAGGTCCCATTGGCAGTGTTTCTGTTGGATGGAGAGGCTGAGCACTGGTGGGAAGGCCAGCAGGCAGCCAGATTTCAGGGCAGATTGAACTCTTTGATCACTTGGGAAGAGTTCACTGAGGTTTTTCGAGATTGGTTCGTTCCCCCTTCTGCACGACAGCAGATGCAGGAGACTTTTCTGAGGCTGGTTCAGGGGAGCAAGACGGTGATGCAGTATGAGACTGAGTTTACTGCATTAGCCAGGTATGCTCCGCAGCTGGTTAGCACATCTGCTGAGAGGTGCTACAGATTTTTGAGGGGACTACGAAATACTTTGAGGCAGCCCCTGATACCGTTCCGGATCACTGATTTCTCTGAGCTTGTGGAGCGAGCTCGTTTGATAGAGAATGACATGATAGCTACTCAGCAGCGGTGGACTGCGAGTAGGAAGAGATTTGGAGGCGAGACTTCTGGCAGTGGTTCCTCTGGGAAGAGGAGATTTGTAGCTGGTTCTGGATCTGTTGACTCCAGGAGGAGCGGAGGGTCATCTGGTACTGCTACCAGTACGACGAGTTCTGGTTATGTTAGCATGGCACCTGTGTGCCAGAGTTGTGGACGCCGACATTTTGGCCAGTGCTACAGGATGACTGGTCAGTGCTATAGGTGTGGTCAGCCAGGACATCGGATTGCAGAGTGTCCACAGACTGGATTGGATCGGCGTTCTGAGTTCCGATCTGAGGGTTCTGTTAGACATGCCGGTTCAGCAGCAGGAAGACCGAGGACTGTTCCTCCACGCCCTGAGGGATTTTCTAGTAGAGGTGGTGGATCTAGTTCTACACCACGGAGACCACCTACTGTTCAGAGGGAGCAGAGTAGTTCTGTTGCTTCAGCTCCAGCTCCAGTGCAGCCCCGAGTTTACGGCTTGAGTCAGCAGGAGGCTCGAGATGCCCCCGATGTTGTGACAGGTACGATTTACATTTCTGATCAGCCCTGTCGTGTTTTGTTTGATTCTGGAGCCAGTCACTCTTTTCTGTCCGAGCGGTGTTTTGAGACTTTACATTTGGATTCGATGGTTTTACCGGTTTCTCTATCTGTGATTTTACCGGCTGGAAATCCTTTGATTGCTCGAAAGTTTTGCTTGTGTGAGGTTGACATTTCTGGCAAGAAGTGGAAATCGAGTCTGATTTTGGTACCGATTTCGTCTTATGATGTGATTCTTAGTATGGATTGGCTGAGTCAGTATGAAGCTCAGATTGATTTTCTGAAGAAGCAAGTGAGTTTGCTTATGGCTGGAGAGCGATGTGTATTTCAGGGCTTACGGGGTGTTCTCTCCAGTCTGCTTTCTGTGTTGGAGGTAAGCAAGATGTGGAAGAAAGGATGTCCAGTGTTTTTGGCTTCGGTGCGGGATCTGAACCTGGAGGTTGGTTCTGTTTCTGAGATCCCAGTAGTACGGGAGTTTGCTGATGTTTTTCCTGAGGAGTTGGTTGGTTTACCTCCGGATAGAGATGTGGAGTTCTCTATCGATATTTTTCCAGGTACCGCTCCTATATCAAAAGCTCCGTACAGAATGGCACCGAAAGAACTTTCTGAGTTGAAAGTTCAGCTTCAGGAGTTGGTTGACAGAGGTTTTGTCCGTCCTAGTGTTTCGCCCTGGGGAGCACCTGTTCTGTTTGTGAAGAAGGACGGACGGTACACTCCGTATGTGTATTGATTACAGAGAATTGAACAAGGTCACGATCAAGAACAAGTATCCTTTGCCTCGGATCGATGACTTGTTCGATCAGCTTTCTGGATCTTCTGTGTTTTCGAAGATTGATTTGAGATCCGGATATTATCAGGTGAAGGTGAAGGAAGTTGATGTGGTGAAGACAGCTTTCAGTACTCGGTACGGGCATTATGAGTTCTTGGTTATGTCTTTTGGGGTAACCAACGCGCCTGCTATTTTCATGGATCTGATGAACCGAGTATTCAGGGAGTATTTGGATCAGTTTGTGATCGTCTTCATTGACGATATTCTGGTATATTCTGCTTCTGAGGATGAGCATGCCAGACACTTGAGCATTGTGTTGGAGACTTTGAGGCGGCATCAGTTGTATGCCAAGTTCTCCAAGTGTGAGTTCTGGCTGAGGAGCATTTCTTTTCTGGGGCATGTGATTAGCGGAGAAGGCATTTCTGTTGATCCCCAGAAGATTCAGGCAGTTGCTGATTGGCCGAGGCCGACTACGGTATTTGAGGTACGTAGTTTCTTGGGCATGGCCGGATATTACAGGAAATTTGTGAAGGGATTTTCACAGATTTCGACGCCTCTGACGAGACTGACGCAGAAGTCAGTAACTTTTGTTTGGACACCGGAGTGTGAAGCTAGTTTTCAGAGATTGAAGGACTGTTTGACTTCAGCTCCAGTGTTAGCACTTCCGTCAGGTACGGAAGGTTTTCAGGTGTTCAGTGATGCTTCACTGAAAGGACTGGGATGTGTACTGATGCAGCATGGTCAAGTAATTGCTTATGCTTCTAGACAGTTAAAACCACATGAGAAGAATTACCCGACACATGATCTGGAATTAGCTGCAGTGGTATTTGCTTTGAAGATTTGGCGTCATTACCTGTATGGTGTCATATGTGAGATCTTTACTGATCATAAGAGCCTGAAGTACATTTTTACTCAGAAGGATCTGAATCTGAGACAGAGAATGTGGCTCGAGTTGATCAAGGATTACGATCTGACTATTCAGTACCAGCCTGGGAAGGCTAATGTGGTAGCAGATGCTCTGAGCAGGAAATCTTCTGGATTATCAGGTATTCAGCTTACTTCTGATGAATTTCTGATTCGAGACATGGAGCGCTTGCAGTTGGAGGTGATTTCCTCCAATGGTTTGGATTTGGCTCATCTGAGTATTCAGTCTTCCTTGTCTCCAAGGATTCGAGAAGCCCAGAAGTTAGATTCTGACTATTCGAAGTTGATTGCTCAGATTGGATCTGGTAAGACTCCTGAACTTTGAATTTCTAATTCTGGTGTTATTTTCTGCAATAACAGGTTGTGGGTACCTGTGTTTGGGGATTTGAGACAGGAGATTCTGTATGAATCTCATCATTCTGGCTACACTATTCATCCAGGCAGTGGTAAGATGTATGCGGATATGAAGCTTTTGTTCTGGTGGCCTGGGATGAAGAAGGATGTGGCGGAGTTTGTGTCGAGATGCGAGGCCTGTCAGTTGGTGAAGGCAGAGCATCAGCGACCAGGTGGACTGTTGCAGTCGTTACCTATCCCTGAGTGGAAGTGGGAGGAGGTGACGATGGACTTTGCGATGGGTTTTCCGCGATCTAGGCAAGGGCACGATGCCATATGGGTGATCATAGATCGATTGACGAAGTCCGCCCATTTTCTTCCGACCAGACAGACTGATTCAGTAGATCGCTTGGCACATGTTTATGTTAAGGAGATTATCAGATTGCACGGTGTGCCGCGAGTGATTGTATCTGATCGAGATGGACGTTTTACTTCTAGACTTTGGAAAGGTATTCAGCAAGGCTTGGGTACTAAACTGCATTTCAGTACAGCTTTTCATCCTCAGACTGATGGACAGTCTGAGAGGACTATTCAGGTACTGGAAGATCTGTTGAGACTTTGTGTGTTGGACTTTGGCGGAAGCTGGGAAGATCATATCCCTTTGATTGAGTTTGCTTATAACAATAGCTTCCAGTCCAGTATCGGTATGGCACCGTATGAGGCTCTGTATGGCCGGAAGTGCCGAACTCCTTTGACTTTGACGGAGGTCGGAGATAGACAGGCTTTGGGTGTCACTTTTGCTGATGAAACTGCTCAGAAGATCAGTTTGATTAAAGAAAGATTGAAAGCGGCTCAGGATCGACAGCAGAAGTATTATAATCAGAAGCACAGGTTTGTTGAGTTTCAAGTTGGTGACTTTGTGTATGTCAAAGTCAGCCCGATGAAGGGTGTGAGCAGATTTGGTCAGGTAAGCAAGCTTAGTCCAAGGTATGTTAGACCTTTTGAAATCTTGGAAAGAATTGGGAAATCTGCTTACAGACTGTTGCTTTCTGATTTGATGCCCGACGTGCATAAAGTGTTTCACGTATCCACTTTGAGGAAGTGGGTATCTGACTCTGGAAAGAAGGTATCAGCTGATGAGGTTGAGATTCAGGAGAATCTGGCGTACAAGGAAGAGCCAGAGTTGATTTTGGCGTACGACGTCCGAAAGCTAAGAAGTAAACAGATTCCGATGGTTAAAGTCCAGTGGAAGCACCGGACTGCACGGGAAGCGACTTGGGAGAAGGAGTCGGACATGAGGAAGTCGTATCCGTATCTATTTTGACGGAGTTTTGATTAGACAATGTCGAGGACGACATTTTTTTTGAAGTTGGGGAGATTGTAATATCAGTTCTGCTCCAGGTTCGTCCGGGACGAAGTTGGATCGTCCAGGACGATCGGTGCAGGTTTGTTCAGAATTGTGAAAATTGGGCAGTTCGTCCGGGACGAAATGTGGGATCGTCTGGACGAAAATTTTCCAGAGCCCAAGTCTTCCTGAGACGATAATTAATTTCGTCTGGACGAAAATTTTCCAGAGCCCAGATCGTACCGGAACGAAGTGCGATCGTCCAGGACGATCTGAGTATTTTAAAGAGGAAATGAGATATTTTGAAGAGAGAGAAAAAAAATATATCAGAGATCCATCCGTGAGAAAAGGAAAAAGAAAAGAAAAGGAAAGTTGATTTCGGGAAGCCGCGGGTCCGTTTTCGTTCGTCGAGACTATTGAGGATTTTGCTGTACGCAAGGTAAGGCACATTCCGCCTTTCTCAATTTTCAGAACCGTCGCTGTTGGCGGTATTTTCTGTCCGAAGTTCGTTTTTGTTAGCGATTTTCGTCCGTATTTTCCGACTGGTTTAGTTTTTACCGCGTAACTTTATGTATGTTGTTGACGTGCCGGGTGTGCACATTTTGAATATATTTTGGAGATTTTTGTCCGGCCCGTTTTGATTTGGCGGCGTTTTCTTCCGTCTGTACTTTTCTGTGTGAAGATTAAATGCTGTGGCAGTAGAATAAATGTTCTGAAATGTTGTTATCTACATTCTGTTGTAATTTGGTGAATTGTGATTTTCAGGAAAAATTATGTAAATTCCGTATACTGCCGTTGTGCTGCCCGATTTTTGTCTGATTTCTGATTTGTCCGGATTTGCTCTGAAATGATTTGATTCTGTATATGCTATTTAGGGAGCTATAAGGGGAAGTTAAGGGAGCTATAAGGGGAAGTTCTGTGAAGTTCTGAAATTCTGTATATCTGTTTAGGTGCTATAAGCACTATATATGTATTCTGGTATAAGCACATCTGTTCTGGTGCTGTGAGCACAAATGGGAGGCATAAGCGGAAGTTCTGGTGCTGTATGCACAAAAAAGGAGCTATAAGGGGAAGAGGGTGCTATATGCACAAGGGAGATATAAGGGGAAGTTATGATATCTGGAAGGAAGATTTGTTCTGAACTAAATATTATCTGATTTTGTACTCTTGATGTGATTGATCTGATTTTCTGACTTCTGTAAGTGCTATCAGCTATGATGTGATATTATAATGATTTCTGTTTTATTTCTGATTCTGATATGATTTCTGATACTATTCTGACACGATTCTGTTCTGTTTTTGATTTGATACGACTTTTGTTTCCGTACAGTTCTGTCTGATTTGATCTGTTCCGTTCTGATCTGTCCGATTTGATATCTGTCCGATTCTGTTCCGATTTCTGTACGGATTTGTCTGATGTGTTTGGTTTTGGAGATTCTGAGAGTTTTGATTGGAGGTTTGTTGTCTTGCTGAGCTGTTGAGCTCACCCTTGCTTTCTGGTGGTTTTCAGGTTCTGGGAAAGGGAAAGAGGTCTTGAACTAGAGTTCAAAGTCTGATCTGTGATAGGTACTTTTGTACTTTTTGATTTTTGTACAGTCATGGCTCTTTCTGCTTTATTTTTCTGGCAGCCATGTACTGTATTTGTAGATGATTGTTTTGAGGAAAAGAAAGAAAAATATAGACGATTTGTTCCGCTGCATTTGATATTTTTAGTAGCTCTGGTCTATTTTGTCTAATATTTGGAAGATTCAGTACAGTAAGCAAATTCCAAAGCCAGATCCTGGTTAGTTTGTTAAGCTGGTCGGGATCCGGCTCGGGCGGGATCCGTCCCCGTCGGGTCGGGTCGTGACATAGAAGACCCGTCGTGCACTCAATATGTCATCTACGAGTAAATACAGAAGAACTGCGACAAACACAGGCTCTTATGAGCTGCCTTAGAAGATCCTTCAAATATTCCAAAAAATGTCCCTGCACGCACACTATGATATGTATACATATAAACACAGAGTAGCGCACAAGCAATCATGAACCTGCATGTGCCTCGGCGAGCGTGTTATGGGTACACACGTGACGTCTATGAATGTTGCACGGGTCAAAAAGAAAATTTAAGTTCGAACCCGATACTTCTATGCAAGTAAATAGAAGTCAACACGACTCGAACAATCAAACAAGTATACGGTCACGGCGTCGACTAAGATATTTGTATCAATACATTCATATTAGGCCTTCAAGGCCTGTAACCAAGAAACTTCATTGACAAAAGTATAAAGCCTATGAAAAAAATCCGATCTTATGTGAGCAAACCGACAGAGTCGACAGGATTCAATCAATAAAATATAATTGCCCATTAATGCCCTGATGATAGCCATATTGAAAGTAGATCTTAACCGGAGGGGTTAATTCCAAATATTTCAAATACCACCAAAATTTCCATAAAATTCAAAACTCCAAAAGATACCAAAATTCAAAATATATAAAATTAAAATAAGTCATAAAATGCTTAAAGCAAAATACATCCACCCTCCGCAGCAGTTTACCTAGTTAGACAAATTCAATCATCATTTTAGCTCACAAAGAACTAATGTTTAGTCAAAAACATCATTAGGATTCATTCTTAAATAGTCTTCTGCCAAGAAGTACATTGCTCGTGTCCTCTAACCGGCGATTTCTCCGCTAAATGGTATCGCAAGTAAATGGTTATGATTGGGTCCTCTGAACTGAGTGGTTTTGCCGCCAAATAGCACCACTAAATCACAGTCATGACCAGAGCTCGTATGCTCCCAAATGGCACTAAATCCTTGAGACATGAATCAATAGGATATAATTGATAGAGTACAAAGCTCTCTGTCAACTAAGGTGGATTCAAATTTGTCCCTTAGAAAAATACTCCCCCCAAGTCTACAAGATACCCTTAGACGACGCAACCATGACTATCGACAAGGATCCTTCTCCTCTAACTAAGTAGACCATGGACCATGATGGCTCAGGATGATAGAACTATGGGATCTTGATTGGTCCATCCATTCCCCAACCATCCGCTTTAAATGCAAGATGGTAAAAATTTCATTTTTTTTTTTTTAATATCAAAATTTCCACATTACCAAACTAATGCTGCTACTATATGCCATATACACATTTTCTACGTATTTGATATGACAAGGAATACTTGCAGGCGATATTCATCTTCTACACAAAGCCACTTCATCTTCAGTCTTCATCTTCTACATGGAGAAGGTATGTTTTTCATGGTGGATAACCTATACTCATTTGTATTTATCACATTTATAGTTTAGAGTTTGATTGCATGTGAGTATTTGTAATATGTAATGGGTATTGGTATGTATATCACTGTTTTGCTCTATAAGCCGTCTGGGTACCGCTGGGTACGTCGTCTGGGTACTGATGGGTACCTTGTGGTACACTAAGTACTACCCCTTCTGGGTACCCAGAGGTACCCCATCTGGGTACCTCTGTTCGTTTCGAAATGCATTGTCACTTCCATTAGTTCTATAAATACCACGTTTAGGGTAAGTGGTTAGGGTTTTATTTTATATTTTCTATAGAGAGGATACCGTTTTGTATGTGTATGTACCGCTGTGTACCATCTGGGAAGGACTGGGTACCGTTCAGGAAACTCTTATGAACAGTCGGTACAGATCTGTACCGATCGGTACCACTCGATACCGCTAGGTACCGATTGGTACCCATGCTGGAATGAATTTTTTTCTGATCAACATCATCTTATTTTGCAGGGATATATTTCAAATATTAGTTTCCGTTGCAGAACATCGACATTTAGAGAAATATGTGATCATTTGGTCGAAACATTTGGCCAAAACTTTGTGAACAGTATGACGCAAAATCATCTTCATCATTTTCTTTTGATGTCGCGCTATGTACAAAATGTTCTGTTGGTTATCAAGTTGATGTCATTCTGGGATATTAAGAAACAATATTTTATCATTAAGGACCGCAAGTTACCATTTATTGCTGATGAAGTTTCTTTGATTTTAGGCCTGCCGAACAGAGATAACTATTTTGACTTGGGAAGCGCCCGAATCATGGGAAAAATAACAAATGATATTAAGAATGAGGTTCTTAGTTTAAATGATTCAACTCCACTTCCTGATGTAGTAAAGAAATTCATCATTTTCTTGTTGTCAAACCTTTTCTTTCCTCTACGCAACTACCGAACACCAGCTAATATCCTCAATGTAGCTCGTAATGTCAAAAAAATTTTATCTTACAATTAATCAATTAGAGATTTCTTTGTGGCTGACTTTGATGCAATTGCGAAGAAGTTTAGAAAATAAAAACCACTTGGATACTTGAATGGTTTTATACATAATATAATTGTGAGTACATAGACCTATTTATTTATATATGAATGTTTTAGAATCTTTGATTTTCTTTTTTATGCTGGCATCCTTATATTTTGGTTGCAGATATGATTTCTAGAGCACACTACAGTTCACAAACCAATGGATTCAAAGTCAAGACCACGCTTTCTTCGATGAGGTTGTGATTTAATTTATAGCGAAGCAGATGCTACTACTTTATTTGAAGGTCTCGAACATGTAGATATATTAATTTCTTATGACGGATTAACCAGTGAGGAAAAGACATTATTAGCAAGACCTCCCTCTCATCCCCCACATACATCTGCAGATCAAAGATGTACATCACCTAAAACATTCCCCAACTTACAACTCACATTGCCCAAACTACGATTAGTTGCTCCTTCACCTTCGAGATCACCTACACCCTCCAAACCTCCAAGCCCACCAAGCACCCACAGCCCCCCATGGGCAGCAACAACCTATTTCCCCTACTAAGGTACACCATAATAGTATTGAAGAATCTCTCCGCAAGATATTGGATCAAAATAAAATTCTTCAGAAAAGATTAATTCATCTCGAATCAACAATTGCTCTGATTGAGCGAAGAATGGCTGTAGTAGAACATCATGTATTAGAGCAGCGGGAGATGGATAGGAGATTTGAAGTCATAAGGAAATTTATATCTGAGAACTTTCCAACATTTAAACCCTTATTCACCCTGAGATAACACGTTGAATCTTCATTCAGGACTGTAACAGATGAGAAAAAGAAAGTGGAGGATGAAGGCCTTGCTACAAAACTTATTGTCATTAAAAGCCTATTTAAACAAGATGTACCGATGAACGACAACCCATCTAATCTACCGGGTGATGTGGATGATGGTTCATCATGCAGCACGGGCATAGCAAGACAAAGGCTAGACCGAAAAGCCAAAGAGGTTAAGATCCCATTCACCACCGGTCAAAATAAGAGAAAGAATATAATGAAAAAAGTCGTTGCAAGGCCTTCTCCTGCGAAGAATGCAATACAACTCCTGCAATCGATGTTGAAACCATAAAATCACCCTAACCAAGGCTAGATGCAGTAGAACTAGATTATCCTGGGAGGGCAATAATAAATGATGAAATGAGGATCTTCATCGACAGCTACCTTCGAAAGTATACTGATAAGTTTAAAGACTTGCTACAAGTTATTTTGGTTCTCTAGGTATCAATCGGACCGCTCGGTATCGCTAGGTACGAGCGGTAACGCCAGGTACCAATTGGTATTTCGATCTACTGATGAGTACCGCTCAGTACCTCTAGAGATAAGTCTACCTTGCTTACTTCAGAACCTCTTTGAACAACTGGGTACCACTCGGTACCGCTCGGTACCGACACCTGGATGCCAAAATATATGTTGCTGACCTCTTCTATTTTGCTGGGGTGACATTGTTTATTCTGCAGGCAACGTTCATATTTTCAGAAGTCATATTGGCGAACTTTTAACTAACTAATATCTGGATAACAACCACATCGATGCCTTCGCCATTTTGCTAGCTGAGAAGAACAAAATTCATCCAGGACTTTATCAATCATTCATTTTCCCTTGTTGCTCAAGATGACAGTCAGCAACCGCAGTCAGACATTCATGCATTCTAGTGGTGGCAATCTCGACAAAATCTTTCATAGGTATACCTAGATGCAATTTAGCATCCGGCCAACGCAATTTATAGACCATAATCGAATTATGTGGAATAGCAAAACTGCCTCAAGGTATATAGCTTGTAAGTTCAACTAACGAATAGTAAATAGCACAACCCATCTTAAACAAGCAAACCACCACAACTACTTACTTTAAATGTTATTAAAAACCAAAGTTAATATATCAAATGACCTCTAACCACTACGTTACCGACTTCTGGAAGTGGATGGTATCGAGTGCTACCTAGTGGTACCGAGATAATATGCAGAGTTGTGATACCTAGCGGCTCGTTACTAATCGATATCGCTTGGTACCAACTTCTAGAGAAAGCGGTACCGCTCAGTACCGACGAGCAGTATCGAGTGGTACCGCTCGATATCGTACGGTGTCGAGTGGTGCCGAGCGGTGCCGATATATAGCAGAACACAGATTAAATTGTACAATCTCTTAACATATGGAAATTCGGTATGGTATATCAAACATTACAAAATTCATAACCGAGATTTCTCAGCGTAACATTTAAACAAACAAATACAAATTCAAATTAACAAATATTCAAAAATCATTGAAATCTCTCTGCATCAATTATTCCATTCATCTTCCTTAAATATTCAGGGTTCAGCTGGCTGGTTGGTCGACGAAGGATGAACTCGTCTGTGAAGCATTCTGGTATGTTTGGAAAGATAACTTGACTAATTGGTTCCACTGGTGTACATTGTTCAGTTGATGGAGTAGGTTGTTCCTCAATTTTTTTTTTCTTAGATTTTTTCTTCTCTCAATGACTTTCAATCTTACATTAGAAATGCCTTTGGGCCTGCACTTTAATTGGTCTTTTAATTTTTTTGTCATACTTGAATTCGCAATGAACTTATGGTTCTTCTTGCCATCTAGTATCAAATCAACATTCTCAGCCATGTCAGTCATTGCAGCTAACATATATTGTTCTGCTTTCTCACTCTCTTGCCCTCTTGTGCTAATTTGATATGCGAATCTACTGAAATAATTTCGAAATATTTTACCTTCTAAGCCGTGAGATGGGGTAACTTTGTTTCCCATACATGTCATCGTCTGGCCAAAATAAATATCTTTTCTAGCTCGAGCTGACCATCTCATAAGTAGATATTTCAAAGGAATATTAATTATATCAAACTGCCTTATTACTCTCAAGTAGTAAAAACATAGTAAACTCGTCATGCTGAACTTTCCACAACTGCATTCAATGATATCCTCTTTTTCATCAAAATGAACAATCCAATGGTGAGACTGATCAATCTTGTCTATAGTTTTGACGAAAAATATTGATAAGTCGCTTGAGGCATGAGCTATGCACATTCCAACCAATGTTTAAAATTGCGTATTCGGGTATTGAGGCATTTTTCCTTCGTGAGGCGAGGTGTAAGCCTCAAGGCGTTTTGAGGCGTAAGCCTCAAAATCAAAAGATTGCGTAAACATAAAATGATAAATTTTTTTATACTAATGAATGAATAATATAAAACATAAAAAAATATAAGATATGAAGTGAAATCAAAATATCTCAATAATAAAACAACATGAAATATAGTTCAACTCAAAATTGTATCTTTCCCAAATCCCAATATTCTTTTCATTAACATATAATTCAAATTTTAAAAAATAAATAGCAATGACATATCACATAAGAACTCACAAGTCATCAACATTGTTATCACTAAGGGGTTCTTCATTTGAATCATCATTATGATGAACTGCTCTCTCCCCTTCTTCCTCTCCCATAAAGTCCAATGTCGGTCATTTGCTTCAAGATTTATATATATATAGCGTGAGGCGTAAGCCTCATTCCAGTGAGGCGAGGCGGGCCTCAACCAAGTTGAGGCGCAAGCCTCATAAAAAAAACTCGAGGCGTAAGCATCGAGGTGTTTTTTACTGGAATTGCGCAAAGGCGGGCCTGAAGGCGAGCCTCATATTGCGCAATTTTAAACCATGATTCCAACCACACCTAGTAAAAACTCCTCAAAGAATGAATACAATTTCCGTGAATAAAATCGAGCGACTTGCTTGAGTATTTGACTACTTTTAACTAAATGTACAATATCGGTCTGGCTACATTTGAAATCTTAATCCTGTTCATTCCGACGCCATGCCTTTATCACCTTCTCTAACCAAAAAAAAAACAATCAGTTATAGTACTCGTAGGCTTAGAAATTCCGTGGCACACCATGTTAGTGGATTCGCTACGCTGTGTTGAAAGAATACCAAGGTTAAAACAACTCTTGTTGAATGATGTGGATCATTTCTTCCTTATTTTATAAAGTTTTCAACCAGTCATGATTGTGGCGGTCCCCTTCATTGATCATTTCAGCCCAACTACTCTCAAACTCCTCTGAATCACACTTGCTTAAACATTTATAAAAGATGGCTCTTAACTTTATTTTTGTTGTTGTAGCAACACACCTTGGACGGCACCTTCTTGGTAATGTGCCATTGGCAAAGCCTATGGCGTGTTTGAGGTAATAAAATCTCTATTACCCGAGCCATTGCCTGGTCCCGATCAGTAAATATTATAATTGGATGTTTATCACCCATAATTCGCAAGAATGTTATGAACAATAATGTAAATGATTCTATTATTTCCTCTGATAGAAATGACACCCCTAAAAGAACATTCTGCCAATGATTATTAACTCTAACAAAAGGTGTACATGCTTAATTATACTTGTTAAGTCTATAGCTAGTATCAAAAATGATCACATCTCCAAAGTAGTCGTAATCTATTTTCCCCACCCCATCAACCCTGAAAAAAATCAACAATCTATCCTCTTCATCATATTTGACGTCACATGCAAACATGTTATCAACAATTACTCTATCTTTGAAAAGTTCAATTTGGGAATTTGTGTCCTCATTCTCCATCTTAGATCTTTTTTCATTTTGAATATAGTTATATCATCCTTTTTAGAGAATCATACATTCTCTCTTCCTCCAACTTCATCAGCTAGGTATGTAAATGCATCAATAGTTCTTATCTCAGCTTCCATCATTGATTTAAGAACAAATGTTTTCTCATCACTAATATTCCTACATGATATAAGCAAATGTTGATCTTCAGGCCTAGCTAATTCATGATTGTGGCTCTCTATGCATTTTTTGACCGTTAATACTCCATATAGGTCAACTGAAAATCTAATCATCGTGGGAAACCCGGTCCTAGTATTGGATTTTCTATATTTTGATTTAGTGTCCAAGTCAATACCCTTCTTGAATCAAGCTTTCGAACAGACAAAATCCTTGCATCTTATCTTTCTCGAATTAGGCCAGTAACAGTGATGTTCTTTGCGAACACTAAAACCAAGATTATGAGCGTAATGGCAGTACTTGTCATATGCTTCTTTCTCACTGTTACAGACAACCTACGAACAAGAAATACTAATTAAACACTTTGATTTTAACATTGGAAATAAAAAAAATAAATTGTACCCACTAGTACACAGCTTCGATACCTAGCGGTACTAAGGGATACCAATCTTTGAAACACGGCCGCATACGAACAACATTAGCCAACAAAAATACATTTCAAAGGAAATATTATTAAAATAAAGACTGAAGTATCATATTTACCGATAATATCTCCAACTTATCTTCGATAATTTGTTGCATAACCTCTTTTTTACTTTGTTGGGTCTCTTGCGTAACGCCTTCCATCTCAGAGCAATATTCGACGTCCTCCAGACCGGTATCCATCTTCATAGCTTCCTCTCTTCTCTTTCTCAGCTTTCAAATGACGAGAATACATGTTTTAAGTGAGGAAAATACCCCACGCCGTCAACAAAAACCCTTGGTATTACTGCATTTTTTTTTTTCAATTTTTCATTGAATACGGCAGGTCGGGTCGTCGGGCTGCGCTGTAAAAAAAACACATGGTTATTAGAATGGTGGGGTAATGGTGAGCTCCACATGCCGCGATTTTACAGGATTGCGAACATAGAGCTATGTCTGCACTCCACCCAATAAAAATTCCTTATCTACAACCTCAATCTGTCTTCCCAAAATTTACCCCGGAACTTAATACGTTAAAACTCTCCCGAAAGCAGAGGGGAGGCCGGGGTGCCAATTTTTGGAGCCCACATACTTCTCCATAAAATCTAAAAATGTCATTCTTCCTCAAGCAAAAGAATATTGAAACAAACAGCAAGTGCCATGCTCATTTCCTTCTAGTAGAAAAACAATAATCAACCTTCCAGCACCAATCTTTTTTATTATTATTATTATTTTGGCATTCTTGAGTAGTGACGTATAGGGATTTCCAAGTTTCAAATCCTTCCCTTTTGTTTTAAAAAATTATCCAGACCTTTTACAAATTGCTGATGTTTATATGACCATATATTGCAAAACATTTATATATGTATATATATATATATACATTGCAAAACATACATTTAACGAAAAGAATTTGTGTGCGCTACTAAAATCCTATTTATTTACAAAACTATCAATTGAACTATTTAGAATGGCCGGGCAAAGCTTATGTATTTGCACACAAAACAACCAAAGCATTCGGAATTTAACAAATCAAGAATAAAAGTTGATAGTTTTGTTGGACAAACTTTGAAGATAGTTTTATAAGGAAAATTTCGGTAGTTACATATAAATGCCCCTACAAAGTAATTCGATACTTAGGAAAGCTCAAAATCCAGAGCTTATGCTTTATCCAATCCAGTTTGCATTAGCATTAGATTTATTACAAACATCTATATATTGTGAATTTTAGTAATACATTTATAGTTGGTGCTTCGGTTGACATTTCAATAAGAAAAAGCAATTTAAGTATGAGGTATCTACAAAAAAATGAGATTTTAAGATAAAAAAATATAGCTAAAAAATGACATGTAAGAACTGAAACTCTGCTTATGTGTAGGCAAGAAACTGAAGATTTTCGATCAAGACTGCAAGGAAAAAAGTAGCACGGGCAACATACCTCAAGCCAGTCAAACCCATTCTCAAAAAACTTCTCAGCAACTGAACTTATTTGAAGGAGGGAGGGAGAATTAACCAGTAAGAAACCTCAGTCTTAAATTCCTGTGAACTTTTCAAGCAAGAAATTAGAAAAAAAATGACCATACAAAAGAATTACCGGTATATCAATAGTGTTTTAAGAGCACTTTTTTTTTTCATTGCATTACAATCACAGAGAAGAGACCCCACTCTAGATTTAGCTTTCAGAATAAAGATAATTGATTAGTGGTTATTATAACACCAACGTGTTGTTTGGTAGCCGGACTTATCAAGGATTTACGCCAGATGCAAACCTAACAGGATTTTAGCGCGGGACTAAAATGCTAGGCTAGAGATTTGTTGCTAGCTCAATCATCCTTCCATTTCTTCAAAACCATACGCGCTCCACAGCCAAGCCCATCTTCATCCTCTTCCCAAGTGCAAAACTGGATTCCACCAATCTCCTCGTCATCTCATTCATACCCCGCCGATCCCGCCATCATACTCTTCTCCTCACTAATCACAACTGCTGCAAGCTAATTTCTATTTTTGGGGAGAGAACACCAAGCAGATACGTCATTAAACTTCTTTTATTATGCTCAATGTGACTACATTACATCAAATGCCAATTCTTCAATATTCTTCTTATAGGTATAGATCCAAAACAGAATCAGGACAGACGTCAGCTTTGAAGATATTACTAGATCTGTGAGATACTAATTTTGTGATTTCAGTTTCAGGACAGTAATGATTATGTTACTTCCTATATTAGTGATTTTGTTGTCATCATGTTTGATTATATTTTGGCTATATACTTTCCAAGTTAGGATGGAATTTAAGGGGAAAAAAATGAATTTGAGGATTGCTTGAATTGAATATTTACTGCTCACTAACATTTGTGTGATTTTGTTATGGAATATACCATCTTACCTGATTTATGTTGTGTGATGGTTTGTACAGTCTCAATCATTCATGGTTTTGATTAGAATTGTTTTAGTTTATATATTATGAGCTTTATTTTGACTTATTAAGTTAAAAAAACTGCTAATTAGCAGACCTTAATAAGTATTTTACTAAGCATTCCTGCTTGATACATTCCTGCTTGATACATTCCTGCTTGATATACTTTATAAAGTTTAAAAAAATTTATTAATTGGTATGGTACAGGTATTTTACTTAGCATGTAACTTTAAAAAGTTGGTAATTAATGAACACAATTCTATAATTTAAGTTTACTTTTATTTACTATGCATGTTAATTTTCAGATCAGATAAGTGTTTTGCACTCAATTAGTAGTTCAACACTTCAACCAGTTTTTCAATTCCTGTTTAAGTTAAAATAAGCTAACTACTTTGTCTTAAGCTAACTATCGCAACAAAGTAGAAACGGAATATATGAAGTACCTGAATTTTACAAAGTTCTATCTAACAGATTTTTTTTACTTTTGACTAACAAGTGCCTCCAATTTCATTGTTTTCTATACTCCCATCTTTAAATCAATAGCTCATATCATGTTATTGAAGCTTCATGTCACTGTGCGACTTTGATGAGAGGAAAACCATTAGCCATTGCGGCCAGTCTCCTTCTTCCTCAATTGTTGACTTCTTCACAAATGATCTTCCGTTAGGGGAATTAATGAGCTCTAGCACTCATCCCATTCAATTATTTTCACTTGAACAATGTCAATATCTGTAATAGATAGTCGAGAGTTATGACTGTATTTTAATTTTAGCTGTTGTAAGAACCCGTCTTTTTTTCTATGCTTTCACTGTGAAAACAATCGATTATGTCCAGCTAATTTCTTTTATGGGGACCTTTGATAGTGTTGACGTTATTTTGTGCCGACCTGACCCTGATCAAGCCGATTCGAGCCCGACTGGACTCAATCGCGCTCGATCAACTTGATGGAGCGCCATCGAGTGAAATTTAACTCAAATTGGACCCCAATTTAATCAAATTAGATTCAATTTCAATAAATTAAAATCAAATTAATTGAAATTGACATAAATCGATCGAATCAACCCAAAATCGGTTCAAATCAAACCTCGTCGAACCAAATTCAACGTAATTCGGAGCCTATTCAAGTTTAATTTTGCAAATTTGATTTGATCGGACCCAAATCAACCCAAATGCTTCGGGTCGAGTCCAGGACCCAATTTCAGCTCAATTGGTCCAATCTCAGCATAATTGACCTTTCTAAATCAGATTCAGCATCCAACGGCTCAAATTTATCCAAATTTTCAAACTTTGCCGCCGTTTTCCGATCAAATTCTTATTTCAGCAGGCAGCTGTACCAGAAATCCCTTATCTTACCACAAAAATCTCTATCTTGCAGCAGAATCCACTCGAGCAAGCATGAGCGTCGATTCCGCGCATGGAGAGAGCTGAGAGAGTGAGGAAGAGTGGGGATTTATTCCATTCCTTTCAACCTTCCCTGAGTGTGCTTGCGGTTCGTGCTTCATGTTAGAGAAATTTTGTGATTCTCAAACGGATTTAATATTTTATGATCGAGTATGGCATAAGAAAGATGATGTATTACTCATAAGGATAAAAATATCATTTCCTTATGGACTCAATAACAAAATTTATAATTTTAACAGAATTTCACCCATTCAATATTTGGTTGAATGAGATTTATTTTATTCTGAGAAAAGGTTGCCCCATAAGGGCAAGTCCTTATGGTTAATTACATCTCAAGCATTTGACACTTGATATTACTTTTGAATAAACTAGTAGTTTTCTTATCTTTTGAAGATCATTCAAATATTGGCTAAAGTTTAATTTTAAAATACATGAAATTCTTATTTTAAAGAGTCTTGGTCTTTAAGAATTTCAAATGATCAAGGGGATCAACTTTTGATTGGAGTTTGGAATAAGGGCCAAATGAGTGATGTAGGAGCACTTGATTCTGAGAAATCTCAGAGGTGCTCGGACTATCCTATATTGGGCTTTATATTTTGGAATCCAATTTTGTTTAAGTTGACAATTTCAATTAGAATGTTAGTGCTTACATTCCGACAATACGAGTTGGAGGAAATGTCTGAAAGTTGAGAGCTTGCAAAGTGATTGAAATCAACTTTTGCCTCGGACCCTAAAACTAAAGTGAGGGCTACATAAGGATAGTGCCTCAAACATAAGTTTAACAGAGTGCAACTTTCAAACTACACCTCACATGAGACATATCCAGCCTGACTTCTGGATTTATTGCCCTACCAAAAAAAACTATCAGCAAAACCCACTTAATCACTTTAAAAATCATGATGTTCGGTCTTGAAGCATATGAAGTGTAGGTATGATATTTTTATTTAGAAAGTATGACTTACAATTTGGCAATTATGCCAAGATGTCTAACCATGAGTGGTATACAAAATGTCTGACTTATAAATACAATTTTTTGTTATATGATCCTTAAGTGAAGGTTGTTCTACATGTGACTCACTGGTTTCTGCATGATCATTTTGAGTTTTAAAAAATTTGACCCCTTGAAAGGAGCAATGAAATTTTTTTATTTGAAAATCATGAAACCTAGATTGATTTTATGTTGTTTACATTTCTAATATATAAAAATCTTAATTTTGTCCTAAAAGCCTACAGCATCAAAAGTTCATGACACCCCCAAATAAAACAAGAAAGAAATCTATGAAAAAACATACTTCTATTGCACACCCAATAAACAATCAATATATGCTTGAATATATAAATCAACTAAAATAAAATGTGAATAATATTCGAGTTATTACAATCAAATTTGATAGATGAGTTGTCTATCATTATACAACTCAATTAAATATTTATTACAGACTCCTACTTGTGGGAGGTCTTCAAGCTTCACCTTACATAAATACATTCTTCTTGATCTATCTCCTCTGACTAACTCCACAAGTCAAAATACAACCTAAGTCTAATCAAATACATTTAAAAAAAAAAAAGATTCAAAGCTGCAAAACAGAGGTTCAAAAAGAAGTTTATAAAGTAAGCATGTCACATCCCGAGTTTGTTTAACACTTAAAATGTCAAACACTTATTTCTACCATATTGGCCACGTCTCTTGAGGTGTTTTAAGCAACACTTGTCATGCAAGCATTTTTTTTATAATTTTATTGTGCCTCCTTTTAGAAATAGCCACCTGCAAGAAGAATATGTATATATTTATACACTATCCACTTAAGGGAAAGAGCACACAACACAGACTATTCAAAGGCAATCACACCAAATCATTAACCACATATGTAAAAAAAGAAAAATTATAATCATAGCATGCCTAGAGGCTGTGCATCTAAGTGTGTGAGGTTTGTGTGGCTTGTCACTAAAGTGAAGGAGAAATGGATAAAGTGAAGGAGGCTTATGACTTTGGAGGGATTTGTGGGAGAATCGACCGGTGGCAAGTGGGATTTTGGCCGGCTGTCAAGGGAGAAGGAGAAAAGGATTTAGGGAAGAAAGATACAACCGTGAGCCCGAACACATCCTGCAGATGACGAGTAATACATTGCCCTTCTTCAAGGGACTTCAAGCCATGAGCCCGGACCCATCCTGCAGCTGGTGGAAGCTTCAATTTCCTCCTATAGAAATCTCACTCAAGTTCTCTCCAAAGAACGCAAGTGCAAACCTTTTTTTAAATAATTCATCCTCTAATACAAGAGCAAGGGCCTCTATATATAAACCTCAAAACAAAAGAAATTAAAAAAAAAGACAACTTTGCCCCTTGGGCTTACATAAGACAAAACTCTTAAATAAAGGTAAAAATGAGAAATACAAAATTAAATCAAAATACAATTAATAAATTAAGATAAAAAAGGAGTGATCTCAGCAATTGATCTTTGTCTCTTCCATTGAGTAACGTCCACCGTTGAATGTCCGCATCATTCTCCCGGGGTGAAAAAGAGCTCAACTCCGTCGAGTTCGCACCCCATTTAATTTTTTATTACCACCCCCCCCTTCGTTCTACATCAGTTTGGTATCAGAGCATGGTTGCCCGGGATGCGAACTCGACGGAGTCGAACTCTTTTTCACCTCGGGAGAATGATGCGAACATCCGACGGTGGACGTTAATCAAAGGAAGAGACGAAGATCGACGACCGAGACCCTCCATTTTTATCCTAATTTATTAATTGTATTTTTTATTTAATTATGCATTTTCCATTTTACTCTTACTTAATGGTTTTGTCTTATGTAAGACCAAGAGTCAAAGTTGTATTTTAGTTTTTTTAAGGCCTATATATAGAGGTTCTTACTCTTGTATTAGATAATGAAGTTTTAAAAAAAAAAAATTGTTCTACACTTTGGTTCCTTGGGAGAGAGCTTTAGTGAGATCCCTATGGAAGGGAATCGTAGTTTCCACCAGCCGCAGGATGGGACTGGACTCATGGCTTGAAGTCCCTTGGTGAATGGCAACGCATCACCGGTCAGCCACATGAAGCGTCCGGGCTCACGGTTTTATCTTCTTTTTTTTTCCTTATTTTTCATAAACCGCCACCTCCTCCTCCCCTTTAACCGTCGGCTAAATCTTCTCCTAGACGTTGGCGACCCCACCAATTCTCCAATGCTCCAATTCCCAATCATCCTTTTATTACTTTCCTAATTTGATTCAAAGAAATTTGGGAATTTCAAATTAATTTAAGATTTGAATTTCCCTCATTAATTTAAATTAATTACACAATTCCCTCTCATCTCTTAATTTTGAAATTTAAATTTTGAAAGGTCTTTCATCCCTTTCTTAATTTAAGATTCTAATTAAAGAATCATTTAATTACCCCATTATCATCTTCCTAATTTAACCCCTATTTTATTTAGAAAGATTTCATAATTCAAATTCAAATGAATTTGAATTTTAAAGTCTTTCCTAAAAATATAGAAATTTCTCCCAATTAGTGCAAATCTGAATTAAATGATTGGATTTGAATTTAATTCCCCCTATTCAATGTATGTGGACACATACATCGAATCTAGACATCTTTCCTCCCTCCTTGGCCGGCGCTCTCTCTCCCCTCTATCCTAAATTATTTCCTTCCTAATAAAAGGCCCCAATTAAGGAGATAATTAATTCCTCTTTTCCCTCCCATCTTTTCATATTTGAATTTCAAATTCAAACACATTAATTAAAGAAAATCTGAGATGGAATTTTAAATCTTTAATTTTTTTTATCACCCCCCTCCATTCTACATCATAAAAATATATATATAATCTTCATGGCTTTTAAATTTGATGTATAGGTTAGAATCTACCACAGAGTTCAAGTCTTATGAACTCCAATCGCTATAAAGAGGAGACTTAGACTTGAAATGTGAATCTAACGATCTTATCCTACAGATGGCCCACTTGAGAGCAAATTTATTTATTTGTGAATTTAACTTTGAAAGAAAGAGCAAGTGAGTTTTTAAAAAAATTATGGCACCTCTCAAGAAAATTGCATGCTTACTGAGGTGGCTGAGTTGATATTTATATTATTTAGTCCTCACAATATTCTTGGACATTAAGTTGAGCATTTAACACATTCATTAGATCAAATGAGAGAGAGCTAAATTTTGAAAAGAAAAAATAAAGTTTGTAAAATTAAAAAAATGATTGTAGGCTTTATAAATCAATTGCCCGTGCAAGATTTTGATTTTCAAATTTGGATGTTAGCATATTTATAAGAGCAATTTGATTTTGGCACTCATGCCCGCTTTTTAGTGCATTTGCATGATGCATTTATGCATGCATTTGCATGATGCACTCGCATGACATGCTTACACACTAATCAGTATAGAATACATATGCGCTCTTTTATTCATTTTCCTGGTGTGCTTAGAGAACAACAACAACAAGCATTTATCCCACTACATGAGGTCAGCTACATGAATCATTTTTCTCCATTCTGCCATATTAAGAGTCATATTCTCATTTAAATCTAATTAAAAAAGTCATTTCTAATATTTTCTAACCAAGATTTTTTATATATACATTTACCTTTCTTAATATATATCGACTTTAATACATCTACTCTTCTAAAAGGTTTATCGAAAGGCCGAAGTTTTTATTGATCAAACCATCTAAGAAGACTCTCTAATCTTATCTGCCACACGAGCTACTCCAACCTTTTCATGAATATACCCATTGTGCATCTTGCCTCTAAGTGTAAAGCCACTCATCCACCTGAGCAACCTCATCTCTGCAACATTTAGCTTAATTTTATGATTCCCGTTTTAATGACCAACATTCTGCAACATAAAGCATTGCAAGTCTCACCACCTTCTTATAAAACTTTCTCTTAAGTTTGAGAGATATTTTTCTATCACAAAACAACCCTAATGTATTCCTCCACTTCAATCATCCAACTTGAATTCTACTAATAATATCGTCATCTATTTCACTATCGCTTTGAACAATAGACCAAGATATCTAAAATGTGCTCTCTTTTTAGTGACTTAATCACCCAATGTCACAATCTCACCATTAGATCTATTACTACTAAAATTACACTCAATGTATTCCGCTTTTGATCTACTAAAACAAAAACTTTAGACTCTAAGATTGACTTCCATAATTTAAGTTTTTCATCAACTCCCTCTCTAGTTTTATCAACAAGAAGAATATCATCAACAAAGCATACACCAAGGTACATCCTCTTAAGAATATCTAGTAAGAACATTCATGACTAAATAAAAAGATATGGGCATGAAGTTGATCCTTGATGTAATCCAGCTAAAATAGGAAAAATACTCGGTCAACCACCTTGAGTTTGAACACAAGTAATTACTCATGTCTACATATCTTTAATGACTTGAATATAAGTATTATTAACTCCTTTTTCCTAGAATTCTCTAAAGTACTTTTCTTGTAACTTTATCATATGTTCTCTCCAAATCAATAAATATCATATGTAGATCCTCCTTAATTTGTACATGCTTCTCAATCAAATCTCTTAACAAATGAACTTGCCCAAGGTCCTCAGCCACAACACAACCCTATCAACCTTCCTCTCTTTAAAATTTTCCTAATTTCATAAATCATGAAAGGATATCAGAGAAAAAGTTATCATGTCGCCTTGCCAACCAAAGTTCTGTGATAATTGAGGCCTGCATGCCTCTCTCTCTCTCTCTTTTCTATCAGCTATCCACAGAAATTTCCAAAAATGACATGAGAGGCTATCAGCTTTCAACATCCCATAAAATCCCAAATTTCAATTCCCTTGGATTTTAACTTTTAATCACCATTTAACTTCTTTATTTCCTGTCCTTAACATTTAATGCCTCAACTCTCTTTTAAGCCTTCTATTTCCAAGTTTTCCAGCACTCTCCACTTACGACTCCTAATCCATTGGCTTCCACTCTTT
The DNA here is from genome assembly GCA_019514585.1 of Dendrobium officinale. Lineage (NCBI taxonomy): Eukaryota > Viridiplantae > Streptophyta > Magnoliopsida > Asparagales > Orchidaceae > Dendrobium > Dendrobium officinale. The sequence goes on from CM033685.1 coordinate 17,257,663, forward strand.
GATTACACAGAAACCACCCCACCTTTTTCCTAGCTTTAAGTTTGCATGAACTACACCTTATGCCTATCTGAATATCATAGCTTGCATCTTTATCATTTAGCCTTGCACTCCCCAGTGCCTGCACATGCGCATGAGGAGATATCTCTAGTGAGGCTAGCTCCAACATATGACAAGGATTGAGTCAACAAGATTTAAGCTTTCAAAAAGACCAATTCAGAATTTCTTTCAAGAAAAATATTTGAGAAACTAATCTTGTCATTAAAAAAGAAATAGCTTTAAATCTTCAATACAAGATTTATCAATGACCAATTGAGTCTTAGGACTCAAATTCATAATCAAATGCAACTTCTAATTGAATTTTTTGAAACTCAAACTATCTCAATTCAAGTCATATGACAAGGATTGAGTCAACAAGATTCAAGCCTTCAAAAAGGTCAGTTCAAATTTTCCAATTAAAACTTAGGACTAGATCCAAAGCACCCAAAACCATTAATGATAATTTAGATTATCCAGATTCTAGTTGTTTGAATCTAGCTGAGCCCGGGATATCAAAGCTCATTTTTCATCCCAATAAATTCAACTACCATGACGGTTCTAAAAATTGGACCTGACATTAAACTAGAAGAAGGAAATGTTCAAAATTTAAAAGTTCAAATGAAATTTAACTAATGGTTTAACCAATGACATAATAAATATTAAAACTTTCTAAATATCATTTAAATTATATAAAAAATGATGTAAATATATGATAAAAAAATAAAGAAAACTATTTGACATCTTAAAAGTTAAAACTTAAGCTTATGACTGAAGGCTAACTAATTGATATTTAAACATTAATATATTTTTCAACTATTCCATTCAAGATCAAGGTCAATACTCTCACATATCTTAAAATGTGAAAATAGAGAAACAATATGTGTGATAAGTCAAGTTTATGAAATTTATATAAATGTGTTTGGTAAATAACTACTGCTTGTATCAAAATAGAAACCAATAACAATAAATACATGATTTGAAGAAAATTATATCATCCTTTTGGTTACTTAGCTCCTCATCATATTTCATTTGTCTTGCATTAATTTCATGTAAAATTGTTGATCCCATCTTCCTAAGCTCCTCCACATTTGATTAATTCTTGCGATACTTCTTTAAAATAATATAGGAAGAAGGAAAAGTATTGAAATAGCTTTAACATAAGCATTCATAGTAGCTAAAGAATTAAAAAATCACCATTAAATTCCTTACGCATTATCATAAAAATACTATTATTCCGTTACATTTAGACCCATAAGTCTAAACTAATTTCATTTTCATTAATGTTATTACAAGCATGAATGCTACCAAACATTTTCAAGGAAACTAAAGCAATGAATAAATTTCATTTTTTGAACAATTTCTAACAAATGTTTTGATTCAGAGATTAAGGGGGTGTTTGGTATCAGATTTATTTCCCGTTTTAAGTAGGATTTACGGTAAATCCAGCCAAACGCAAAAAATGGCGCTGTAAATCCGGCAAATCCGTAAATCCAGGATTTGCGGATTTACGCCGCGTAAATCCGGTAAATCCTTGTAAATCCAAATCCCGCTTCTACTCGGATTTACGGGATTTGGCCGAAGAAGCGCGCGAAAGGGAGAAAGTTACCTTCACAGCGAGCGAGCGAGCTTCCGTGGTTGCTTCAGATCAAAATGTTGTAACGTCCGATCCTACAGGAAGGGAACGTCGTTGAAGGAGCGAAGTCGAACAGCAACGAAGGAGCCGAAGAAGCGACGAAGTCGAACAGAACGCGAACACTCCTGCTCCCCTTTAACCACCTTTGGGCGCTCGCCTTTGAAGCAACGAAGCCGAACAGCAAGGACTAACAAGTAAAAGCAATCCCTAGACGCCATAACCATTACTGGTTAACTTAATTAATATAATTTAAAATATTAATAACTTAGTAAATTAATTAAATAATAAATAGTGTAATTAGTGTATGAATTAATTATCTAATTTAACTTAACTAAATAGTTAGTAATATAATAAGTAATTACAAAATTAGTATAATTATCTTAATTAATATAATTTAAAATATACATTGGTAAACATATAATTAATAATATAAATAATAATTAAATAATTAATGATCATTAGAATTATTAAGTGATTAATAAGATAATTAATAATTAAATTTATAATTAAAACTAATAAAATGGCAATTAAATTGTTAGTTAAATAATTTAAATAATTAGTTGGCTTCATATTTCTCCTTCAATTTTAAATCTTCAACCGTTTTAAATCCTGTTATTTGTTGCCAAACATCTTTCTGGATTTAACAAGATTTAAAAATTGTCATACCAAACACAATTCAGGATTTATGAGCACGAGATTTACTAAATCTGGATTTACAGGATTTAGTAAATCCTACTAAAATTGAATCCAATCCTAACCCCCTAAAAAAATCATACCAAAAAGAAATCAAAAGAAAAGCCTGAAGTTAATATGTATTAAACCTACAAAAAATTCAACAAGTCCTGAATTATAATGGCTAAAAGAGGAGGCGTTCCAGAATGAACAAAGAAAAGGAATCCAATAAATAATCATAAATTTACGACTGTCGAGAAATAACGAACCTGCGAGTGTCAAGAACATGCCGGCGGCAACGGCAAGCAAAGGCCAAATCGATGGGTAGTAGTGGGAAGTCGGATTAGGCCGACAAAAGGAAGCAGAGACAGAAGCCGCGACGTAGAAGGGGACAGCAGCACGATCGGGAAAGACGTTAGGGTTCGTCTAATTTCTTTGCTCCGAATTTTTTGACTAGAAGTTATTGCCATGAGAAATTATTCCCTCCTGCATGTGTTTGTACATATTATGTATAAAAAAAATTAAATTATGTATAAAATTATATTTTAATATACACATTATATATATTTACATCCGAATAATTTTTTGTCATCCAGACTCGAATAATTTCTCCATGGGATCAGGGGTAGTATTGTAATAATCTGATCATAACAACAACAACATCAAATGAGAAACTCCTGGTTCTGCCTGAATCTATCCTCGTATATATTCTAGCCCATAATAATTCTAATTGTTTAAACCCAATTAGGAGTATGAGATACCAAAGTTCATTTATATTATTTAAGCTCAATTTTCAGTATTGGACACTGAAATTCATTCCAATTTTGCCACTCTAGTGAAGTTTACTCAAATCTCACGAACCAGATCAATATGAGACCAAAGAATCACAAATCAAGTATAAATTTTAGTGTTAATTTGAATAGTAGAAGTTGGGGTCGATTATGTGTAGTAAACTTTATGATGATAGTGTGCTTCAACATTTTTCATGATGATAGGTGATAAAATCAACAGTCATCGATGTTTGTATCATCGGTGTGCATATACCACATAAATAATGGCATAAATTAATATTACTAGTTATGGTATACAATAAATTTGATAGATGTTAGTATTTCTGTCGATAATATGTATCAACCTTATATGTAGTAACGTGCATCAGTATTGGTGGTGATGATAGGCAATGAAGTTGGTAAGAAATTGTAGTTAGGTGATAGTGGTTGAGAGACTAATCTAGTAATGATGATCAAGAGAACATAATTGGGTAGTAGTGATTGAATAATGGTCGTGGGCAATGATGACTACTATCGATTATCGTCTATGTTGAACTTTAAGTTGAACTCTAAAGTTCTTTAAATATTCAAGCCCTCTCTAAATTCAAGTCTAGGTCCAAACTCTTAAGGATCTCTTTCATATGGGGAATGAGGATTTATTTCCATTTTTTTTAGTAGCATTTTGTTAATTTTAGCAAAAATCCCAAAACGCTCCTTCAAACTACACATGTTAAATCAGTTATTTATAAATCATTCTTTTAATATTTAAGTTCCTTCTTGGCCTCAAAATTGAGTGATATTAGGCTCATTGGATTTATTTTATTGATATGCTCATTTGGACTATAAGAATGCAAGATTTAAAGAATTTTAAAAATTTTATTATTTATACAAAGCTTTTAACCATACTTCACTTGCTTTGAGCTCATTTGGATTTGGATCGGATTAGTTTTTGTGTCAATGATTTATCTCACCAAGATATTCAGTTTCATTATAAATTTGCTTAAATCAAAGTTCATAAAATTTTAAATTTAAATTTAGAAGATTTTAAAATCATAATTGATTAAATGATTTTTTTGGTAATGTATCATTGACTCCTTACAATGAGACGAGCAAATTTCTCAATAAGATTGACTGATAAAAATCACTATATGGCCTCCAAATCCAATGTTTTATTTTCTCTCCTCAATTTCTATCTTATTTTTCCTAGCTCCTTCTATGTTAGCCATTTTAAGGAATTAGGAATGGAATTTAATAAAGTTATGTTAAGTGGCTTAAGATATTTATGAATAAATAATAATATAATAATAATTATATAATTATATAATTTAATTAATTTTTAGTATAAAATTCATATAAATTATTTTATGGCTTTAAAAATTATAAAATATATATCCATAAAATTGCCCAATTTATTTAAATTTTTTTGGTGGAATAAGTTTACAAAATAGATACCTGACGGTCCCAATTCCTCATTTATACTAATATGTGTTGATTTTTTAAGGATTTGGACTAAAGCCCAAAAGTTATGAAAAAAATGGTATAATTAAAATACTATAAGATATATGTTATGATAAAGATGATTTGTGATTTAAACTTATATGACTCCAGAAAAAAAAAATCTATTTCACTATATCAAAATATAGGTTATTACAATTTATCAATCTTAAAAAATGACGTTGTTGACATTTTCCTTAACAATTCAAGCACAAAATTGATATAAACCAAATTCATAACATCAAAACTTAAATAAAAACTCATAAAAAAAAATACAATCATATAATTCATTCAATCACATGTCATTCAATTATGTATGTTATATTATGTCATTCAATCATGCAAATTAAATTTTTACTAGTAAAACTTTTAGGTTATTATTAGTCTTCTAGATATTATAAGTTATACACACATGACATCACTGGAGTAGGTGTAGTCGATCATGGTGCAACAATGTCCCTCTTACTACCATTGACAGCTCTATCATTGACCCTATTTGTTCATCTTTCATTGTATTCTTCAGTCTATCTAGATTATCCTGCACTAGAATTAGTCCTTCATCTAAATTCCCTCTGAGGACAATCTACTATCATGTGTCTTTGTTGTCCATAGTGAAAACATTGCCTCGTGAACAAGTAACACTAACTCGAATGTCGTCGACCAAAATGATACACTCGCTATAGCTGTTAGTATATGTTATTGATTCATATCCCCTCGAATCATTATATCAACTTTTCTTATCATTGTCTCTATTTTTATCCCTACTTGTCTCATATCTACTCCTTCTCTTATTGGCATCATATCTTAAGATCACCTCATGTCTGAATGCTAGTACTGTTAAATCAATCTTTCTCAGTCTAACCCACTATACCAACTAAGAAAACTCTTGAATCTATAAAGGTACTAATAGACGTCTCAGCTTTCTGTTTAACCCCTACAAAATTTATAGCACCTTTCTTCAAAAATATGAATAAAGTGAGGAGCATCCCTAGCAAGAGTAATAAACATGGCTTATATTGCATCACATCTTGTATTCACACTCCAACTTGATAAAGCTTCCTACATATATCATCATGTTAAAGGAGGTACAAAGCACAAACTATATCCCGAATACTATAATAAACTCATCCCAAGATATCTCAAAATTTATCTTCCCTTAAAATTTCTCTCTCTGTTATCTAACCCACTATCTCTCAGTCTCTCCTTCAAAGAGGAACACATCCAATGGTATCTTCTTGCTTTTTAGACACTATATGCTATCAAGGATCTTTTTTACCTCAATAATCAATCTTATGTAGCCTGAGATCATATAGCTCCTTTGAATAATATAGGCTTTAATTATGGAATATCTTCAAGCACTTGTCACCCTCATCTTATTTTCTCATAACTAATTTTCTCTCTACATCTCCCATTACTTGTGTCATACTAGTAACCAATTGAATCACACCATTCGATGGCACTAAAGCTAGACTGTGTTGCTCATTTGGCTCTAACAATTCTATTTTGATTATTTACTTGCATAATTTTTTTTAATCTAAATAATTCACATATGCAATCAATTATGTATGCAAAATAATATACCTTAATACTCTACTTATAATCAATTCCTACAACTCTAGTAATAATGAATTCTTTTAACAATATTGCTCTGATACCAAGCTTGTGACGCCCCAAAAGCTTGAAAGAATTATTCTTTTATTTTTAAATATACGACAACTAGAGTTATCTACTTTTTTATCAATATAAATTCTAGCGGAAACAAAACTATTACTCAAAACATCAACCATATCACTATAATATATATATATATATATATATATATATACACTACTCAAGATATATACAACCATATCACTATTATTTTATCATGAGTATAAAAGAATAACTAACATAATAATAACCTGAATCTTAAGAATCCTCAATCTCACACTCCTGCATTCTTGCCATAATCTAAAATTATTTAATCACATACAATGAGCTCAAAAGTTCAACAAGTAAATAAATCCCATAACTGAACTCAAAGTATGACAAATGAGTAATATGCATGTTAATAATTAAATCATAATAGTAATATTAATATGATTATGAATTTGTACATATATAATAAAACTCACATGTAGTAGATAGTAATAATAAATTCTATAAATCATAAAATAATATAGTGGAAAAACTAATAAACCAGTATGGGTTTCAGATTAATAAAGTAGCTAATGAATCAGCAATATATAATATTAATCAACAAAGAAATCATATAATCAATAAAACTAAAGCCTTAATAAAAATTATCAGAATCATATCAATACATTAAAACCCTAGAATAGCCTATACATGATGTCCAATATGTCACATGCATGTTCAGTATATTACATACTTAGTGTGTCATATACTTAGTATCAATGCAGTGAGTCAATAATATCAACTAGTATCAATTTCCGTATCGATAACAATTAATTGGTAGCATGAGCAATAAAATAATATAGTAATAATAAATCTGTGCAATAATAAAAAAATTGTATATTAATAAAAATAATGCTTCAATAATATGTATTTTAGCAGTCACACTAAATAAGAAAGAAGTTATGGTTTAATCGATATTTTTTCCAGTATCATATCATTATGAATACATTGTTAACTAAGAAAATAGAGTCGTCACTTTATGTCAATCGACATAATAATCATCTCTTTTTAACTCTCAATTAGTATCACATGAACTAGTAGAAGATAACAATAAATCATCGTATTTAAAGAAAAATCTGTCGACCCAACATCATGTACAAGTTAATCAATCTTCAGCCAATGTAAATGAATAACTAGTCTTTACTTATCCCCTCACACACATACAAATTATTATCACATAACTACAGCAGTAATAGTGACTAACTATTACTCAATCACATACCCACATTTATTTCTAATGTATTATAGTAAATAATGCATAATTGGGTCAATTTGTATCTTATTTTTCCTAATTCATTCTATGTTAGCCGTTTTTAGGAATTAGGAATGGAATTTAATAAAGCTATGTTAAGTGGCTTAATATATTTATAAATAAATAATAATATAATTATATAATTTAATTAATTTTTAGTATAAAATGTATATAAATTATTTTATGGCTTTAAAAATTATAAAAAATATATCCATAAAATAGCCCAATTTATTTAAAATTTTTTGGTGGAATAAGTTTACAAAATAGATATCTAACGGTCTCAATTCCATACTTATACTAATATGTGTTGATTTTTTAAGGATTTGGACTTATACCCAAAATATATGAAAAAATTAGTGTAATTAAAATATTATAATATATATGCTATGGTGAAGATGGTTTGTGATTTAAACTTATAATGACTCATGAAAAAAAAATCCATTTCACTATATCAAAATATAGGTTATTGCAATCTATCAATCTTAAAAAATGGTGTTCTTCACATTTTCCTTAACAATTCAAGCACAAAATTGATATAAACCAAATTCATAACATCAAAACTTAAATCAAAACTCATAAAAAATACAATCATATAACTCATTCAATTATGTATGTTATATTATGTCATTCAATCATGCAAATTAAATTTTTATTAGTAAAACTTTTAGGTTATTATTAGTCTTCTAGATACTGTAAGTTATACACACATGACATCACTGGAGTAGGTGCAGTCGATCATGGTGTATTAATGTCCCTCTGACTACCATTGACAACTCTATCATTCACCTTATTTGTTCATCTTTCATTCTATTCTTTAGCTTATCTGGATTATCTTGCACCAAAATTAGTCCTTCATCTAAATTCCCTCTGAGGACAATCTACTATCATATGTCTTTGTTGTCCATAGCGAAAACATCGCATCGTGAACAACTAGCACTAACTCTAACGTCGTCGACCATAATGAATACACTCGCTATAACTGCCAGTAGATGTTATCGATTTAGATCCCCTCGAATCTTTATATCAACTTTTATTATCACTATCTCTATCTTTATCCCTACTTGCTTCATATTTACTCCTCTTATTGGCATTATATCTTAAGCTCACCTCATGTCTGAATACTAGTACTGTTAAATCAATCTTTATCAGTCTAACCCACTCTACCAACTAAGAAAACTCTTGAATCTATAAAGGTACTAACAGACATCTCAGCTTTCTGTTTAACCCCTACAAAATTTTATAGCACTTTTCTTCAAAAATATGGATCAAGTGAAGAGTATCCCTTGAGTAGTAAACTCAGCTTATATTGCATCAATATCTTGTATCCACACTCTAACTTGATAAAGCTTCCTACATCTATCTTCATGTTAAAGGAGGTACAAAGCACAAACTATATTGTGAATACTACAATAAACTCATCCGAAGAGATCTCAATATTTATCTTCCCTTAAAATTTCCCTCTTTGTTATCCAACCCACTATCTCTCGAACTCTCCTTCAAAGAGGAACACATCCAATGGTATTTTCTTGCTTTTCAGACTCTACATATTGTCAAATATTTTTTTTTACTTGAGTAATCAATCTTTTGTAGCCTGAGATCATGTAGCTCCTTTGAATAATATAGGCTTTAATTATGGAATATATGCAAGTACTTGTCACCCTCATCTTATTTTCTCCTAACTAATTTGCTCTCTACATCTCCCATTACTTGTGCCATACTATGCGCCAATTAAATCACACCATCCGATGGCATTAAAGCTAGATTGTGTTGCTCTTTTGGCTCTAATAAATCTATTTTAATTATTTACTTGCATAATTTTTTTAATCTAAATAATTCACACATGCAGTCAATTATGTATTCAAAATAATAAACATTAATACTCTACTTATAATCAATTCCTACAACTCTAGTAATAATGAATTCATTTAACAATACTGCTCTGATACCAAATTTGTGATGCCCCAGAAGCTTGAAAGAATTATTCTTTTATTTTTAAATATACGACAACTAGAGCTATCTTTTTTTATTATCAATATAAATTCTAGTGTAACACAATATATATATATATATATATATATATATATATATATATATATATATATATATATATATATATATATATATATATATATATATATATATTCATTTAAAAAAAAATTATATACCCTACTTAGGATATATACAACTATATCACTATTATTTTATCATGAGTATAAAAAAATATCTAACATAATAATAACCTGAATTTTAAGGATTCTAATCAATCTCACACTTCTGCTCTATTGCCCTAACCTAAAATTTTTTAACCATATATAATGAGCTCAATAGTTCAACAAGTAACCAAATCTTATAACTGAACTCAAAATATGACAAATGAGTAATATGCATGTCAACAATCAAATTATAACAAAAACATTTATATGATTATGAATTTGTACATATATAATAAAATTCACATGCAGTAGGTAGTAATAATAAATTCTATAAATCATAAAATAATATAGTGGAAAAATCAATAAACTAGTATGGGTGTCCGATTAATAAAGTAGTTGATGTATATGTAATATACTAATATTAATCAACAAAGAAATTGTATAATCAATAAAAGTAAAGACTCAATAAAAATTATCAGAATTATATCAATACATTAAAACCCTAGAATAACATATACATAATATCCAATATATCACATGCTCAATATTGTACATGATTAGTATGTCATATACTGAGTATCAATACATTGAGTTAATAATATTAACTAGTATCAATGTCCGTATCGATAACAATTAAATTGGTGGCAAGAGCAATAAAATAATGTAGTAATAGTAAATCTGTGAAATAATAATAAATTTGTACATTAATAGAAATAATGCTTTAATAATATGCATTTTAGCAGACACACTAAATAAGAAAGAATTTATGGCTTAATCGATATTTTTTCCAGTATCATATTATTATCAAGAAATTGTTAACTCAGAAAACAGAGTCGTCAGCCTATGCTCATCGACACGATAATAATATCTTTATAACTCACAATTAGTATCACATGAACTAGTAGAAGAAAATAATAAATCATAGTATTTAAAAAAAAAAGTTTGTCGTCCCAACATCATGTACATGTTAATCAATCTCTAGCTAATGCAAATGAATAACTAGTCTTTACTTATCCCCCATACACATACACATTATTATCGCATAACTATAACAGTAATAGCGACTAACTATTACTCAATCATATACCCATATTTATTTCTAATGCATCATAGTAAATAATGCATAATTGGGCTTACTTTAGAAAGTGTCAAAATATCCTTAATGGTAGGCAGTAGAAAATCGAACAGTGCAAAAAATTCATATATTCAAAAATTAACTAAATTACTAAATATCGTGTATAATAATATTTCAAAGTTTTAATTAAACTAAAGTATTATTTTCAGATGTCAAAATAAAATTTTGAATTGATAAAAATTATTACTTTTTAAAAATCATATAGCAAAAAAAACTCTAAATAAATATTCAAAATATTTATAATCTCAATATTTATAATATATAAAAAGTTACATGGTGAAAATTTTACCAATATAAAACTATTATTATTTTTTGTAATAAAAAACAAATTTGATTGAAATGATCCCAAAAACATCAAATTATTGAAATAAAAATAAGATAATGGCTCCTTATAATGAGACAAGTAATTCTCTCGACTGACTAAAATCACTCTACGGCTCAAAATCCTAGGTTTCCATTTCTCTCTCCTCACATTCTTTCTTATTTTTCCTAATTCCTTCTCTAGTAACTAATTTTAGGACTTGGGAATGGAATTAAATAAAGTTATGTTAAGTTGCTTAAGATATTTATAAATAAATAATAATATAATTAATTTTCAATATAAAATTTATATAAATTATTTTGGGGCATTAAAAATTATTTAAAAAATATCCATAAAATAGTTCAATTTATTTAAAAATTTTTGACGAAATCGATTTGCAAAATGGACACCTAAGTACCTAACAGCTCCCAAACCTCCACCTGTACTAACAAGTATCAATTTTGTAAGGATTTAGACAAATGCCCAAAAATTATGAAAACATTAGTGTAATTAAAGCATTACAATATCTATTATATGGTGAAAATGATTTGTGATTTGGAATTTTAACGACACCTGAAAATTTTATTTCATTAGGTCAAAATAAGTGTTATTATAAGAGGTATTTTTATGGGATCATTTATGGTTTGTTTGTTTATTCTCATTTGATGAGAGGAGATTAGAGGCCAATAAATCAATTATAAATCTTTATATTGATGTTAGGAGTTTGAGTTAGTGTGAAACTAGTGAAACGACCTTATTAGTGATGATGTGCGCATTAATATTGTTAGTAATGGCAGGTAACAAAGTCGACGAACATCAGGTTTTGTGTCAATGACATAAAATGACATTCATCAGCCTTATAGGCGATGATGAGTACCAACATTGGTGGTGATTGTGGGCGATAAAATGACATGCATTAATTTTTGTGTTAACATATTACCTCTGTATTAGAGATGATGGCATTTCATCGAGAAAGTCAACATGAGATAATAGTTGAGCGATAGTGATCGGGAGATTATAGTTAGGCAATGATGATCAGAAGATCAAAGTTGCTTCGATTGCCAGGAGAATGTTGTGAATGCGGAGGGAAATAATTGAAGGAATGGCTACAATTTTTAATGCTTAAGACATCTCCTAATATAATATTATTACTATTCCACTAAAGCTCCACTCACTACCATGTATTCTCTCACAACAGCATGGTAGTTTGATAATAACGGCTGAGAGATGAAAGTTTGGCAAGGATAGTTACTGGTGGTGATTTTTGACATTGAATGTAAGACAGAGCTTTAGAGTTCTTTAAATCTCTTAACTTTTTAAAATTGAGTCCAAGTCCATGCTCCCCCACTCCACCTTCATATGGAGAATGTGAGTCAATTTATAGTTTTCTGAAACGACATTTTAATAAATTTAGCTGAAATCTCAAAAACATCCATTAGATGACTTATATTAATTCTCTTGATCATAGATGTCTCTCAGCACTAGAGTGTTTCAATGACCTAAAAATTGAGTTTTATTGGACTCATTGGACTCCTTTCATTTAAACACTCATTTTAACTATAAACAAATAAGATTTATAAATCGTTTGATTCTTTAATTATTGTCATAAAATTTTCAATCATGCTTCAAATCATTGATATGAACTCAATGAACTAAAATTGGAGTTCAAATAGTTCTAAATTTAAATAAAATTTTTTTCTAAATACTAGATCAAAATTTAGATATCAATTTTCTTTTGCATACACAATAAAAAAAAAATTTGTTCTTCAACACATTGAATTTGGAGGTTGAAGTCTTACTTCACGGCTAATAGTAATCAATGGAATCGTAGAAAAGTATTATTTTACTTGTAATCCTATTAAGTTGCGAGTATTTCATAGAATTGTCCTCCTCTGCCCGCTCGCCATCGAAGGAAGGCTCGGCGTCGCCTCCACCCAAAGCAGGCTCCGCGAATATGCCCTCCGCGTGCAGTATTTCTCACGTTACTTACCTTTCGAAACCCTAACCCTAACTTCGGCCGCATCACCGCCCAAATATCTTTCGATACCGATCCGATCGAAGTATTGGAATCCTGCTATTCTCTGCTAATCTGCGTCTGTCGAAGGTGGCTCAATGGAGGATCGACCATGGTCCCTCCTCCTACTTTGCTTCTTGATTCCTTTTTCTATAGCCTCCATCTGCAAGGAGAACACCACCCTCGCCGGCTTCAGTTCCGACCTCGCCATGGTTCAGCACCAGCTCCGCGGCGTCGTCCGCATACTCGACGGCTGCTCGTTCTCCGTCAGCCAATTCGACATGCTACCTGGATCTGATCGTGTGCGGTGGTGGGGCGCCTCTGGCGACTCCTTCCACAACCTCACCTCCGGCTTCGAGATCTCCAACATGAACCTCAACCACACCTATCGCAATGAGTCATTTACCGTCCGCCTCCTCCCCGACGTCACCTGGGACCAGATGTCCGTTCTCGCCGTGTGGGACGAGCCTACAGCCTCCGATTTCGGTCACCTCTTACTCGGTTCAAAACACTCTGATTTATTCGCACCGATTCCTGATCCTTCCCCTGCTCCCTCACCGATCTCTGATCAATTTGATGCTCCTCCAATAAGCAGGAGACCCGCCTACAGCCAACCCACGATGTTCGATAATTGCCTGGCTTTGTCGCCTAGTTACCGTCTCAGATGGACACTTCTTCCGGAATCCAACTCTATTGCCATTGGCCTTGAAGCTGCCATTGGCACGCAGTACTACATGGCATTCGGGTGGGCGGATCCTGGCGCAGCATCCCCTACCATGATGCATGCTGATGTTGTTGTAGCTGGGTTTAGTGAGGAGGGAATTCCTTTTGCAGAGGACTATTTCATCACTGAGTACAGTGAGTGTCTTCTTAACAAGGATGGGAAGGTTGAGGGTGTCTGCCCAGACACCATCTATGAGGGCTCGGATCCTGTTGGATTGGTAAACAACACCAAATTGGTCTACGGGCACCGGCGGGATGGCATTGCTTTTGTGAGGTATGAGCGTTCCATTGTTTCAAAGGATGAGAAGTATGACGTTCATGTGAACAAAACTGATAATATGACCGTGATTTGGGCTCTGGGTCTGATCAGACCACCAGATACTCTCCGTCCTTACTACCTTCCCCAGAATCATGGCGGTCCAAAGTTCACCACTTATGGCTTCTTTACCCTTAATTTGTCAAAGGAGGTCAATCAATGCGCTGGGCCATTGGATGCAGAGGACAAGGATGACCAGGATCTGATCATTTCTGATGGGAAGACGCCGCTGATTGTGACATCAGGCCCTGCACTACACTACCCTAATCCTCCAAACCCAGCAAAAGTGATTTACATCAACAAGAAGGAGGCTCCTCATCTAAGAGTAGAAAGGGGTGTTCCAGTAACATTTTCAATACAAGGCGGTCATGATTTGGCGCTTTACATTACATCAGATCCTATTGGGGGCAACGCAACTTCTCGTAACGTGTCGGAGACCATCTATGCTGGCGGAGTTGACGCCGAAGGTGTTCCAGCCAGTCCAAAGGAGTTAATCTGGGCTCCTGACAGGAATACTCCAGACCAAGTTTATTACCAGTCATTTTTTGAGCAGAAAATGGGCTGGAAAGTTCAGGTGGTTGATGGTGGACTATCTGATATGTACAACAACAGTGTTTTGCTGGATGATCAGCAGGTAACATTGTTTTGGACTCTATCTCCTGATTCCATAACTATTGCAGCTCGAGGTGAGAAAAAAAGTAGTTACCTTGCAATTGGGTTTGGGAGTGGGATGATCAACAGCTATGCATATATTGGTTGGATAGACGATTTTGGGATAGGGCACGTTAATACCTACTGGATTGATGGAAAAGATGCATCAAGTGTTCGTCCAACTTCCGAGAACATATCCAATGTGAGATGCAGATCAGAAAATGGCATCATAACTTTTGAATTTACTCGACCTCTCAATCCTTCTTGTAATGGAAGGGTTGAGTGTAAGAATATTATTGATCCAACTACGCCATTAAAAGTAATATGGGCTATGGGTGCTCGATGGTCTGCAGACCACTTAAGTGAGAAGAACATGCATTCTGTAACTAGCAGGAAGCCAGTGCGTGTCTTGCTTCTTCGCGGTTCAGCAGAGGCAGAGCAGGATTTGCGCCCTGTTCTTGCTGTTCATGGCTTCATGATGTTTATTGCTTGGGGCATCTTACTCCCAGGAGGGATATTGGCTGCAAGGTACTTAAAACATGTTAAAGGTGACAGTTGGTATCAGATTCACGTCTACCTACAGTACTCAGGCATAGCTATAGTCTTGCTTGGTGTTCTCTTTGCTGCAGCTGAACTGCGTGGGTTTTATATCGGTTCCGCACATGTCAAATTTGGGGTTTCCGCCATTGTTTTGGCTTGTATACAACCAGTAAATGCGTATTTGAGGCCTAAGAGGCCAGCTAATGGAGAGGCTCCCTCGCCAAGGAGGGTCATTTGGGAATTCTTTCATGCCATTACTGGTAGGTTTGCGATTCTTGCTGGAATTGTGGCTCTCTTTACTGGGATGAAGCATCTTGGAAACAGATACGACAGTGAGAATGTTGAGGGGCTTACATGGGCCTTGATAATATGGTTTCTTCTTGTTTTCTCTTCTTGTTTTGTATCTCGAGTATCTGGAAGTACAACGGAGGAGAAAAAGAGAAGAACTCTTTTAAGAGGTAATTGGGTTTTGGGTAATGATGATGATGAAGAAGAAGATTCGGTGGACCTATTGCATCGCAAGAGAACATCCACCGCGCCAGAATATGTGTCGTCCACGAGAATGGAAGTACAACTTGAACCAATTAGATGATAGGCTGTGTATTTTTATTCTATACATTTTATATACACCACAAATGCTTCAGCTGCAGGAATTTTGTTTATAGAGGAAGCCTGACAGATTACGATTCTGCCGGTAGAAAGGTTATCGGCACTGTAATATCTCCCCTTATCACAGCCATGCAGGTATTTTTAGCTGATTCATAGTAGTTTCATTCTTCATCATGGCATTACCTTTATGCCTTTGTTTTGATATAGATCATGATTTGGTTATGAGTTTTTCATAAACGATATGGTAGTTGGCTTAGTTTTCAGTTACCAATGGATAGGATTCTTTTGCAATTCACAGAAGATTGCCAGTATCTGTAGGTCCAAATTCTAAATGCATTTGTTGGGCATAAATTTTTTTTTTTAATTTTTATCCATGGTTATTTCTTCTAGGTTTGAACTATATGCCAGTTTTTGAAAATTTAGTATGATTTCTTTATCGAAGTTGATCATCTGTAGACTTTCTAGAATTTGTTGAAGAAATATTGGATGCTTGCTGATATTCCATTTGTCATCTTTCAAGAGCAGATTTAGGCTTTGTTTGAGATTACTTTTTTCTTGCTTTTTAAAACAGCTTTCTACTCTAAAAAGCAAAAAGAAAACTGTCCCAAACTAAGTCTTTTGGATCGGAAAGATTGTTTTTTGTCCTCATGTGATTCTTATTCACTTGCTGTTCTGTTCAATTTTTCTCCTTAATTTCTTCAAGAATTAAGGATTTAGGGTTTAGGTCTTCAACACCTAAAACATTTTGAAGAAATCTATTGAAGAGTATGTATGCTACGTGAGGGCTGCTTGAATCTTAAATTGATGAGGACATCGTCAGCATTTTCGACGCCGGAGATCGATGGTTACGAGCATGAGTTGTATTTTCATTATTTTATGTAGTAGTTTATTTTTATTTTATGTTTTTCCGTTTTTGCCCTTATGAGTATTTGGTCGCTATTGTAGCCCAAGGGGCATTTTAGTCTTTTACTTTTTATTTGTCATTGTGAGGCCTATTTATATGGTCCTTCTCTTGTAATAAAAGAGTTTTGATGAATGAAAATTATTTGCCACTTATGATCTCTTTGTGAGTTCACCCTCCTCGATCTCTTAGTGAGTTCGTAGGAGAAGCTAGATCTCTTTGTGAGTTCTAGATTTCCTTGTTCTTCATTTTCTTTCTTTATTTCTCAAGATTTCATCGTCGGCACAAAGGTTTGGGTGAAAGCATTGGTGTAAGATTAGAGTTCATTCTTTGGATCCCTATTTTTTCTTACATCTTTCCCTCCCCTGCTCTTTTGCCACCATCCCTCCCTGGACTGCCCCAGCCACCGGCCTACAGCCCCAACGCCACCGGCTAGCTTCCAGCCCGCCGGCCATCCTTCCCTTGCTCTTTGCCACCACCGCCTGCTCCTAATTCCCCAAGCCACGGCCACCTGGCTATTCCCTCCAGCCGTCCAGCCCACCACCACTCCCAACCTCAAGCTTGGCAATTAAACCGTGAGCCCCTCAGCCCATATCCCTGAATTTTTCCTTTGCTGCCGGATCTCCCTTTTGCCCAAGCCGTTTGAATTTCAAATTCCTGTGTTAATTAATTGCCTAATTAATGGTAATATTAAGGCAATACAGCTAATGGCATTTAAACTCCATTCGAAATTTGAATTCTTTTCACCGTTTGAGTTTCAGATTCCTGTGTTTAATTAATTGCCTAATTAATGGTAATATTAAGGCAATGCAGCTAATGGCAGATAACTCCATTCGAAATTTGAATTCTCTTCACCTCTCATCTCAAATCAAGTAGGGAGTTACATGAAGTAATTAAAATCTGAAATAAGAATTCAGATTTTGATTAATTACTAGTGGTCCCCCACCCACTTTAAAACTCTCAACGCCTCCTCATCTCCTACATGCCCGGCCCCCTCATGGGGCTCCTCTCTCTCTCCTAATCACCTTATTAGCCCCACAAAATCAGCCCCAACTCCATCCTATCATTGTCGCCCCTTCCTTGTGGGATTTCAAATTGAATTCCACAATTAAAGCTTTCCCTCCATCCCAAATTCTGAGAAAATTTCAGTTTTCCTGAAATTATCTCTTGGCCTCTCCAACCTAGCCGACCTCCCCCTCCCTCCCCTCCCCTCACGCCGAACAAACCTTCTCCACTCCAAGCCGCCACCCTCCACCACTCCGGCCACCTACCGGAGAACGACGATCTTAGGCCCCTTCTTCCTCGGAGTGACCTCGGTTCTAATGTGGAGACGCTTCTTTCCGCTAAAGCTTAGACTAGTTGAGCGTATGGACCCCAAAGGTGAAAATTTTCATTATTAAATTGTGGATTCTTGCGGCCATCGTAGTTTTACAATTATTCTTTGTGTTTCTTGAATTGTTTGGTTGATTAATCTTGCTCTACTTTGCCCAAGCAAGTTAAAAATTAAGAGTTCTAAGGATCACTCTTTTATGACAATAATAATTTTATTTTGGGTTATTATGTTACAATTGCTCTCTTTAATTTCTTAAAGTAACTCCATCATCGCATGTACGTTTCACATCATCTTGGTATCAGAGCATGGCTAGCATGCTTGACTTGTGCTAGATGCATCCTAGGGTCTAGCTTCTAATTGTAGTGTGAAATTTGCATGCATATCAATGCGTAGATAAGACATTTTCACTGTTTTCCCACTGTTTTGAAAATTCCTGCAAGCATTTAGTTAAGTTAGAACCTATTAACTACTGTCCTAGGTGCTAACATCTTGGCTGTCCGGTTTCTAAGTGTTTAGAGCCCCTATTCCTTGCATTTACATTGCTGTCATTGCTGTCCAGCTGCTGTTAGAGTGCGTTTAGTGGACTTTTAGCCACTGACTAACTGCTGTCCACTCATTCGACACTTCCCAAACTCCTAGACAACTTTAGGTTCTGCTGTAAGTTGCTGTCCCGAGTCTTCCAGCAGTAGTTAGGAGCTTTAGTAGCCAGATTTCAGCAGGTATAGGTGCTGTCCAACCTTCTAAACCCGCCCCCAACACTTAGCCAACCTGCTTCATTATATTAGGTTGCTGTCCTTAGGATTCCAGCAGCATATAGAGGTATTAGGAGCATCCTACCGCGGCATCTAGGTGTTTTCCTCCACCCCAAAACCTATCCTAAACACCTAGGCTTCTTCACCAACTGTTGTGGTTTGCTGTCCAAACTTTTCTGCACCATTGTAGTGAGTCTAAGTGAGCCTAACTTAGAGTCTAGATGACGTCCCTTACACCCACTCATCTTTGAGCTTTACTTGACACTTTTCAATGGATCCGATAAGACTCCAAAAGAGTTTAGATGACATCGTTAACCTAGTGGGCAATATGACTAGAATTATGACAGAGAAACCCGTTGACTATCCCCACTCTAAATACAGGCCCCACTCAACTTATCACCCGAGACCTGAGCCTAAGCCTCCACGACCTCACTTGGAGTCACCCTATCGGCTGTCAACCTTTGATGGTTCCTCGGATCCTTACCACTTTAGGGAATGGGCTAGACAACTAGATGACTATTTTGAATCATGTCAAATCCCTGAATCTCACCAGGTTAGCATCGCTAAATCTCACCTCAAAGGCCAGGCTCTTCAATTTTGGGCAAGATTGGAAGATCATAAAGAGTCTCGCGGTGAGTACCCAACTTGGAAAGACATGAGACGAGATCTTAACCTAAAATACCGACCCTCTACTAGCGACTGTCGTCTAGGGCCTCACCCTACCTCTTTCGTTGTGACAAGCCAGGGACATCATTATAGTCGAAACCAATCACCCATTAGTAACATCAGGGTTGCTATCTCACCCTGTAGGTCTTCTCTTAGTTGTGATGACCGACCCTTTAGCGGGTCTTCTGTTGGATCGATCTCACATAGCTCTCCACTTGGACCGATGTCTGGCCATCCAAGTCAGCCTTTAGCTTCTCGAACCCTGGCCCCTGAAAGTGTAATGTTAATAGAGGAATGCGTTGAAAAGATAAGGTCCCCAAAACCTGATATTGAGTGCATCCATTTCGTGGATGCTAATGATAACGAGGACTTCTTTGAGGATGAAACTGAAGTGATTGAATTAGACCCCCTGCCGGACTTAAACCCTGATGTAGGAGGTCCAGAACCTTTTAACCTCGAGACCTTAGCCCCTCTTGAGACTAATATCATTAACGATATCCCTTTGGATAAGGTCTGCCTGGGCGATATTGATTTGATCCCGAGAGAGATTGATCTGACCTTGAACACAATGAAATTAAAATTGGAAGATTCTAATTTAATTACTGAGATGAATTCGGATAACTCTGATTTAATTTTGGATAGTTCTGATGGCGACTTAGCTAATCTCAAGTTGAATGTAAGTCAATCGGATTTGTCACATGATTCAAGTGAAACGGAACCTACGGATCTTAGGATTGAAACCAATCATGATTTTACTTTGGAAGACAGTACCTTGAGTCTGAAATCCTTTGAGTCTAATTTGAATAATGAGCTTCCTTTTGTTTTATTAGAATCCAACTTTGGTGCTGCTCCTTTGGATTTAGATTTGACTACGTGTGTCATTCCAGACTTCTCTCTTACTGTTGCACCCACAGATGTCCTAGGAACTTTTTCCCATCTTATAAGTCCCATGCTGTCTGACGAATCTTTGGGATATCCCCTTATGGATGTGAGTCAGGACCAATTATCCTATTTTATTCCTGATTCCTACTTTTTGCCCTTTATAGCCTCACCCTACCTTGATGAGGACCATCTCTGTCCTAGTTGGATTAATCTGGTCAATTACACTACCCCCACTAGGAGACTACCTACGAATTTAACTGAGACTTCCCATAGAAGTAATCTGGTAGCTAAGGATGTCTTCATCACTCCTCCTACACCAGTTCCCTTAGACCGAACACCTTAGACCCCTTTTGTGACTCGTCCATCTGTCTTAGCATCGTGTTCGTGTGAGTTAGTATGTTGTGTGAGTGTAGTAGTCTGTTGTCTTCCTATTTTGTCTGTTGTTTTAAACTGTTGTAAGCTCTTAAGTCTTGACAATCTTCTTGCACGCTCGATCTCTTGCATTTGCATCCGCATGTCATCTTCATGAGTTACTCAACGAAATTAAAAGGAAAAATTGAACAAAATAACATCTATATTAAAATTAAGCTGACAACAAAAGATGGTCCAAAGAATTCAAAGTTTAAGACTTTGTGATGGTACGGGAAGCTGCATCGAAACACCGAACATTTTAAGAAAATCTCAAAGGTTAATAGTAATGCCTACGTACTGGACCTCTCTTGAGGCTTTAACATGAATCCTACATTTAATATAGAAGACCTGTTAGCCTTTGAAGGACCCGAATCTTAACCCCAACATCCACTCCTTAAATTAGCTTTGTGTGACCCCACCTGGTGAGATCCCCCCAGCCTAGCTCCACTCCCCAACTTACCCTACTTACCTATAGCGGAGAAGGTCGAAGCAATACTAGATGATGAGGTCATTTCCCCAAAGGAAAGTGGGTGCCAAAGATACCGAGTTCCTTGGAAAGGGACACCGGAGATAGAGGATACTTGGATTGACAGGGACGAGCTACAGAGCCTAGACCCAGATCTCCTAGAGTTGTACGAGGGCTCCATAGATATCTACTCGACGGGGTCGAGTTTTCTCCCACCTGGGGAGAATGATGAGGACATCGTCAGCATTTTCGACGCCGGAGATCGATGGTTACGAGCATGAGTTGTATTTTCATTATTTTATGTAGTAGTTTATTTTTATTTTATGTTTTTCCGTTTTTGCCCTTATGAGTATTTGGTCGCTATTGTAGCCCAAGGGGCATTTTAGTCTTTTGCTTTTTATTTGTCATTGTGAGGCCTATTTATATGGTCCTTCTCTTGTAATAAAAGAGTTTTGATGAATGAAAATTATTTGCCACTTATGATCTCTTTGTGAGTTCACCCTCCTCGATCTCTTAGTGAGTTCGTAGGAGAAGCTAGATCTCTTTGTGAGTTCTAGATTTCCTTGTTCTTCATTTTCTTTCTTTATTTCTCAAGATTTCATCGTCGGCACAAAGGTTTGGGTGAAAGCATTGGTGTAAGATTAGAGTTCATTCTTTGGATCCCTATTTTTTCTTACATCTTTCCCTCCCCTGCTCTTTTGCCACCATCCCTCCCTGGACTGCCCCAGCCACCGGCCTACAGCCCCAACGCCACCGGCTAGCTTCCAGCCCGCCGGCCATCCTTCCCTTGCTCTTTGCCACCGCCTGCTCCTAATTCCCCAAGCCACCGGCCACCTGGCTATTCCCTCCAGCCGTCCAGCCCACCACTCCCAACCTCAAGCTTGGCAATTAAACCGTGAGCCCCTCAGCCCATATCCCTGAATTTTTCCTTTGCTGCCGGATCTCCCTTTTGCCCAAGCCGTTTGAATTTCAAATTCCTGTGTTAATTAATTGCCTAATTAATGGTAATATTAAGGCAATACAGCTAATGGCATTTAACTCCATTCGAAATTTGAATTCTTTTCACCGTTTGAGTTTCAGATTCCTGTGTTAATTAATTGCCTAATTAATGGTAATATTAAGGCAATGCAGCTAATGGCAGATAACTCCATTCGAAATTTGAATTCTCTTCACCTCTCATCTCAAATCAAGTAGGGAGTTACATGAAGTAATTAAAATCTGAAATAAGAATTCAGATTTTGATTAATTACTAGTGGTCCCCACCCACTTTAAAACCTCAACGCCTCCTCATCTCCTACATGCCCGGCCCCCTCATGGGGCTCCTCTCTCTCTCCTAATCACCTTATTAGCCCCACAAAATCAGCCCCAACTCCATCCTATCATTGTCGCCCCTTCCTTGTGGGATTTCAAATTGAATTCCACAATTAAAGCTTTCCCTCCATCCCAAATTCTGAGAAAATTTCAGTTTTCCTGAAATTATCTCTTGGCCTCTCCAACCTAGCCGACCTCCCCTCCCCTCACGCCGAACAACCTTCTCCACTCCAAGCCGCCACCCTCCACCACTCCGGCCACCTACCGGAGAACGACGATCTTAGGCCCCTTCTTCCTCGGAGTGACCTCGGTTCTAATGTGGAGACGCTTCTTCCGCTAAAGCTTAGACTAGTTGAGCGTATGGACCCCAAAGGTGAAAATTTTCATTATTAAATTGTGGATTCTTGCGGCCATCGTAGTTTTACAATTATTCTTTGTGTTTCTTGAATTGTTTGGTTGATTGATCTTGCTCTACTTTGCCCAAGCAAGTTAAAAATTAAGAGTTCTAAGGATCACTCTTTTATGACAATAATAATTTTATTTTGGGTTATTATGTTACAATTGCTCTCTTTAATTTCTTAAAGTAACTCCATCATTGCATGTACGTTTCACATCATAAATTGTGGACTATTCGTTATACTTTCTGAAGTACCTATGAACGGGAAACTTCCTCCCCACAGAAATTTTTAAAAAGTAGCAAAAGAGTAATAGTCCAATAAAATTGTAGTTGATGTCTCAAAAATAAAGCAGTGAAGAAATTGTCCCAATTAGATCCTTAGTCTCTGCATCCCTTTAATGATACTTTTGTTAGCTTTAACGTATGTCAACAAAGGCTTTGTTTGGGACAATGTTATTACTGTTTCATAAAACAACCTTTTAGTATATAATTTTTATTTGTTGAACTAGAAAGCTACTGTAAGAAACAGTAAGAAAGATATCTCAAATGAAACCAAAAGCTCTCTTGTGAACAACTCGTGTTTGTGCCAATAAATTTTATGTTTGACTCCTTCGTTAAGTCAATGGTCTGAGTTTTAATGGGAAATGAGACGAAAACAAACGTTATCCCTTTTGATGATCCTTAGCTGCTTAAGAAACTTCAACTCCAAATTCAGTGAGGATCAAATGGTCATCCAAACTATCATTAGATTTGAAATAGGGGGATTAAAGAATTACTGATTGGAAGAGTGGAAGCTTAGTTGTGATGCAGATGAGAACATGTGTAGAACAAAGAGCATAAAACGATTCAGGGGATTTAGAAGGCATTGGATGCATTGCTTTAAGTGAATGTTTGTGGTACCTTGAACGTTTTAACTGGAAGAGGACTCTTTCCCATTGGTTTGTCAGGAATAAAGAGCTATAAATCGTTCTACTTGAAGATCATTTCTCTATGGGAAGCTTAAACAATGTTTATGTATTCCCATAAATTTTTCTATAAGATTATTAAGGGTTACTAACATTTGAATAAGGCAATTTATTAAGGGACTGTTTGATTGCCTAGAAAAGGAATGCATTTCAAAAAAAAAAAAAAATGCAGCGTAAAAGCAATACTTTGAAGTTGTTTGGATATGTAAAAGGAATGAGTGACATGATTTTTTTTGTTTGGTTTGAAGTAAAGTGAATGCAATATAAAATGTAAGATGCTTGTGCCTAAGGCAGATGACGATCGGCGTTGGAGGGTGGCAGCGGGCGGCGGTTGTGTTGGTCAAAGGCAGTGGTGCGGCAGCAGACGATGTACGATGGCGGTGGAGACGATGGCTGTTGGCGGTGGTCAAGCAAGCTTTAGAGTAGTGTAAATCGTTCTCCCTCAAAACTGGCGAGAATGATTTACCTCAAAAATGAACCAGAAAGGAACACAACATGTTTACTTTACTTTTGATTTACTTCATACAACCAAACACTATTTTTCAAAACCCATGCATTTACTCTATTTTACGAGAAATTATTACCTGCGGTTGACGAAAGAACCGTCTAGATTTGATGAGTATTTCTAAATACTCAACAAACGAGTAAATCATCAGTAAATATTTAACAAATACTTAGCAAATACTCACAAAGTCCATGAGTATACTTAGTAAATATTCAGTAAATAAACCCTAAACTATATAATTGTTGAGTATTTATTTAATATTTGCAAATACCTAATACTCAGCAAATTCAGACGGTTCTCCTGTCCGGGGACACCAAACGTAATAATTTCTCATACTTTACACCTTAAAGTATTCCAACCAAACATCCCCCAAGGGAATTCACCTATGTATCATAAAATTATTATATATCTACATATCTAATGCTCAAATATTTATATTTATATATCATTTTAATATTTAAATTACAACAAAATATATTTGTTCTTTTAAACGAATTAATATTAGTAATATTTTTTAACACAACATTATTATTATTATTATTATTATTATTATTATTATTATTATTTTGCAAGAGTAGTCAAAGACTCAGCGGCTTGGTTACAGGTGGAATGTATTGAATGCGTAACATTTTGGAGGAAAAAATATAAAAGTGATTCATTATATTCTTATTATTTTTAACCGTCTCATTTGATTTTCTTCATTATCAGTCCAGCTCGACAATAAACTCCTAAGCATTGATGATATCGGCAAGCCTTCGAGCACTTCATACTTAATTCCAGCTCGAGTATTTTGATTTGGGCTCAGATCATGTTGCAGTCAATTAGAAAATGATAGGTTAAATATTTTATTATTATTATTATTATTATTTTTTGACAAAGCTCAACTCATTTTGGTCTGTTGATTGGGAGTTTTTACTTTCAATTAAGATGTCTTGAGTTCGAATTTTATGTATGTGATGTGTGTGTCTTAAGGCCTCGTTTTAGGCTTTGTTTGAAAGAAACTATGGCTCAGTGGTTGAAAATTTTATTGTTTTAGGCTTTGTTTGGGACAGTTCTCTTTCTATTTTTTAGAATAATTTTTTGACTTAAAAATATATAAACATTTCTTGTCGCATTTCATACATTAAACTGCATTTCAACAAAGCATGAAACTTTGACTATTAACATTATAAATTAATACGAGTTGGCTTTTAAAATATAATACCCTACGTAGGAGGGTGTGCCGACGGGCTTTATTTTAAAGTTGATTTTTTGTTATCCTGACTATAGCCTGTAACTGATGATCGATTATACTAATGGATAGAGAGTGGTCTCTTTATTGATTTAATCAAAGCCACATGCAATAATAGCTGATTAATTGATAAATGATAATTATAATAGATATTACTGATGACCAACCGAGAAACAATTAGGGTTAAAGATGATGAAAAAGAATATTAAAGTTGGATATTCTATTGTTGAATCATATAATAAAGCTCTCAAAAACTTAAACAACAACTCTACCCATCTTTTATGAGACCAGGATCAAAGTTTTAAAGCTCCCAAGTGATTTTGATGTATTTCAAATATAGGCTAATTTAAGTCCAATGTGTATTAAATAGGTTCGAGCTACTACTTCCTAGTATCCAAATTAGATTTAGGCTCCAAGACAGAAACTCCAAAATTTAAAGCTTAACATAGGATAGATCGAGGCATTTCTGAATCATTTCAGAATCTCAAAATGCCCCCTACCTCTCGTCCTTCGACTTCCAAATTAAAGTGCTCAAATTTGATCTAATCCCATTTAAATTTTTCAACATCTCTCCTTTTATATCACTTTTTGAAAAACTCAAATAAAGTTCTGCAATTATTCTAATCGAGAGTATTTATAGAAAGTCTAACCTTCTTACGATATAATTAATTACAAAGGCTTGCCTTTGTAGGAGATCTCGAAGACTCTACATAAATTAGACCCCATAATAGGATGGGGAAAAATTATTCTTAAAAAAATTAAAATCAAAGACAATCATTATCATCATATTCAAATCATTAACAATAAATGATATTTTCTATCCTTGGAAAGGTATATCATTTATCGTTACGATTTCGATTATGAAATTAATGATAATACATCTAGATTATCGTAACTAAAAATGTGATTAAACATTATTTTGACCCTTTGGGATCATATGTTGTTTCATCTTGAATTTAACTACGAAAGTCAGCATGACCCCATTATATTCAACCCCCAAGATGATGTGTCATTCATAATGACATATCCGACTTCAAATTAAATATTCTAAAGTATACTTCAAAATTTTCTCAAAAACATAATTACACTTGATTGCAGACTCCCATAAAGTTTCATACACTTCTTCATTTGGCATCACCAATAACATCGACGAGCACCATCTCTTACTTCAAAATTTTGGTGCTTATTGTTTATACTAATTCTTACTCCTAATGTCAGCACCAAGATTTATATTGAGTTTCTTGTTCTCTAACCTCCTCTCGTCAAGGAGAATAACAAAACATCAACCAAAGATCTATTGAAGACAACTCCTATCCCACACATCACTTTTCCAACCCCGCCATGACATTCATTTCGTACATCTTTTGTCTATTATATTATATCAATAACTTTCCTAATTACAAGAAAAGGCATCATTTGTAGTCGATAAAAAACACTAGTATAATCACTTTAACTAGTCCATGACACATGGCTTTTCCCTTATAGAGATTTTCTACTACGTGGGATCGGTTACATTAATTATTTTTCTCCATTGTATCCGATTAAGAGTAAAATTCTTATTTAGATCTAATATTATATTATGGTTGATTTATTTTGTTCATAATATGTTTGCGTTAAACATATTTTTTTTTACATCTTCGGCTTTATCTGGAACAACTTCTTTCCTGTTTTCTAAAGCAGCTTTTCAGTATAATTTTTTTTTATATAAAAAATTTGTATACTAATAAATTTTTTTAAGAAAACAGTAGAAATCGTCTTCCAAACGAAGCCTTATGCAATTAAAATTAAAACAAAAACATGTATGACAACGGGGCAATTGCTTTTCAAATTGCTATATCAACAAGATTTACAACATCAATATGATTATTTATCTAATTTGACATAACTATTATACTTACTCATATACATATCATCCAACTACCTACTTTTAAACAAAAAAAAAAAGTACAGGAGGCAATGTAGCTAGTGACACGGAAAATAAAAGAAAAAATAATAAGAACTCAATCTGAATGGCTCAGTTATATGCCGAGGCTCCCAGCTTCCTCGAAGTCAAGTACATACCCTCCAATTTGGTGAAGATAAACGCGAAAAAATCAAGGCAACCGATCAGCCAAACCAACTTAGCAAGAAACGAACACCAAAGGTTGCCATTAGCCTTGACGACGAAGAAACGAGCCCCAGCCACATCATAGCCCAGCGAATCCACTACCAACAAAACTCGATTGAATCACCACAAAACCAGCCAGAGAAGAGGGCCGAAAAGTCAAGAAAACTACCTACCCCGTCTGCCCCTCACACGAGACCTCCCACGAGATCCAACAAAGACAACCGGGCAGTCACGAACCAATTACCAACTACCTACTTATCATGATGTGAAATGTATGGTTTTGATGTGTAATTCATAAAAGAAAGAAAAGATTCCAAGGAAAAGAAAATAAAATTCATTACAATAGAAGTTGAATTAATGGCATTACAAGTAAACTAATATGTCATATGCCTTAGCAAAATCTTCAATTTCCCAAAAATTAGACATAAATATAAAGCAATTAACCTCTAGAATTTAAAAAACGTCATTCAGGCTTCGTTTGTTTTTTTTTTTGCTTTTATAAAAGACAGTTTTAAAAAACATTAGTTCAGAAAATGGAGTTTTCTAACGGAAAAGCACATATAAAAAGCTTTCTCAAAACAGCAAAAAAATGAAAAAAATGAGTTATTGAAAACGTGATTTAACGAACCAAACAACACAAAAAAAATCCTCTGTTTTCAAACGAAAAAGGCAAAATAACGCTCAAACAAACAAAGCCTCAAGAGCTAGAAGAATGGAGTTGGTCTGTGTTGGCATAAAAGAACATGAGCCCATGAAGAAGAGAAGAGAGGAAGCTCGGTCTCGACTGATGAGATTGAGAGATCGAGAGAGATAGAGAGAGAGAGAGAGAGAGAGAGAGAGAGAGAGAGAGAATATAAATTAGCAATGAATGCAAAATTGACAGGGAGAGACATAGGCAATGAGATTGGCAGGGAGAAATGGGGAGATGCTAAGACATGAAGCAAAAAGGGAGGATGAAGAAGGGCATCACTCTAACAATATGATTAGATTAAAACTCAAAAGTAAAACATTTCTTATGGTGAAACTAATAGTCATCGATCAAAACCTCCCATCATGCCTAACCAATCACAATTAAATAGAATCACCAATATGACAAATAACTTACTAAAATTTTATTAGGTACGACTTTTAAATTGCTTTCTAAACAGCATTTTAGTACAAAAATTAAACTAAAAATTTTTGTACTAAAAATTACTTAAAAAAACAGTAAAAAAGCCGTTCAAAACAAAGCCTAAATCATCTTCATAAAAAACTCAATAATAGTAATGTTCATACTCATTGTATGAACTTCCTTTTTACACATAGGCAAGAACAAATCATTTGATATACTAATCATGATAAGTTGTTACTCTCTTTGGATCCACAAGGTCTCATCAAAATCTTATATATATATATATATATATATATATATATATATATATATATGTGTGTGTGTGTGTGTGTGTTGCGGACTAGAGTATACGCGGCGGTAGAGTTAAAAAAATTTTGTCTTAGCGTTGTACGGATATCTAGCACACAAACAAGAGAGAAATAACACCAGAATTTTTATGTAGAAAATCCTGAAAAGGGAAAAAACCACGGGTCACGCCCAATTGAAATAATTCCACTAATGTTTGTTTGAGGTAAAAGAGGCTGACTCGTCCTTAAAATTTAGGATGATCAGATTACAATGCTTCACTTCTGGATTGAAATCCAATTGCAAACAAGTTGTGTATTCGAGCCAAATTCAAAATCGCTTAGAATTCCAACATCACTTGAAAATCGGGCAGAGTTCCGGCGTCAGGAAAAATTCTAGTGTTACTTTGGTGTCGGGCAGAATTCCGGCGTCACTTGGGCAGAATTCTGGCGTCGCTCGAGTGTTCAGAAGAATTCCGGTGTCACTCGGGCGTCAGGCAGAACTCCGGCGGTGGTCGAGGAGGAGTTATTCCCTCTTATCATTCTCTTCTCTTCTTCTTCTTGATTGGGTCCCCTCTCATGAGAAATGAGGGGTATTTATAGATACTCTGGAGTGACATAACTTGTAAATAGGTAAGAGATCAGGTGTAAATAGGTAGTGGTCGGATGGACAGCCGATATTGAATCCCCTTATCTTGCACCGTTCGTCAAACATTTGAAGGTTTTAATAATGTGGGCATTTGACGATCTTGGGCTCGTTGGATTTGTCTCGTGCTCGATTCGATTATAAGAACGTCATATTTGAAAACCGTTTGGTAACTCAAATTATGGTTTGAACTTTCCAACAGCGCTTGGGTGCTTGATTTGGACTCATTTTGGCTCGGATTGAGTCGAATTTGGTGTCGATGAGTTCGTATTTTCGAGACACTTAGTTTGACTGTAAGTTTGTTGATATCGGAATACAAGAGATCCCGAATTTAATTTTTGAAGCTTGCGGCTTTATTTTGCCTTAAGATTCGTGCCCGATCAAGATAATTTTTGCATGATATATATATATATATATATATATATATATATATATATATATATATATATATATATATATATATATATATATATATATATATATATATATATATATATATATATATATACTAAAAAAAAACTTTCCATATAACAATTGTTTACATGATAAAACTTTGATTTCTTAAAAAATTGAATATGATGAAATAATATGTATGTCGTCTAGATATGATTTTAAATAACTTTTATCTTTTTTTTTTTTTTGTGATAAATCAAGAGAATATTTTATCCTGCTATTCATTTTACTCTTACAATAAATTTTTTCCACTTGACACCTCATTTGACAGTATATATTAAAAAAAACATTTCATTTTTAACATTTTTCATTGTCCTAATTATGAGCAAAATAATCTGATCTTATATAAATTATATAAAAATTAATTTAATGTTTCATTTGGAACAATTTTCATATTATTTTTTAAAATAATTTTTTAGTATTAAATTTTTTACTCGAAAACTGATTTAAAAAATAGTAAAAAAACCATCCTAAATGAAGAGTAAAAGTCATTAAATTTATTTTAAAATTAATGCAATACAAACTCTTCATAATCATTATTAACATTATACATAGCTCCTCTTGGCCGGTTGATTGAGAGCTTAATTTATCAACTAAAAGGTTTTGGGTTCGAATCTTTGTGTATGTGATGCGTGTGTGAGTTTGTTTTAATTGGCCTAAATATCTCAAAAAAATTATTAACCTTAAAATAAAAATCAATAATTTTCAAGCTCTAATTGGTCAATATCAATGATTGGATTCCCCCTTTCTCCATCTTTCTCTTCAAATGCTTCAATGAGCACAAAATAAACGAATTAACATTAGAAAGCAAAAACCTTTAAACTTTTTGTTTCACAGTTTCCAAATTGCATATTGAGCTTCTTCACTTGCTAATCACATATAGAAGATCAGACCTTCCTTTCTCCATATTTCTGTTTCTCCGTAACACATATCAAATTAAGGAAAAAAAATCTAAGAAAGAACGACAAGGAGAACCGGAGGTTCATTTACGGGGGGGTTCGTCGCCGGCGACAGCCGCAGCAATCTGGTTAGGACTGGTACCTTTCTTGGGCTTTGCGTAGAGCGTAAAATACGCAATGCTGGCGATGAGGGCGAAGCCACCGACAGCCATCACTGCGGGGCTCTGCGGCAGGCGCCGGCGCTGGTGGAGCACCTCGCCGGAGCCGGATGCCGGCCTCTTCGACTCATCAACGCCACCGTAATTGTTCTTCAAGCCATCGTTCCCGTTGGTCGGCATCGCTCTCTCTTGGTCGACGCAGTATTTTTTGCTCTGTTCTACCGGTTCTGGTTGTATATAGGAAGGGGGTAATTCTGTCGCAGAGAGGGCAGCTGGAGCATGGACTATGTGCATGTTCAACACGCACACCGTTTGCAACGACACGCGTCAGTAGTAAAATATAAAAAACAAGACGGCCTAAAAATTTGGAAAAGTTATTAAGTGGGACAAAAAAACGAAAATCCGGACAAATAAGGAGCGATACCGAGCACCCAAGTGCGTGACGCTTTGCTATTTATATCTGGACACATTCGGTGTCCGGACATAATAATTACTCAAAAAATTGACACTCAATATATGGGAGAGATTATTAACTGCAGATCTCGGATCTGGATAACAGGGTGGTTGTGAATAATAAAAATATAATTACTGTTTATGATTGTGCTTTTATTATATTTTTACTGTTAACAATTATAAAATAGAATGGTTCTCTGGGTCCAAACTTTCTCACATAATAATCTCTGGGGCAACGTCAAATTATGCAGAAGAAATGATTAGCAAACAGTAAAATTAGTGGAAATCAAAGATAAAGCCCACTTGATATGTTGATTGTTTAAGCTATTATCTAAGAGGTATTGAATTCAAAACTTATATTATATGGGAGTTAATCACAACTATGTGCTCTCCTTAGGCTTTGTTTGGAACGGCTTTCGTTCTGCTTATTAAAGCAACTTTTTAATAAAAAAAAAATTTTAATTTTGTACAAGAAAGCTACTTTAAGGAGCATAAAGAAAGTCGTCCGAAATAAAACCTTTGTCTATTGTTTAAAAATTTTGACTACTAATCAAAAGATATTGAGTTCAAATTAGACGTTTATGATGTTTCACTTACATCTCTATTTTATTGAAACTCATAAAGACTAGCTGATACATAGTGTCGTTTTGATAGTGCTCTTTATAATAATCATTTCCTCATTCTAAACTTCTCACATCTAATCACTCATATCATCAACATGGTAACCACACCATCCATCAATAAAAAAAATTATAAATTAAAACCATTTTAGCCACAACCATAACTTCATCAATATTGTTTAAGATGCTTAGAGCATCTTGTTCAATAAAGATACCCTATTTACTTTATACTATAGGCTCAAAAAATTAAAGATTACTGTTAAAGGATATTATTAGAACTCCTATATGTGAGAGATTATTCTGTGTGGATATCAAACATAATTCACCGTCCAAAGATCAATCAAAATACATCACATCAACAACACCGAACTTCATACCGAGCCACAATACTGAACAATACCAAATAAGAGGTGACATGACGCATTCTAATTGATCTCTAAGCGGCGTTCTGAACGGCGTTTGACGTCCACAGAATAATTTCAACCTATTATTCTAACATATGTAATATGCACAACTCTATAATTTTTCAAGGGAACAAAATCATACTCATCCAAGTTTGCAAGTCCAACCACTCACCAATGAGCTCCTAAAGCAAAGCTCTTACTAGAGTACATTTTCATATATAAAATATAGTATTATTAAAAAATTACATAAATAAATATAAAAATTTAAAAATATAAAAATTATAAGATATTATGATAAATCTCATAAAAATTTCCACTAACTCATCATAATAAGAGTTAGATCATAATATAAGCCTGACCCAATTTTTTTCCTACCAAACCGAGCAAATACAATCAAGAAAAATGTGGGGATTTTTTTTTTTTTTTTTTTTTTTGCTTCATATAATGCGGTCCAGCCTATTTCAGCAAGTCACTAAGGGGTCAGGTAGAGCACTGAATAACCTGCGAAACAGATCTGCATAACCTAAGGATCATGAGATGGCCACACTCGAGGCTTCGAACTGCACCAATGGCCTTATTCACAATGGATGATGGGAGAGTTGTCTGCGGCTCGCAAACCTTTATCTTCAACTCGGATGGATCAGATGGATAGATCCAACTGTTAACAAATGAAAAAACAACCTGTGAGATTCAGTTTGGGGAGATAGATTGTTAAAGGAGTTAATTCCACTCACCAGTTCAAGCTGCTCATATCAATGGCCATAATGAGTTTCCTACCGCAGCTGGAACTGTAGAAACAGAGTTGAAGTTCAAGCTCACCTGCTGCAAAGTAAGCCAAATTCAATTCAGGTGAGTTCAGGACAGTATATTTCTGGAGAAATTATTCTGTGCGGAGTCCAAACGGTAAAGAACCGTCCGGATGTAAGTGTACACAGCTCAAGTGTACACACTGTGTACACTCACATCCGAACGGTTCTTTATTGTCCGGACTCCGCACGGAATAATTTATCATGTTTATGGATGTAACTATTGGGGCAAACAGATAAAATACATAGGAAAATTTAACAGTTCCATCATTTATATTTTAAATAAATTACATAATAACTTCAAACATCAGCTTTTCCTAAAAGAATTTCCTAATCAGATCCTATGCACTTACCCAAACTGTTCTTCTTCCTCATTCCCCTCTCAAGGTTCTAGAGCTAAAAGTACTTCCATTACTTAAAAATGAATATTAAAACTGGCTGGGTTTTTTCAAGCTTAGTTCTTCTTTTAAGCGTTTGAGCATTTGAAATTGTATTTCCGTTTTCCATATGTCTTCAATCTTGTCACTTGAGCTTTACATTGACATAATCCTCCTTGGAGGAATTTTTATGGAAGTTGGCCTGATTTGAAGCTCAGATCTTTTAAAACTATTCTTTATTTTTAGAAAATTTTGTTAGCCTAGTTTTTAATTTCTTAAAGGTTTTCCAAAAAGAAAATTTGTTCGCTTGGAAATAGTGGTGAAGTAGTGCCACCCTCGTAAAATCTTTTTGCACTTTCATTTGTATAGCTTGTTAGGTGTTCTAATCATGGGTGAATTTATATCTACCGTGTATTTTTAGAGTGAAGTAGTGCTTCATTAGTTTAGTTTTTCATTTCTTAATTAATAGCTAATCTATATCAATTTTAACTAGAATAACTGAATTATAGTTACTGTAAAATAACAACTTAATTAAATATAAATTAGAAATTTCTTGAGTAAATTAGACACTAACTTTTATTGATGTGATACCAAATGCAAGGAGCTTTGTAAGAAATTAAAATTGAGTTGACAAAGAAATTACAACTAATAACTTATGGCGATAGCAAGAAAATCATTAAAATTTCGTAGTTATCAACTAGCTTAGGCGAAGAAGTATGTAGATTAGCCAAAACTTTCAGACAATCAAAAATAGTAGCAACATTAAAAGCTATTACAACAATCCGCCATTTAATAACGAGAAGTTCACCTTGGGGAAATACTCACTCAACTATACTAGGCTTTGCGGGAGAAGAATTTTAGCACACCATACGATGCCACGAGGAAGGTTGTGATGCCAAGGGTCTTGAGCCACGGAGAGGTCGACGATGACGCGGAAGGCGTGAATGCTGGACTTTCGAGACTCCAAGTGTGCTTTGCAAATTTCCGGTCGTAGATGCTCGCAAGGATTGGTACGACTCTTTCCAAGTACTCTTCTACGGTGGTTTAGTCTTCAAATCCTACGTCGAAGCAAGGTGACCGTAGGATATTGATGCTCCCGTCGGCGTTGAACACTAGACCCCACTCAAGCTCGGGATCCGCCATTCAACATTGAAGAGAATTAGGGAGAGAGGTGCCGCCGTCTCTTCCTCTTGCTGAAATTTCCCACGAGAGGGAGTGAGAGGGGCGGTCGGCCAAGACAGGGGAGGAGTGGGCGGGTGGATGGGGAGAAGGGGAATTAGGTTAAGCAAGGGAGAGAGGGAGTTACACAAATCTGAAATTAATTTTCAGAATTTGTGTGAATTGGAGGGAGAGACATTTGAAATTGGTTCCAAATTAGCAAGAGAATTAAGGGGTAATTAATGGGCATTCATGGGACCCATTAATGAGGAGGCCGGCGGCTAATAGAGGGGGAGGGAGTTTTAGAATTTCAAAACTGAAATTTTGCTCAGATTTTAAACAAGATTGGAGGGGGAATTAATTTGAAATTGATCTCAAATTAATAGAGTAATTAATGCATTAAGTGGAGCCATGAAGGGGGCCCATCCAAGGTGGCCGGCGGCATCATGGGGGGAAAGATTTTGTGTGGGGAGCAAGGGTTTGGGTTTCCAAATCGGCTCATGACATTGAGGGAGGATTAAATTGAAATCCTTTGAATTTGAAATTTCGTCATTAATCGGAGTTAAAACTTTCCTAATTTGGAAGTTCCAAATTTGGAAAGTTTTCGAAATTCAAAATTTCGAATTTCGAAATTAGCCGTTGTAGAGGATGGGGAAGAGAAGGGGGGTCGGTGAGGAGGTGGTTCACCGGCGACAATAGGGGGGTGGTGGCCGGCGGGTTGGGGAGCTTTGGGCCGGCGGGTTTGGGGAAAACGAAAAAGAGCGGAATGACGAGGATAAGCCACGAGTCACGGACTCTTCCAATGACTAGTGGGTGTTGCTTTTGGCCCTCACCTTGGGCTCTATCTCTCACTTCTCTCTAGCTCTCACGCAAGAAGAGTAAGAAGAAACGAAACCAAATTTTCATTCAATAATTCATTAACCTCATACAATGATACATGACCCCTATATATAGGTCATGAGATACAAGTAAATAAAAGCATAACTAATGACTAAATCGCCCTCGGGGCCCCAACATAACTCACTCACACACAAGGGTAAAACAGGAATACTGAAAAACTGAAAATGCATGAATAACTAAAAATATAAGCTCTGAATCGTGGCCATCGATCGGCGATGCTTCCGGCGATACACGTGTCTGAACCGTTGATCGATGACCTCATCATTCTCCCCGGGTGGGAGAAAACTCGACCCCGTCGAGTGGGAATCTCTGGAGCTCTCGTACATCTCTAAAAGATCTGGATCCAGTCGCTGCAACTCCTCTCGATCGATCCACGTATCCTCTGTCACCGGTTTCCCTCTCCAATGAACCAAGTACCTATGGCGCCCACCTTCCTTCATGGAAATGATTTCATCGTCAAGTATAGCATCGATCTTCTCCGCATTGGGTAAATGGGGTAAATTGGGGAGTGGAGGAAGGCTGGGGATCTCACTGGTTGGGTTCTCACAAGGCTCAATTTGAAGTGGATTTTCAGGGTTCAGCTCAGGTCCCTCAAAGGCTACTAAATCTTCTATATTAAAGGTTGGATTGATGTTAAAACCTTTGGGAAGATTCAGCACATAAGCATTGCTATTTATCTTTGAAATTATCCTAAAAGGTCCCGCGCTTCTAGCATGTAACTTCTTCACGGAGCCCGACGGAAAGCGCTCCGGACGGATCCGTACCATCACAAAGTCTCCAACTGCGAATTCTTTAAATCTTTTCTTGTGATCTGCAATAAGTTTATAATTGGAATTACTTTGTTCAATTCTTCTTTTAATTTCTTTGTGAAGCTCCTGTATATGAGATGCAAATGTATATGCTGACTCAGATGTTCTACCTAAGGGACTCATGGGGATGAGGTCAATTGGCTGCCTAAGCGGGTATCCATACACAATTTCAGCAGGGCTAAGACCAGTAGTTCGGTTCACAGAGTTATTGTAGGTAAATTCAGCTATAGGCAATTTAGAATCCCAGTCCTTAATGTTTTCTCCAACCAAGGTCCTTAACAGATTTCCTAGGCTCCTATTCATTACTTCCGTTTGACCGTCTGTTTCGGGGTGAAAGGCGGTTTTGCAGTTTGGTCCCCATTTTATGCCATAAGGTCTTCCAAAAATAACTAGTAAACTTCACATCTCGGTCCGAAACTATGGTTTTAAGCAGCCCGTGAAGTATCACAATTTCGTCAAAGTACAGTTTGGCTACTCTAGAGGCGTCGAAAGTCTTGGAGCAAGGGAGAAAATGGGCCATCTTAGAAAACCTATCCACAACTACACAGACTGAGTCATGTTTCCTAACGGTCTTGGGTAACCCTAAAACAAAGTCCATGCTGACGTCCTGCCAAGGTTGGTTAGGCACGGGGAGGGGTGTGTAAAGGCCGGTGTTTTGTTTCCGTTGTTTGGCCAGCTGACAGGTGTGACACCGCCTTACTAATCTGCTAACGTCCTTCTTAAGACTTGGCCAGTAAAAACGATTCTCCACAGCTGCAATTGTTTTGGCCTGACCAAAGTGACCCGCTAAACCTCCAGCATGCAATTCCCACACAAGAAATTCTCGCAGTGAAGTTGTGGGAATGCAAAGTTTTTGAGCCCTAAACAAGTACCCATCTTCCAGTAAAAAATCTCCTATGATATGCTCGTCTCCAGTTGTTAGTTTGGAATAGGTTTCTCCAAAATCGGGGCAGTCCAAATAGTTTTCTTTAATTTGCTCAAAACCAATCACTTCAGTCCTCATCTCACGCGCAACCATCATCCTACGACTTAGTGCATCCGCAGCCTTGTTTTCAGAACCAGCTTTGTGCCTAATGGTGTAAGTGTATTCTTGAAGGAATTCAACCCATCTTCCGTGCCGGGCATTCAGTTTCTTCTGGGAATTGATATATCGTAAAGCTTCGTGGTCAGAGAAGATAACGAATTCTTGGGGAAGCAGGTAATGTCTCCAATACCTGAGGGATTGAATTATGGCGTAGAATTCCTTATCGTAGGTGGAGTATCGTTGCCTGATGTCATTTAATTTTTCGCTGAAGTAGGCAACCTGGTGTCCTTCTTGGGATAATACTCCTCCTATTCCTATACCAGATGCGTCGCAGGTCACTTCAAAAACTTTCGAAAAGTCGGGTAGACGCATGACTGGTGCTTCAACCATTTTCCTTTTTATTTCCTCAAAAGCCTTGGTGGCAGATGTCGTCCAGACAAAATCTCCTTTCTTTAAACAATCAGTTATGGGACCCACGATGGTGCTAAAGTTTCTGATAAATCTCCTATAAAACGTGGCCAGTCCGTTAAAACTCCTGACATCTCTAATATTCTTTGGTATAGGCCACTCGTTGA
Organism: Dendrobium officinale; assembly: GCA_019514585.1. Classification (NCBI taxonomy): domain Eukaryota; kingdom Viridiplantae; phylum Streptophyta; class Magnoliopsida; order Asparagales; family Orchidaceae; genus Dendrobium; species Dendrobium officinale. The sequence goes on from CM033685.1 coordinate 17,296,243, forward strand.
TTGCTCGCACCTTTTCGGGGTCGGCAGATATGCCGTGGGAAGAAATTATAAACCCAAGAAAAGTTACTTGATTCGTGAGGAAAGTGCATTTCTTAGGGTTGGCATACATTTGTTCTTTCTTCAAAATCTCGCAGACTTGTTTTAGGTGATTCAAATGTTGCTCCACCGAACGACTATAGATCAGAATGTCTTCGAAGTAAACTACAACAAATTTTCCAAGTAAAGGCTTAAGGATTTGGGTCATTACTCTCATGAAAGTGCTGGGCGCGTTACTCAATCCAAAAGGCATTACTGTCCATTCGTACAACTCATCTTTGATTTTGAAAGCTGTCTTCCATTCATCCCCCGGACGGATCCTAATTTGGTGATAGTCACTCTTAAGATCGATCTTAGAAAAGAGTGTGGCTCCAGTCATCATGTCCAACATGTCATCTAACCGAGGGATTGGGAAACGGTACTTGACGGTGATTTTGTTGATAGCACGGCTATCAACGCACATTCTCCACGTCCCATCCTTCTTAGGGGTAAGAAGGGCAGGAACCGCACACGGACTAAGGCTCTCCTTAATGAACCCTCGCTGTAACAATTCATCCACTTGTCTCTTGAGCTCCTCGTGTTCAGTAGGGTTCATTCGGTAATGGGGTAGGTTTGGTAAGGACGCTCCGAGCACTAGGTCTATGGCATGTTGAATGTCCCTTAGAGGTGGCAGTTGGTTGGGAAAATCTTCAGGAAAGACATCAGAAAAAGTCTCCAACAGGGGTTTTACTTCTTCGGGAATCGGTTCTTCTTGATCTACACTTATTTCCCGGGCTACTAGCGCGTAAAGAGGCGCTCCCGACTCCAGTTCCGTACCTAGGTTCTTAGCAGTTATCAAGTTCACGCCCGCGTTGGGTTTCAGGGAGTTGGGCTTAACTTCTTCTTTAGTAGACTTAGGTTGAGTGGGCAACAGCTTAATCTTCTTGCCCTCGTGTTCAAACACACAGGTGTTGGATCGTCCATAAATGTGTACATCGTTGTCGAACAACCAAGGGCGGCCAAGGATGATTTGACCCACATCCATCGTCAAAACATCACACCAGATTTTCTCCTTGTACCCAACGAACTCAATAGGAACCAGACTCCTATCTTTTACTTCCAAGGTGGTCGAATTTATCCAAACAACTTTGTAGGGGTTCGGGTGTGGAGTGGTCCTCAATTGTAGTTTCAAAATCATGGCGGAAGATACGGCGTTAATGCAACTTCCACTGTCTATTATGACTTTGCAATTTTTGTCTCCAATCTTAGTGAAAGTGTAAAAAATCGAGGTCCTTCGCCAGTCGTCGCTAGGTTTAGGTTGGGAAAAGACACACCTAACAACCTGCAGATCTAAGTAATTCATCTTTTGAAGGCAGTGAACAACAGTAGTATCTTCTTCGTCGAAAAACTCCTCATCGTCGTCCATATGGTGGACCAAGTCAGTTTCTGGTTCATTTTCTTCCTCTGTCACTTCCTCAATTATTGTGACCATAAATGGGCTGGAGCACTGAGAAGCAATGTGCCCGTACCCATGGCACCTAAAACACTTAGTGCCGGCAGTGGTTTTGGGTGTCTCACATTCTGGCGTTTTCCCTTTATAGTCTGATCGAGGTTGGGCTTGGTTAGGAGCAGGCCGACTACCAGAGGGTCCAGTGGGTTTGTTGTACGGTTGGCTAGAGGAAGACTTAAAAGGGTTCGGTCTAGAGTCTTGGGTCCTGGTGGTGTGGCTTCTAGACTCTTCCAAGTCTAGTACAAGACTACAGGCAGCTTCGTACGTGGTTATTCCTCGAGCAAAGAGCTCATTCCTAAGGTCTTCTCTCAGTCCGGCTCTAAACATGGACAGAAGTTGCGTGGGAGTGGTGGTCTCCTCCCCGTTACAACGAATTAAGAAATCATCAAACGTGGCGATGTATTCCTTAACGGGTTTACTCCCTTGGGTTAGCCTATTCCAACGATCTAGTAGTCTTGGGTAGTACGAGGGAGGAAGGTATTTCCTTTTCAGTTCTTGCTTCATCGCTCCCCAGTCAGCTATGGGGTATTCTCCTCGAGTCTCTCTCATGTGTTCAACGTTAGTCCAGTATTGGTTGGCTCTACCGGTCAGTTTCATCTCAGCGAATCTAACTTTCTTTTCCTTCGAAATATTATACCATTTAAAGTAACTGTCCATCCCTTTGATCCAATCGAGGAAAACCTTGGGTTCTAAAGTTCCGTCAAAAGTCGGGGCATCTATTTTAATGCTCTTAAGGAGCTGGGTGTCATTGTCCCTCCAAGGCGCGTCACGTCCTACCAGTTCTTGTTGGGGTCGGTGGTTGGGTCGGTAGTAATCCCTAGGAGGTCCGTAGTCGGTTCGGGTACCTTCGCCATATGGTGAGTGAGGTCTAGAAGGTGTGTAGATAGCCGGGTGTCCCATTCTTTCAATATTGTCTAGTCTTTCACCCGTATGACGTTTAAGTTCAGCTACACTCGTTTGGGTATCCTTCATTTGTTGTGTAAGTGTTCCTAATTGACCCATAATCATGTCTAAAGTGGTTTGCAAATGGGTAGGATCCATGGTTGGGTGTTAGGGGTCACTAGGAAGACTTCCTAAGTCAAGGACAGCAGTTAACCCTACCGAAATTTTTGCTGAAATCTAGGCTACAGCAGCTGGAAATCGCTGGGCAGCAAACACAGTCGAGGGGAAAGTCACCTAAGTGTTTCGGCTAGGTTCCCGGGTCTAGGAAGCACCTAAATAGTGACTCTAGGTTCGATAACGGCTACTAAATAGCTGCAGGAAATAGAGGACAGCAAACTACAAACGCTTGGAAGTCAGCCCAACGTCACAAACTAGTGCAGGAAAGTGGATGGCAGCAAGGGTTTAATGTCCTACACTAATATGGATGCGAATGCAATGAGGACAGCACTTTAAACACCTTTATATGAGCATGTAACATGCAAATATTGTTGCAGAAATTTCCGGACAGCAAGAGAAATCAGCCAATAAAATTTATTTAAAAGATGTTATGCATGCAACAACTAACGACAAGCTAAAGGAAACTTCCTAGGATGCATCTAGCATGATCAAAGCATGCTAGCCATGCTCTGATACCAAATATGATGTGATACCAAATGCAAGGAGCTTTGTAAGAAATTAAAATTGAGTTGGCAAAGAAATTACAACTAATAACTTATGGCGATAGCAAGAAAATCATTAAAATTTCGTAGTTATCAACTAGCTTAGGCAAAGAAGTATGTAGATTAGCCAAAACTTTCAGACAATCAAAAATAGTAGCAACACTAAAAGCTATTACAACAATTCGCCATTTAATAACGAGAAGTTCACCTTGGGGAAATACTCACTCAACTATACTAGGCTTTGCGGGAGAAGAATTTCAGCACACCATACGATGCCACGAGGAAGGTTGTGATGCCAAGGGTCTTGAGCCACGGAGAGGTCGACGATGACGCGGAGGGCGTGAATGCTGGACTTTCGAGACTCCAAGTGTGCTTTGCAAATTTCTGGTCGTAGATGCTCGCAAGGATTGGTACGACTCTTTCCAAGTACTCTTCTACGGTGGTTTCGTCTTCAAATCCTACGTCGAAGCAAGGTGATCGTAGGATATTGATGCTCCCGTCGGCGTTGAACACTAGACCCCACTCAAGCTCGGGATCCGCCATTCAACATTGAAGAGAATTAGGGAGAGAGGTGCCGTCGTCTCTTCCTCTTGCTGAAATTTCCCACGAGAGGGAGTGAGAGGGGCGGTCGGCCAAGACAGGGGAGGAGTGGGCGGGTGGATGGGAAGAAGGGGAATTAGGTTAAGCAAGGGAGAGAGGGAGTTACACAAATCTGAAATTAATTTTCAGAATTTGTGTGAATTGGAGGGAAAGACATTTGAAATTGGTTCCAAATTAGCAAGAGAATTAAGGGGTAATTAATGGGCATTCATGGGGCCCATTAATGAGGAGGCCGGCGGCTAATAGAGGGGGAGGGAGTTTTAGAATTTCAAAACTGAAATTTTGCTCAGATTTTAAACAAGATTGGAGGGGGAATTAATTTGAAATTGATCTCAAATTAATAGAGTAAATAATGCATTAAGTGGAGCCATGAAGGGGGCCCATCCAAGATGGCCGGCGGCATTATGGGGGGAAAGATTTTGTGTGGGGAGCAAGGGTTTGGGTTTCCAAATCGGCTCATGACATTGAGGGAGGATTAAATTGAAATCCTTTGAATTTGAAATTTCGTCATGAATCGGAGTTAAAACTTTCCTAATTTGGAAGTTCCAAATTTGGAAAGTTTTCGAAATTCAAAATTTCGAATTTCGAAATTAGCCGTTGTAGAGGATGGGGAAGAGAGGGGGGGTCGGTGAGGAGGTGGTTCACCGGCGGCAATAGGGGGGTGGTGGCCGGCGGGTTGGGGAGCTTTGGGCCGGCGGGTTTGGGGAAAACGAAAAAGAGCGGAATGACGAGGATAAGCCACGAGTCACGGACTCTTCCAATGACTGGTGGGTGTTGCTTTTGGCCCTCACCTTGGGCTCTCTCTCTCACTTCTCTCTAGCTCTCACGCAAGAAGAGTAAGAAGAAACGAAACCAAATTTTCATTCAATAATTCATTAACCTCATACAATGATACATGACCCCTATATATAGGTCATGAGATACAAGTAAATAAAAGCATAACTAATGACTAAATCGCCCTTGGGGCCCCAACATAACTCACTCACACACAAGGGTAAAACAGGAATACTGAAAACTGAAAATGCATGAATAACTAAAAATATAAGCTCTGAATCGTGGCCATCTATCGGCGATGCTTCCGGCGATACACGTGTCTGAACCGTTGATCGATGACCTCATCATTTATGTAGTCAAATTAAACCACAAAGAATACCAATTTGTTTTAGTATATATTTTTCAATTAACTAATATTTATTAGTATGCTAATTAATTCTTTTAATTACATAATTGCATCTAATTTTTATAGTTAATTATTAATAATTTTTTAATTCGAATGGGAAAATCACAGTTATCATAAGATACTTTTCTAATTAAAATTTGATAATTTATTAAAGTGGTTAAGCACTATAGCTTTTAATTAAATTAAATCATAACTAATACTAATTTCTTAAGTAAATAAACTAATTATTTGATACTACTAATTCAGATTTATTAAAACTTTAAAATAATTAAAACTTAATGCAACACACCCCCATTCCTAGAGGTATCAAAATAGGTTTTCAGGTCAGCTTCGGGTCCAACCCAAAACTGGCATGCCTTCAACTAAACAGACTCGAACCCGGCCCGATTAAACAAATATGTCAAAAATCCGGACACAGATCTAACCGCCCCTAACCCAAGTCAACCCGACCCAACCAGCTAACACGATTGAGGGTGAATGGATGACCGAGTGTACAGGCAGTCGAGAGAGCGAGCATAGGATGTTTGTGATAGGCCGGTTCTTCTTGAACCGGCCCAACCAGCCCGCCCAGGGCCGATTCTTATGCATAGGAGGCCGGCAAGTTCCGCCTCTATATTTGCCGCCCACAATAGTGAGTCCCACAATTCCAATCGACTTAAAATTTGAAGAGGGGGCAGCTAGGGCTTGAGAGGTAAAATTGATTTGGAAAGTTATATTTATTAAATAACATGATGTGTTTTAGGGTTAGGGCATGCTTGATTTGATTTCTATTGAAGTTCTTTGGTGTCTTGGGCTCTAGACTACCTTGTCCAGAGATTTCGGAGGGACGACCCTCCTCTCGAATTGAGAATCACTTGTATCTTGTTTTCGTATTTGTTGGCTTTGATTCTCTTATTGCAGTCCATTGTTTTGGGGCTGATTTCACCCAGATTTTGCATTATTCTCGCTGTTTTCACCAATTAGTGATAGGTTTGCTTGTGAACTCGAGTATTCCCCTTAGGGTTACTTGCGAACTCAAGTATTTCCTATCAAATTGGTATCAGAACAAGTCTTGGCCCAGTTGGTGGGCTACTTTTGGAGAATTTTAGCGCCTGATTTTTGGCCTGGAAAGGAGAAAACTACTATTTTTGTGATCCAAATCTAGAATTTTTTAATCTAAAAAAAATCCGAATAGAGATGGCGGCCAAGAAAGTAGATGCACTGGAAGAAAGACTTGAAGGGGAGACGAACCAAATCAAGACAACGATGGAATAAAGGATTTCCTCCATGGAAGGACAAGTAGCCGATATCCGAGATATGATGAATAAAATGTTGAAAATCCACAACCAAACAGAGGCTTCCGTTGCAAAAGGGACGGAAGGGAAAAACACGAATTCTGAAATTCGTAGGGAAGAAGATGAGATGGAGATCGTGGAGGGAGAAAGAAGGAAACCCTATATTACCAGAGGGAGGATAGAGGAGGTAGGTATGGGGAAAGCCATTGGTATGGAGGGACAGAGCAAATAGATGCAGATTGGGAACGCCGGGAGGGACATTATGGCCGCCGAGGTGCTGAATTTGAAGGAAGGAGAGGAGAATTCGAAGGGGGTTTGGGTTATGACAAGGAAAGGGAAGACCGGGAGACATGGGGAGCGTTGGGAAAGGGGAATTTATGGAGGAATAAAGGGAAAATGGGGGAGATAAAAAGGTGAGGAAGCTGAAGATGTTCATATTTAACGGGAAGGATGCGTATGGGTGGATTTATAAGGTGGAGAGGTACTTCGCCGTCAATTGGCTAACAGAGGAGGAGAAGCTGACAGCGGCAGCCTTATGCTTAGAGGGGAAGGCGCTGTCATGGTACTAGTGGAGAGACCAAAGGAGACCTATCAGGAACTGGAGGAAATTCAAGGACTGCATAATATGATGTTTCCAAACCAATCGGGGCGGAGATTTTTATGAGCAGTTCTTTGCTCTGGTGCAGGAGGGATCAATAGCAGACTACTGTGAGCGGTTTGAGCACCTGGCCAGTAGGGTGGAACGATTATCAGATACTGTATTGGAGGGGAACTTCATGAAGGGGTTGAAGGTAGAGATTTGAGCGGCAGTGAAAGTTTTGATGCCTCGTGACTTGGGGGAGGCCATGAAGTTGGCACAGCTAATTGAAAATTAGAGGAATCTAAAGAGGGGAGCCAAAAGTAACAGCACAGGAGACACTTACAGGATGAAGACCACCCATCTAGCACCTAAAGGTCCTGCAACAGGAGGAAGTTGGGAGACCACTAATGAGAAGGCAGTAGGAGGAGGGAGTGCTGAAAATTTCAAGAGGCTGACAAAGAAGGAGATGCAGGAGAAGAGGGCAAAGGGCTGTGTTTCAGGTGTGATGAGAAGTATATGCCAGGCCATCGATGCAAGGAAAAAACTTTTCAGGTTCTCACCGTCTGTGATGACAAGGAAACTGAGGGAGGTGAGGGGGATTTAGAGGATGAGATGGATGAGTAGCTGTATTTGAATCTAGCCAATGTTTCCTTGAACTCGGTGGTAGGATTCACTACAAATCATACCATGAACGTGAAGGGGGGATAAAGGACAGGGAGGTGGTGGTGCTAATTGATAGTGGCGCAACCCACAATTTCATTTCCACTTAGGTCGTCGACCAATTGGGAGTGAAATTGGTGAATACCGGTTGTTATGGGGAGATGAAGGGTATGTGGAAAGCGGAGAAAGGCCAGGGGATCTATAGATGAGTGCTACTAACTATCCAAGCGATTCAGGTGAGGAAAGATTTTCTTCCGTTGGAGTTAAGGAGTACAGATTTCATCCTTGGGATGAAGTGACTGCAAACCTTAGGAGACACCAAGGTTAATTGGGGAGCACTCACAATGGAGTTGATGGTGGATGAAAGGAATGTGGTGATCAAAGGAGATGCAAGGCTATCCAAATCAATGGTTTCTCTTAAAACCATGATGAGGAATACACAGTTGGTGGGTGGAAGATATTTGGTGGATCTACACAATTTGGAGGGAGCTAGATTGGAAGAGGGAGGGGACATACCCCTCTCCCTACAGCCGCTGATTCAGCAATTCTAGGAGGTGTTTCTGCCACCTCAGGGATTGCCACCACCGAGGGAGCAGGAGCATGTCGTCGTCTTGAGGAAAGGGGTGTTGCCCATCAGCGCCAGGCCCTACCGATCTCCTTAATTTCAGAAGGATGAAATTGAGAAGCTGATTCGTGAGATGCTGGAGGTTGGAATCATCAGGCCGAGTGTGAGTCATTTCTCTAGTCCAATCCTTCTAATCAAGAAGAAGGATGAAAGCTAGCGGTTTTGTGTGGACTATAGAGTTCTGAACAAGGGGACAGTGTTGGATAAGTTCCCTATTCCGGTGATTGATGAGCTCTTAGATGAACTGTATGGAGCAGTGATATTCTCAAAGCTGAATATAAAGTATGAGTACCATCATATCAGGATAAGGGAGGTACACATCTCAAAGACAACTTTCAAGACACACGAGGGGCAATATGAGTGTTTGATAATGCCACTTGAGCTTACCAATGCCCCTGTTACATTCCAGTCGTTGATAAATAGGGTGTTCAGGAAGTACCTCCGGAAGTTTGTTCTAGTATTTTTTGATAACATACTAGTGTATAGCGAAACTAAGGAGGAACATCTGGAGCACTTCAAGATGGTGTTGGGAGTCCTACAAGAACATCAGCTGAGAGCCAACCTGAAGAAGTAATGTTTTGCACAGACCATTGTGGAATATTTGAGTCATATTATGTCCAAAGAAGGGGTAGCGGCCAATCAGTCGAAGATTACAGCTATGTTGAGGTGGCCCTTACCTAAGAATCTGAAGGAATTGAGAGGATTCTTAGGACTGACTGGGATATTACAGGAGGTTTGTAAAAAGGTACAGCATTATAGCATGGCCACTGACAGAGCACTTAAAAAAATATGGGTTCTTATGGGGAGAGGCGACCACCGCAGCAATTGAGAGCCTCAAGAAAGCCATGACAACTGTACTAGTCTTAGTTTTACCAGACTTCACTCAAGTCATTATAGTGGAGACAGATGCTTCAGGGTACGGACTGAGGGAAGTACTCATGCAGAATCGTTGACCCATTGCCTACTTTAGCCAAGTGTTAACAACCACAGCCAGGCTGAAATCAGTCTATGAGACGGAGTTGATGACCATTGTCTTAGCCATTGAGAAGTGGCGACCCTACCTATTATGTAGGCGCTTCATTGTCAGAACCGATCAGAGGAGCTTAAAATACGTGTTAGAGCAGCGGATGGTGACTAAGGAGAATCAGAGGTGGTTGTCCAAATTGTTGGGATATGATTTCTAAATCCAGTACAAGCCAGGAGTGGAGAACAAGGCAGCATATGCCTTATCCAAATGTATGTGGGAGCTGCATACAGTGGCAATACCGGTCCCTTTGATGCTAGACTCGGAGGCCATCGAGGAGAGCACCACGGATGAGGAGTTGGGAAAGATCAGGACTGACTTATGGAGGGGAGTAGCCACCCGGGGTACTCTTTGGACGGGGAGAGACTATTTTACCATGAAAGATTTGTGATGCCCAGGACATCAGTTCACATTCCATATTTGCTTCAGGAGTTCTATGGGAGTGCAGTTGGGGGTCACTCAGGGGTATAGAAGACCTACAGGAGGCTATCCTCTGAGTTGCACTGGAAGGGAATGTATAAGGATATAGAGGAGATTGTGTCCTAATGTGAGGCATGTCAGAGGAACAGATATTTGGCCATTCACCAAAAGGATTACTACAACCATTGGCTTTACCAGGGTGAGTATGGGAGGAGGTATCTATGGACTTCATAGATGGGTTACCCCATTCAAAAGGTTTCACGGTGGTCTTGGTAGTAATGGATAGATTGAGCGAGTAAGCTCACTTCATTCCCCTACGATATCCCTACACGGCAGTGACAGCAGCATCAGTCTTCATCAGAGAGGTATTTAGACTACATGGGATACCAAATGCTATAGTATCCAACAGGTTTAAGGTGTTTCTTTAGTCATTTTTGTAAAGAACTACTCATATTGCAAGGAACAGTGTTGAAAAGGAGCACCGCCTACCACCCACAGACGGATGGCTAAATAGAAGTGGTCAATAAGAGCTTGGAGATCTACCTCAGATGCTTTGTGTCAGAGACACCCAAGCTATGGGCCAAGTTGCTATCATGGGCCGAGTACTGGTACAACACTTCTTATCAATTTGCTTCTCAAATGACCTCATTCAAAGTGTTATACGAAAGATATCCTGCTCACTTGGTGCACTTTGGGAGTAGCAGTACTCCAATTTCTTTAGTGGAGGAGTACTTGGAGGAGAGAGACGAAATATTAGAGTTAAAAAGACAGCTATTGAGAGCTCAACATATTATGAAAAATAAGTTGATGGGCACAGGAAGGATATCCAGTTCGAAGTAGGGGAAATGGTGTTCTTGAAGCTTCGACCATATCGATAGAAGACAGTTGATAACATGAGGAATGAGAAGCTTGCTCCAAGGTACTTTGGACCTTATGAAGTATTGAAGAAGATCGAAGCAGTAGCATATTAGCTGAAACTACCACCAACTGCAACTATACATCTAGTTTTTTCACGTATCTCAGTTGAGAAGGGTCATTGGACATTATACATCCAGCTCAGAGTTACCGGTGGCACTTACTAAGGATTTAGAAATGATTCTGGAACCCTTAGAGTTGATGGGAGTTCACCAGAAAGAAGATGAAACTAAAGAAGTACTAATCAAGTGGAAGAACCTTCTTGACTACGATGCCACATGAGAGCCATACGAGAGGGTGAAACATCAATTCTCATGTTTTCACCTTGAGGACAAGGTGGTTCTTTAGGAGGGTGATATTGATAGGCTGATTCCACCTAAACCGGCCCAACCGGCCCATCCAAGGCCGGTTCTTGTGTATAGGAGGCCGGCAAGTCCAGCCTCCTCTATGTTTTCCATCAACAATAGTGGGTCCTACTATTCCAATTGAGTTAAATTTTGAAAAAAGGGGACGGCTGTGGCTTGGGAGGAAAAATTGATTTGGAAAATTTATGTATTAAATAGCACGAGGTGTTTTTGGGTTAGGGCATGCTTGATTTGATTTCTATTGAAGTTCTTTGGCGTTGTTGGCTCTAGACTACCTTGTCTAGAGATTTCGGAGAGACGATCCTCCTCTCAAATCGAGGATCAATTGAATCTTATTTTCTTGTTTGTTTGGCTTTGATTCTCTTATTGCAATCCATCGTTTTGGGGACTGATTTCATCCAGATTTTGCATTATTCTCGCTATTTTCACCAATTAGTGATATGTTTGCTTGCGAACTCAAGTATTCCCCTTAGGGTTACTTGTGATCTCAAGTATTTCCTATCAGTTTGGCGAGCGACAGAACATGATGACGCTCGGGCGAGCGGGCGAGCTCTAGTAGGATGAGCACGACCTATGGATGAGTGTTCGCGATGAACGAGTTTCAAGTTGCTTTTAGGTTGACCCGAACCTAACACAAAATTGTAATCAAATCAAAATATGAAACCCGAACCTAACCGATTTTCTAAACAAGTTGCGACTCAAACACGAAAATTTTGGATCAGATTTTCTAGTCGTGCCAAATATTAGCACCCCTACCCATTCCCCTCCCACTCCTACAAAAAATCATGAAACCCTCAATAAGACAAATTAGGAAATGATGAACGAAGACTTTGACAAGACCAACAACTTCAAAAAATGTGAAGGAGAAGGCAATCTTTAGTTAAATATGTCGAATTCCTAGATTTTTAAAGTAATGCTGAGGAGAAAATTGATTTAGAGCTTTGTAGGAAATAAGCTTGTATTTTCTCATTTGGGAGGATTTTAAGTTAAATCTTCCTTAAATACTATTCAAACACAACCATGAAACAACCCCTTTCAACTCTTTTCTGCTTACGATCATCTCCCTCCCCTCTGAATTAAGATCCCCTCAAGTTCTTTCACATACATCACCCTCATTCACAAAGCTGCGAGACATGGTTTTAAAATTTTTAATGGATCTCTAAATTCTTATTTGGATTACTTTCATCAACAAACTTACAAGTCATTTTACATATATTCAAAAACAGAAGTAAATTTTGATTTTATATGCACCAAATAGCAAAAATTGGATAAATACAACTGTTGTTAGTTTTCATAAGAGAAATATATCCGAAAGTTCATTTCATACTAAATACCCCCACTACTAGTGAATCCAACTACATAAAATTAACTACATCGTGTCCTTCCCAACTTTCACTTTCTCCATTACTATCAACATCTTACCTACGTTCAAAATTTATTAGCCCAAGAGGAACAAAACTGGTGAAGTTTGACATTTCTGCATTTATTGGCAACATTAACATATATAGGTACTATTTTTTTTTACATTTTATCTTTATAGCATAAATTATATCATTTTGACATAGTTCTAACAAAGAGCTAGATAAAATATTAAAGAGTACATTTCAACTCTTGTTAGAGCGTGCGTGTGAACTATATCCAATCCTTTTTTGAATCATGATAGAACACATGCTCATATGTTATTCGAACAATGTTGTTCGATCATTACTCGGACTTTGTTCAACATGATTCAAACAAAGTTTGAATATGATTCTAGCAAACAAAAAGTTTGAAGAAGGTGCGAACATAGATCAAACAATATTCAAACATGTTTGAATATAGTTTGATCAGGTTTGAAATATATACAAACAACAATAAAATTATAAGCTAATAGATATGTATAAACGAATGAAAACATAATTGGACGTTAATTGAAAATAATAAATGACAAATACGTCATTTTGAGGTATGATGATACCTAGTGCGATTACATTTATAAGCATTAAAATAATTTGGCATTGATATTAATTTGACATATACGATGATATTACTAGCATAATAGAATCTATTGTAGGAAATAAGACATGTTATAGCTACTTTGATACGGTGACTACATGTCGCTACTTCCCCCTCCCCCCTTTGGTTGTTCATATTATATGCCCCATTCCTTTGCTATTCATGCTTAGATAAATAGGGTTACTTCAGCAATAACATCCTTTGGGGTAGTGGAAGCCAAAGGGTTAGGGTTGCTCCATCGTTGGCTTCATCTCTATAAATTAGAGAAGAGAGGGAGTGAAACTAAGAGAGAGAGAGAGAGAGAGAGAGAGAGAGAGAGAGAGAGAGCAAGCGAGCTTGACCGTAGGAGGCATTCACACAGGCGAAGAGCTAGGGCAAGTAAGCGTGAATAAGGTATGTAAATTTCTTTTTGTATTTGTTAAATTTAAATTATAAATTAAGAGAGTTAATTTAAAAAATTAATATTTCAAATAAAATTTTAATGTATCATCTGATCATCTGTTCCCGCCTAGTTAATTAGAGCCTCCAGATCAGATTGTGACCAAACTTATATCAAATCCCCATGAAGTATCTTAGAAATGTGAATCATAATGAAAGAGTCATATGAATGATTTATGAACTTATTTTAGAATAATTTAAATATTTGATTAGATAATAGAATTAATTAATAAATATATCAAGTATACAGATAATGAAGAGGACGTAACCAACACAAATACAAAAAGAGAAGAAGTACCACCTGAAGTGACTATAAACACTAACACCTTCACACAGATGATGACGGTTATGACACAGTTACTTCAGCAATCAAGATTGCAGCAAGGTGTTGGAGTTAATAAATACCTAAAGTTATTTCAGGACATGTGATCGCCTCTATTCAAAGGTAATTAGGGACCAATTGAGGTTGAGAATTGTTTTCTTCGTATAGAGAAAATATTGGATAGCATGTCCTGTCCTGATGAGAGAAAAGTGTCACTAGCTACTTTTGCCTTGAAAGGAGAAGCAAAAAGGTGGTGGAGAGGGAAACGTGAAGACAAGTTAGGAGATATTCCAAATACATTGGTTAACTGGGGAGACTTTGTGGAATTTTACAAACAATGATTCATACCTATGTCAACAACGAGACAGATGCGGGATAAATTTATAAGATTGATTCAAGGAGATAAATTAGTGATGCAATATGAAGCATAATTTACAATAGTATCTAGATATGTACCACGGCTAATTGAACAGCAGAAGAAAAATGTTATAGATTCCTATCTGGTCTAAAAGTTACAATTAGACAACCTTTAGTGCATTTAGGAATCGAGGATTATTCAATGTTGGTATAAAGAGCTAGGAGGGCAGAGATAGACTTCCAAATCACTCAGAAGAGAAGAAACCAGCATAAAAGGAAGAGTATTGAAGAAGATATCCAAAGCAATCAGATTGAGGGATCAAATGGGAAGAAGCCTAAGTTTAGTCATAGTGGAGTCAGTAGTGCAACTGTCAGTAAAGTTATGGAAGCTTATGCAAAGTGTGGCAGATTACATAAGGGTGAATGTCTGATGAGTTCCAACACTTGCTATTGGTGTCGTAAGCTTGGACACATTGCAAAATATTATCCTGCATTGGGTCAAAGGACTTCTGCATAGATGATGTCAGGAGAAGCACCTTCACAAAAGAGTTTTGGTAAACAGAAGATGATAGAATCAACAGTTTCAACCCTAGTACAAAATCAATCAAGGCAAAATGTTCGACCGCGGGTTTATGCTTTGACTCAGTAGGAGCCCAATGAATCTATTGATGTTGACAAAGATAGTTGAGATGTCTTTATCATCTAATATAGCAATTTGTTATATTATATCATATGTTTCCTTTTATATAGTTATCTTATTATGTTATATCGAATGTTTGTGTAATCTAGTTATATAAGTAATGGTGAATGAAATTTAATATGCTATTTTGCTTAAGTATCAAATAATTATGTTCACTTTAACTCATGTTAGTATATTATAACTAATATTTATAAATAAATTTTGATGATGAAATTTTTGTAAGTAGGGAAGATTGTAATAACCCGAATGAAGAAGATGATTCATTCTAGTCACCTGAAAACAAGAAGAAGCAAATGAAATTTGAAATCACCAAAGTAATGAATGTCGAAGCAGTCGAAACTCGAAACAGACAAAATCCATTCAAGGATGATTGATGTATGCAAGGGGGGGGTCAACACAAGTTGAATTTTTCTTGTATTTTCTTGCCTTGTGTCTTTTCATCTTCCCCCTCTCCTTTTATGTTATATGTCCTTTCATCTTCCATTTGTCCTTTGGATGTTTGTTGGTTTCTTGAAGGCATTGGCTGTTTTCGGTTTGAGCTTAAGAAGTTAAAACTTTAGTTGTGACAAGCTCATTAATATCTAGTGGAGAAGTAGCTCATTATGAGCTAATGGCTTGCTATAAATTTATGAAATGGGAACTAGATTTGGTGGGTGGATTTTGCTCTTTCACATTCCTTTTGAAATATAATTTCTGCAGCCTATTTTCTGCTCTGGAATATTCTCTCACGGCTGGCTGCTTTGGGGCGTGAACTGCCTCTTCGGGTGCTGTCTTTTCCGCCTTGGCATTCCCTCTGTTGACCGAGCATTAATCTGCCGCCTGGCTTCCTGTGCTGATTCCACGGTGTATGCTGTCCCTGGCTGGTTCCGTGGCCTGGTTCTTTGGCTCTTGGGATTTAGCAAATGTGCCTCTTGGCTTTTCATTTCTATCTAAAAAGTTGGAAACTTTTGGCTGTTAAGTTCCCCCTCTTTGGCCTATATATATGAGGTATTTTGTGAAGAAAAAAAGAGAGATATAATGTAATTTTTGGGATAAAACCTGAGTGGTTTTTTTTGGCTTTAGAAATCCTGCGGGCTCTTTCTAAGCTTCTTCCCCTCCTCCTCCGGAAATCCTGCGGGCTCTTTCCAACCTTCGTCTCGTCTCCTAATCTCTTTCTTCTCTCCATAGTAATCATTCCATTGTATCCTTCTTCTCTTGGAAAGCAACTTTAGGTGTCATTTGTAAGAGTCAAGGGTTGTAATGTCATCTTATGTTGAAAGTCAAGTTTGTAAGTCTTTCTTTATTTTATAATATTAAAGTTTGTTTTGTCTAATTAGTCTAATTTTTGTGAGTTATTGTAATCTTTTATTCTCTAGAAAGATTTCTTTTTTGTGATCAAAAATTTGGGTCCCTCTCCCAAATTTTTGATTGCATCAATGATGCCCCGTCAAACATTGCTTCCATTGTGTGTATCTTGAGCGAAAGGAGACGAGGAAGTCGAAGGGGGAAAAAGTAGAAGAAGAAGACATTCGAGGTCGTGGAAGTCGAACGGCACAAATCGTGTGAAGCCGAAAAGCATTCTTGTCCTTAGGTGCAGTAGAAGCCGAAGGGTTGGGGCTGCTCCATCGTTGACTTCGTCTCTATAAATTAGAGACCCAAGAGAAAGAGAAAGAGCACATGTGAAACAGAGCAAGTGTGCTTGACGTGAGCAGGCGTTCATGCAGGCGAAGAGCTAGGGCAAGCAAGCGTGAAGAAGTTAAGTGAATTTCTTTTTGTATTTGTTAAATTTAAATTATAAATAAGGTGATTTAATTTAGAAAATTAATAATTTAAATATAAATTTAATATATATATATATATATATATATATATATAAAATTAGAATATAAATCTAATAAATTATTATAAAAAATTTTAAGAAATATTAAAATTAAAATTTTGTATTTTAATTATTTATTATTAGAAATTTTAAAACATCAATTAGAGAATAGTAATAATTAGATTATGATTTTTTTCATTAAATTGATAAATGATAAAATTCTATATATAAAGAGTAAATTCTATAAATTCATATAAGATTTTTTAAATTAAAATAGAAATAAATGAGAATATTGAGTTAAAAGAGATATCATAAATAAACTAATATAGAAATTTAATTTAGAAAATTTTAATAATTAAATAAATTTTTTTCATCTAGAAAGCGAGTAAATTTTATTAGTAATTTAAAATTTAATGATAAAATAAGAACTTTAAAAATTTGATTAATACAAGAGCAATTAGGTGCATTAACTAACTAATTGGAGAGTAAGAGAGAGCACAACATGTATTTTAAAATTCAATAGCAAATAAAATTTTAATAAGTGAAGTACTCTATAATTATTTTAATGAATTAAACTATATTTTAAAAAAAGAAGAAATTTTAAAATATTAGGTTAGATTGCGATAAGAAATTATTTTATATAGGTGATAATTTAACCTCGAAAGTAAGAGTGAAGAAATAAGATACCTAGAATCAAGGTGAATACTCATGTTTCTTTATTTAGAATGATAACTTTGTTTTCTCTTCAATTAAAAGTTTTGAAAGATAATACATGCGTTTGAAATCTTTATTATTAACTAGATCATGATTTATGTTTCTCATACCCAATTATTGATCATCTTGAGTTAAAGAAAATTTATATGTTATGCTGCATATTATCATATAAAGTTTATGAATGTTATAAGAATGAAATGATTAGATATATTGTTGCATGTGCATGTTGACTGATGGAGCACACCCCCTTATGATATTGACTGAGGATACAATGTACCCTTGCATGTAAATAAAAAAGTCATGATTTAAAATTGCGCAATAAGAGGCGCGCCTCAGCGCAATTTCGTCCATTTAAGCCTCAATGCCTACACGATGAGTTCAAGATTTGAGGCGTATGCCTCAAGTTTACTGAGGCGCGCCTCGCCTCACGGTTGAGAGGCATCCGCCTCTAAAAATTATGCTCGGTACTGAGCAGTACATGCTCGGTATTGAGCAGTACATGCTCAGTAACACTAGGTAAATGCTCGGTATCGAGCCAGTACTGCTTGGTACCAAGCAGGTATATGCTCGGTACTTAGCAGTACATGCTCGGTACTGAGTAGTATATGCTCGGTACTGAGCAGTAATTGCGCAATAAGAGGCGCGCCTCAGCGCAATTTCATTCATTTAAGCCTCAATGCCTACACGATGAGTTCAAGATTTGAGGCGTATGCCTCAAGTTTACTGAGGCGTGCCTCGCCTCACGGTTGAGAGGCATCCGCCTCTAAAAATTATGCTCGGTACAGAGCAGTACATGCTCGGTATTGAGCAGTACATGCTCAGTAACACTAGGTAAATGCTCGGTACCGAGCCAGTACTGCTTGGTACCGAGCAGGTATATGCTTGGTATCGAGCAGTATATGCTCGGTACTGAGCAGTATATGCTCGGTACTGAGCAGTATATGCTCGGTACTGAGCAGTATATGCTCGGTACTGAGCAGTATATGCTCGGTACTGAGCAGTACATGATCGGTACCACTAGGTACTGGCTCGGTAGAGGTACATGCTCGGTACCGAGCCAGTACCGCTCGGTACCGCTCAAAATAACTCTTACAATAAAATTTTGTTCCGATACCGCTCAAAATAACTCTTATAGGTTAATGAAAAGAATACTGTGATTTGGGAAAGATGGAGTTTGAGTTGAACTATATTTCATGTTGTTTTATTATTGGGATATTTTGATTTCACTTCATTTATTGTGCATTTTTATGTTTTATATATTATTTACTCATTACTATATACAAAATTTATCATTTTCTGTTTACGCAATTTTTTGATTTTGAGGCTTACGCCTCAAAACGCCTTGAGGCTTACGCCTCGCCTTACGAACAAAAAACGCCTCAATACTCGAATACGCAATTCTAAACATTGAAAAAAGTTATGGAAAAGAAAAAGGAAATGAATAATGAGTACCTTTAATGGTGTTATTTTAGATGGTGACTCTTGTAACGGTTGTATTATTTATGAGAAAGAAGAAAGATATTGTACAAGCATACTAATGAAAGTCATGAAATGAAATTAATTTAATGAAATTACTTTATGATATGAATTGAAATACTCATGCATATTATTCCAATTGTATTGGGTTACTGTAATTTAAAAGCAAGTTTTACTCACTGAGTTGTAACTTACTTTTAATTGCTCTAACATTTTCAGATATAATTTAATATGATCAAAATAAGTAGAAGAGGTAAAAATGTGTACCGTAGACATGAGATACCGAATAAAAGGTATTTAATTCATTTTATATCATTTTATATATTTTTGAAGTTTTAATGGCCCCTTATTGGAGATAGATATAGCAAATAAAAATTTAATATACTATCTGACCATTTGCTCCCGCTTCATTAATTCGAGCCTCCGGGCCAGATTGTGACACAAACAGTTCATTTTTTCTCGCATATGGTTCCAAGCTTAATCGAATCATGTTTGAATTTTGTTTGAACTTATGTTGGTCATAGAGGACTTCAGATAAGTAATTTGCAGTCAACAATGAGGCTATTTTAGTCAAAAATGAACTTTCAAGCCTATCATCCCAAAAAAACAAATAACATGCATATTTCTCCTATTTTCATTATTATGGGACATATGAAGTTCAATTTCTCAAACAAAAGCATCAATTTTGCACCATTCATAATTATGATCTACCGGTGGTACTAAATTCACATATGATCACAAATTAAGGTAAAAGGAAGATTCTTATCTTTCAGCTTACCACTCAATGGAAGGTTAAACACTTTGCTCAGAGAAAGCATCATTATCACTATAAAGAATCTACAGGATAACATAGAAACCAAAAACCTTTTAGGTGCTACTACATAAATCTGGTGTCAAAACTGTCACATGAGTTGTTTATACCATAGAGTATATTACAGACTTATTCATCATCTCTTTCAAGGAAATTACCCTGTAGTATTAAGACATGCAAGCCAAGAACTCATGAACTTAAAAATTTATGCTGTAGTTGAGCATCAGAATGCATGCATAAATATTTCAATTCAGCTATATCTAATTCTAACAGCATTCGAGGAAAAAAACTATCTAGGAGCCAAAAAGGTAATTTTTTGTAATATCTTGTTCATGCTTGCTATAGAAAAAAAAACATAACGCAGTTAATGCTAAAAATGAATGATCAATGAAATATATAACGTCTAACGAGTCTTACAAGACTGCTTCAGAAAAGTTGAAAATATCAGGTTCAGCAATTCCAACCGTGATAAAAGAATTTCCTCAAGCACATCAATTAGCGTACCCATAAGTAGATTGGTCTCCTGCAGATAAACAGCAAGCACAAAATTTGCAATGTCCTGAAAAATATGTTGCACAGTAACTATTCTATAATCGTTACATAACCAGATCTTAGCAGAATCATAACGCGTTAAAATTAACTGTCTTATGCTGTAGAGAACACATTATCCAATAAAATGGGAAAAACAAATATCAATTCATATAAGCTAACGTTTCTAACCAAATAGTTCAATATCACAATCACTAACGATTAAAAAATTCCATGAATGGATGCAATGATGAGGCGCTTTCAACAGAGGAACCATGGCTCTGATGACTTGAATTTTGAGAAAGGAAGAAAACGGTATAAAGCATTTAAGGAAAAGAAAAGGTGTGACACTAAAAAAAAGGTCAATATACAAAGGCAAGATTAAAATGGCCTCAAGGAAATCCAAATTTTTCTAATATTTTTGACGAATCAACTGAAGATTGAGATTGGTAGCCGTAGAGTTTCATGATGGATTAATTTGAGGGAAAAAGTTTATTTTATTTTGATTTTGAGTAGGCTAGTGAATTTTATGTAATTTGAAGAACTTAATGTTTCTTGGATTATGCATAAAAGATCGAGGTTTTGTGATAATCTATGCAAGGAAGCCAGTTCAAGTTGATCTATCATTTATTGTGAGATACTCAACATTTAACATAGAGAGTAAAGTATTCTTAAGTCTATTACCTGTTAATTGCCTACAATATGTCACTGATCTTATGTGTGTAAGGTTAGCAGGCATCTCTTCATATTAAGCATAATGCTAGTTCACCAAGTGTTACTTGTTAGTTTACTATATTGCACATGCTTATGTGCTTAGGCCTATTACATATTACTTTCCCATTATACAAGTCTCATTATCCATCACACAAATTCAAGTAATTATATGTTACTCTCACATGTTGCCCTACTTGTAAGAGTATTTCAAGCGCACCTAATTCTTTAAAATGAAATGCTGGTATTTTGTTCACTCAAAGAAACATGTTGATGTAAATTAATGATGACGTGTTCATAATAATGCTTTATAATATTGATGTTAAAGGGAAGCCTATGAGTCATATCATATGGAATAGGTTCGCAAGTTAGGACCTGTCTAAAGGGTGACAAAATTAATAACGGGCTAAGTCACTGTTAAGAGGCTAAAGGGTTCTCACTTTCAATAATTGTACATTGATACACATTTTCTTTCTTTGGTTCATTTCATTCATTTATATCTATCATATCATACTCATTTATAACATTTATAACACTTTAACAAGTATTCATTTCTCAATTTGATTAGTACAATGGCACCGTCTAATGTACCAAAGGTACAACCATTTCTTTTTCCTTTTTTATTTCCATTTAACGTGCGCGAGTATGTTGCTTCTCCAGCCAGTACCCTACGGGGTTGAACTCCTGTAATTTTGCATGCATATCATTTTCCCTTTATCATTTGTTTATTTATACCTTTTATTTATCATATAGGTCATATTATTCTTTCATAATTCTTTAATTATATTCTTATGTCTATAAGTATCATATATCTATTCATTTACATATGCATATATATCTTTAATACATATCACATATTCATTTGAATCTTGTCACATAATAATATCAAAAGATAAGTAAACATTACTTTTAGAATTTAAAATAGACGTTTAACAATAAAATATAAAATGTCTATACACAATGGTAATCACCCATAATTATCATAAATATTCCTTTCAGAAAGAAAAATAAAATACAATAATAAAATCTATACACAATTATAATTACCAACTTTGATTCTATCCTCTTCAAAATTTGTTTTGAATTGAACCCTTTAATTGTTCACAATAACAAATTAATTTAATTAACATTAAATCCCAATTTGAATGTCTCAATAAACGTTTGATTTCTTCCACATGAAATTACCTCATAAAATTTTCCTTTCTTTCTTTGCAATTCTTCCTCCATCCACCGTTAAACCAAAGTCTATATCATTTAGATTCTTCCAACATAAACGTATTTCTCCATTAGCATTTGAGGATATAAATTCGTAAATAAATCAACTCAATTAATAGCTTACTTTATTCCACTTTTAGAAGAAAAGAATTTCCGAGTGCTATCCTCATTTCTCAAAATCTCTTCCTTCCCACTTTCAATCTATTCTTTTTTCCTTCAATTAAATATCCTCTCACTAATTAGATGAAGAAATAGGGAAAGATTTATACAAAAATGGAAACAAATCTTCTTCCTTTTTTCCCCAATCATTCCTCTTGTTCATTGTCGTCTCTTCCAACTCTCCACTTCTTTAGTGATAGGAATGAAAAGCAGTTAAGAGGAGTTGGTAAAATACTAAAATTTATCCCCAAATACAATCGTTCGCTCAAAAAAGCAAAACAAACCATCCAGAATTGCCCACGCAAATGATCAGCCCGCTCCAGGTCGCAGACGTCTCAGCTCAGTTCCTTCTGTGAGTCGCGGTCCATAGTTTTAAATAACTAGCAAGTTCAGTTGAACCAGCCAGGTCCAGTTCTCACACACGAGCTCTTCTTCTCTCTTTATTCTCTCTCTCTATCTCCCTCGTGCATTGTTGAAGTTCATTCCACGCTCGCCCTCCCTATGTCTCCTCTTGGTTTTCTATAGAGACACGACGAAAACTGCTCGCCTTCCTCACAAAAATGAAACGACAAATCCTTCATTTCATCTCCCAAACGGCAGAATGCTTCGGCCACTTCTTCTTCACTCAGCTCTCTGTTGCATATTGAACAGGATCAGTTCGGTCCGAGATTTCTCACACTCACGCAAGCCGGTCGATCCTCCCACTCCTTCGCCCGAATTGCGAACTAACCGCCCTTGTCAACTGTCTCTCCCTCCAAATCACGATTTCTTCCCATATTTGACAGATTCTCCCACCTCGTTGCCTCTCTCTCTCAATATTTAAGGAGAATTGGAAACTAGTGCATCATTTTTTCTCCACACTTTTCTCCCTCATAGCAGCCACCGAAGGCCCTCATCCCTCTCGCAACTATTGATTGATTAATCGACAAAATCACTAAGCATCTTATTTAATCTTCTTTTTCTCCTTCAATAGAAGCTTCTTCATCTTCTCTTCTCTCCTCCCACTCTTTTATTGTTTTCTTTGTATTTATCAAGTTGTATCGTCAAGTTTCTTTCCCTTATTTAATTAGTTTTAGTTTAGTGGACATTTCATTTCAATTTTATTTTATTTTAGTAGTTTATATTGCTTTAGGAAATAGCTTTATGTGTTGATGTCCGATTTGACTAAACCTAGATTATTTACATATTTTTGTATTGTATTGTTTCATAATCAATTTTGATGTTTTTGGCGTGGCTATGGTTGATTGAAATATTCTTCATTATGCCTCGATGAACGTGCTTAATGTTATTTTAGTTTTGCTATGTTTAAGATTGTCACTTGGTGGAGACAAGCGAGCCGCTTTTGAGGTTGGAGTTAATAGCGACCACTGTAAGTAACTATTATTTATTTTGGGATAAAGGTACCCTTCTTTGTTAGGAGCTTTATAATCTTGTTTGTGATAGGTTTTCAAATATTATATTACTGGTTATATTCCCAATATTTATTATTATTATGTTATGTCAAAAAACATATTTATGACTCATATTGAAATCATCATGTGACAGAAATAGTATTATTTTGATTTGTTGATGAACAAGCTCTTAGCATTTAAAATGGCTCATGCTGTAAAAGGTTAAATTCATATACATTAGTTCTATTTAATAAGGTACATGATTCTCATGTAATAAATCATGTTTGTTATATAAATTGTAATTGTCATGTTGAATTTCATAATACATGTTGATTATTTGTAACAGAACTTGCATTGTGTGATTCTGTGCAGTTGTAAACTTTGAATTGATTTGACATCAATAGTTAATTGGCATATATTCATGCATATTAAAATATGTTGTAGAAAGCATGACATATCTCATGATAGTTTTTGATATAGTGTTACAGGTTAGTACTCCCCACTTTTGGTTGTTCATATTGTATTCCCCATTTTTTTTGCCTTTTATGCGTTGATAGATAGTAGTTACTTGTTGAGTTCCGTTGTCTTTTTCAACAAGTCCTGCATGCATGTTTGGTGGACCGCTACCTTAGGAGCAGGGTTACCAACAGCAAATTATTTTTTTATATTTATTATTTTGTAGTACTTTATTATGTTTATGTGTTTTGAGGATTGGGTAATTTTCTTTCCTGCTTTTACTATATTTACTTTCATGTTGGCTTGTATCAAAACTATTGTTATTTGAATGCATTATTAATTGGCTATATTTGTGTCTTTCTTTTACCTAGGAAGATTGACTATTTGCTTGCAAAAATTTGGGGCCCTTCCCAAATTTTTGCTTGTATCAAATTGGTATCAGAGCAAGTTAGTATATCCTAGGTTTTGCTGTCATGTAAGTTTTGTTTTTTGAGTCATGTTGTCATTTGAGTATTGGTGTCAAGTGAGCAAACTCAAGCTTCATCAGGAGATAAATTCTTTCAACTGGAGGAGAATTGATGTAGGCAAGCTTTGGGCCGATTGTTGTTTCTCGATTTGGTGATGTTGCTGCTCTCGGGTGGGCCTTGACAACTTGGTGTTGAGCTCAAAATTCTAGATTCTACTTGATGTTAGCTCATTAATGATTGAGATGAAGTTTAGCTCAATAATTGGGGGAATAAATGCACTTCCTAGCTCATTAAATCAAAAAGGTATACTTCTTTTTAGATCATTATTGAGTAGACTTTTGGCCTTCCTCTTCCCCTTTTGCCTTTTTGGTTTCTACTGGCTGTTGTTGTTCCTGTAGTCTCTCCCTCTCGGTATTTCCCCTGGTTATTTTCCCGTGAAGTGATGCCCTGTTTCCTGTGCTGGCTCTTTAGGTCCCTTGCTGGCTGGGCTTCCCGTGACTTCTGGCTGGTTTCCCGTAGCTATTTCCCCATGTTTTTTCTGTGCAGCTTTGTGGGATGCCGTGTTGTTTCAGTGGTTGTTCAGATGTTGTTTTAGTGGCTGTTCGGTGGTTGTTTTAGGAGTGAAAGCTGCCCCTTTTTGGTGGCTTTTCAAGTGCTATTTTGGGATTAAATCTGGGCTGATTTCTGGACATATTTTTGAAAATAATTTAATGGGATTTAATGAAGATAAAAGGGCTGTTTGGTTGCCCTCTTTGGTCCTATAAATAGAAGATGTTTTGTATGTTTAAAAGATGTTATGTGAGTTATTTTTGGGAGCCTAAACATGCGGGTTTCTTCGTGGAAAAGCTTGCGAGCTTGTTCCATTCCTCCCTTCTCCTAGGAAGCTTGCGAGCTTGTCCTCCTATCTTCGTCTCGGCTTCTAATCTACTTCTTCTATCAGCAAATGTATCTTTCTTCTCAAAGCAATGGAAATGCAAGTTTAGGTTTTTATTATATAAGTTTGTTTGAGTCGTTTGTAATGTAAGACCCAAACGGATAATCAAGTGAGTACGAAATACTACATAGAATTTAATTTAATTAGTAAATAACTGTTAAATATATTAGTTTAATATTTATTGTTGTTATGTTAATATTAACAAATAAATGGAATTTGTAATTAAAGCCAAATAACATAATTAATAAGTTATTTTGAACAGATGCATTGATTGAGTAACGGTAGTTATTGCTTGGGCCCACTATTCAATCCATATCATTTTCAAGCCTTATCTTCACAAGAGAAGAACTACAGCAATTGATTCTCACGCCAAAGATGTTTCCACCACCGAGGTTTCCACCACCGAGAAATGCATTTTCCACCTACGGCACTATAGCCAAAATCTGAAGCAATTTCGGTAAAAGCATTGTTCTGCGGGACTGTAGCTTTGTTCGGAGGCTTACAAGCGGAGACAAAAACCCTGTAGCAAGTTCGGCACAGTGCTTGGAATCGTAACCAATCTGTTCGGCAAGAATTCGTGTGGCATAATCGCTGAAATTGCTGTATGGGAGAAGGCTCAATACTTTGTTGGGTAAGTATGCATTAAGAGAAGAATTAATTTCCATTTAAAACTGAATTTGAACCATGAGTTTTTGGGAAAACCGTGGGATTTAATAGTGCAGGTCCTGAAGCAATATTTTACTTTGGTATAGGAAGATTTTTTTTATGTAATTAATATAGGATTTTGTGATGGTTTATAGTGATTTCAAGTATACAAACTAATTGAGGAATAAGTGAAGCGAAGGAAGGTTAAAAGGAAGATTAGGAATTTCCTGCATATACATGCAAAGAGGAGATTTTATAGTGACTTACAATCGTAGAAGGGTGCGAAATAGAGAATTGGAAGAAACGATTCGTCAAGGAGGTAAGTTATGTAAAGTTAATCACTGATTTTATATTTATTATCTCTTTTCAATGGTTTTAGTAATTCAATGCCTTATGAATACTTGCATAGCAACCATAATAGATTTCATTGAAGTGTTCATGTATAAACAAATGTACTTTATGTGGAAAGTGAAATGATATTTGATCAAATATGTTGTTTCAATCGCTTTGATGATATATGTTAAAGAAAGAAGTTTACATTTGTTAGATAATGCATGTCAACTTTTCTTACAACACTTGTACAGCTATATAAGTGATAAAAGAGATGAATTATGAATATGAGAGTTATTGAATATTTATTTAATAAAGATTGGCTATGTTATATTATGATATCTACCTGGTCAGGTGGGCAAAAGGGACCCAATATGAAACCTGAATGGTAGATGGGGCAAAAGGGACCCCAAGGAAATGCATGGATACCTGCATAGCAGATGGGGCAAAAGGGACCCCTAAAGAGGCAAAAGGGACCTCTATGAAATTCAATGGTGATAATGCCAGATTTATCTAGGCTCCATTGAAAATGTTAAAGTATAGCCAAATCTTTTAAAAGATTAAATTTTCAATATAAATCTCTAATAACATAACGGATGATATTCAATATGATGTTTTGATGCTTTTCAAATAATGATAAGTTGGTGAAATGATTAGCTCAATATTGTATTTCATTGTATCAATTCATTTTTTTATTGTTATTTAATTTTGCATAGCTTATGTGAGCCTCATAGCTCACCAGTACTTTCTTCTGGCTGTTTTTACAGGTAAAGGAAAAGATAAAGTTGTTGCTGATTAAATTTCAAGTACCTCAATGTTATGTGTTATTTCTATATTTGTTAGTAAGGATTAGCTAAGGGTATGTAAACACTCATTTGAAGTATTTTGTTTGAATGTTTCTTAGTGGCTCTGTAACTATGTTGTGGAAGTTTAAAAAAATGTGAAGTACTTCAGTTAATGTATCAATGAAGGTTTATGAGATATATCGTATAGTTATGCAAGTGGTTAACTGTTTTCAAAAACTTTATGAAAAGAAAATAATATGTTTTAGTTGTTACGCTCTACAGTACTAGGCAAGGGTACTGTGGGGTGTTACATGTAAGGTGTCGTTTTATTTTATAAAAGTGAGTTGTTTTGGTTTATTTGTTGTAATTTGTATCCTTTTAGGTATATTTGTGTCTTTCTTTTATCTAGGAAGATTGACTATTTGCTTGCAAAAATTTGGGGCCCTTCACAAATTTTTTCTTGCATCAATCAACCAAGCCGACTGCTACCAGAACATCAAACAACATTGGTGCTCCATCAAAATGATCGATGGATTCATCTTCCATCTCATCTTCTTGTGCGAGAATGTGCCCCAAGCAACGAAACAACCTCTTCTTCTCATGACGGACCCACTTCAGGATA
Source organism: Dendrobium officinale (assembly GCA_019514585.1). Taxonomy (NCBI): domain Eukaryota; kingdom Viridiplantae; phylum Streptophyta; class Magnoliopsida; order Asparagales; family Orchidaceae; genus Dendrobium; species Dendrobium officinale. The sequence goes on from CM033685.1 coordinate 17,323,866, forward strand.
TTGTTTAATAATCCAATACAATCTTTTACATAATGTGACCATCCATCCTCTTGGCTTCATATGCTTGCCATATCTATTTCTGCTATCTTTATTCCTAGTACTTGTCATCATATTTACTATAATAGGGCATCTACCAACACCTAAAATCATATAACTTTATCTCCAAATTTCTTTCCGGAAAGGTACACAACATTGTCTAGTCATCCAATACAATCATTTACAAGATTTGATCGTACATCCTCTTGCCTTCATATGCTTGCCTCGTCTATATCTGCTATCTTTATTCCCAGTACTTATCAAAAAGTGTGGCTTCATCCAAACTTCAAGCATGCAATAGATATTGAAATGGACTTCTTCTAAATCATCACATATGGGGACTAATCACCCCTTACTGTAAAGCTAATTTCATGCCAATGGATTTCAAACCCCAACCCAAAGTTCTTAAACTATAATGATCAATAACTAAAATATATTACTTGTAAATATATTTTTCACGAAAGAATAAAATATATTTAAGCATATTGCTACTTCATCGAAAATGTGTTCTATCAAATAAGGCCATCACTATGTCTACAACAAAAAACTAGTAGATAAGTTTACAAAGGTTTAAGACTAATTTATTTTTCCAATCATTACTGCAAGTTAAATCTATTTAGCATATATGCTACAGCCTAAGTGGGTTCCATAATAGAAATTTTACTAAATTGGAAGTTCTTAATAATTCAATATTTTGTCTTTACATGGGAATACATCCTCATAATTAAAGACATTCAGATCATTTTTTTTAATGATTTCCTTTTATCTTATTGATTGTATTTGCCTAGAATAGGAATCTTATTATAGTGGGAAAATTCAAGAAGTTCTAATTTTTCAAACAATAATTAACAAAAATTTCTTTGTTGCATATCTCAAGACATTTTATAAACTAAACATTAGTTTATTATCAAAAATTTGACAAAAACATTAGCATATATTAAGAAAGGTAGAGGTGAACCTAAAAAGCTTTTGTTATGAAATATTAAAAATAACATTTTTATCATATTTAAATGAGTATTTGACTCCTAATATGATACAATAAAGAAAAAAGATTCATGTGTTGACCCCACATAATGGGCTAAAAGCTTGTTGTTGTTATTGTCGTTGTCGTAACCTCATCCTATTCCTAGATATTCTCTTTATTGTTAACAAGGATTCTTCGGGTCGAAGAGAAAAAACTAAAATATAAAATTAAAATCATAATATAAATTTGAAAAATAAAACCCCATCTATTTTTTTAAATATAAATCACTAAATAAAGCAAAAATATATCTAATCAATCATGTTGTTGATGTCAAACATAAGTCTAAATCAGAATACCATAATCAAAGCATTCAAGTAATATTTGTATAAGCACATGAATTTATCATGAGTGCGCGAAAGAATCTCACAAACAATATTTTCCCATTAAAATGGTAAAATATAGGCAACAAAAGAAAGTTAAAAGAGATATAGAACAAGAACAAATGAATGATATATCTAAAGCATAAAAATTGAGTATGCATAATAGTAAAAGAAAATTGTTCCACTATCTAGAATGGAAGTTGATAATCACTCGACATTTGCCATGAAATAGAAAGCAAGCACATAATGTTAATCATGCAATTGCACACTTACCACTATCCTCTCGTAAATACAATTTGAACCGGCAAACTTCTGATCAACATTGAGTTTAAAGACGAACTCAAAGGCTATGCATGCATTCATGTTTGGGTATTTCTGAACAAGTACAAGACAGAAAAAGATACTTCATGAAGTTTTATATATAAAACAATAATAAGAGAAACTTATACAATTTTCTACACAATGTTACAACATGAAAGAGCTTAACCTTTATAATATTTGCAGCATCGGAAAAGATATTAGCAACTATGCTTGAAAACCTACTATTGTTTAATGTGAACCTGTTGAATAAAAGTTCAGAATCAATGGAGATATATTATTAAAATAAAAAACCAAACAAAATATCTAAAATTTGAAGACTGTCTTGCCACCTTTGAAAGAGTAGATTACAATAACCAAGCGTGATCTCATAATGGCCGTTCACCATAACTACATCGTGCAAACTCCATAGCTGGCACCAATTGAACATAATTTTAAAAAAATAAGGTTTAAAGGTTAAAATATAGAGATTAAAGATAGAAATTTACCCGACAATGTCGTTGAATCTCCTTGCAAAACTGTCTTCTCATTACTTGCTCATCAACTGCTTTAATGATGTCATTGCAGCTCATTTTCCATGTTAGCTTACAAGAAGCTTCAAATGATTTCAATAAAAGCTTGATATTTTGTTCAAGAATTCCAAGCTCTTGTTTCATTGCCATCAGTCTGTTCTGTTCTTCCTGCCAAAATCATGATTCCGTACAGATTTAATTAATCTTAGATCTTCACTTAGAACTCAAAGGGTTCAAGCAATATAAACACAACTCAACTAGGAATGTCAAAATCTAGTAAAAAAACAAAAACAAATAGTAAAACTGTCTCTTTATAAATTAAAAAACATGATGTGCAAGAAATAACAATGCATATTAATAGGGAAAACAGTTGGAATGAACGAAACATCATGACATGGAGAGAGAGAATTCATATCTTCAAAAAGAATACTACAACTATATGTACGATGATGGATGCTGAATGCTACCAACCAAACTAACTTCTGCTGGAACGTGAACCAAGAATATTAGGTGAGGGAGACATTAGAAGATTCAAAATTTTCTTACATTAACAATTAATGTAGAGCAATCAAGAGATCCATGTCATATGAATAACACATATCAGTTCACTTGTAAGTAATATTGCTTTGTTTATTCTTTGCCATTTGGAAAAATAATATAAAAATTCATTATTTGTTGGGCAAAAGTGTAGCTTGACAGAACGGGTAAAATCATGCCCAAATGATTCAATTCATTATCTTCTTCTCTACTTATTAATCAATTTCATATTCTTTTCCCATCTCCCAGTTCTCATGTATTGCATTTGATTTTCAAAAGCTAGAATTATTTCAGTCACAACAAAGAGCAAAAGATTTTGCACAAGATGGAGTTAACAGTGGATGCAGCCCTTAATAGGAATTAATGGCGAAGAAGATTCTTCTATTTTTCTAATGAAAAGATGGTTAGAAACCCTTCTCACTAAAAATAATAGTTTGGGAGAATAGCTTCAAATTACAAGGAAACAACTCGAGCACAACAAAATCGGAATACATACAAAGTAGAGAATCAAATAATTAAACAAAAAGAATGACTAGCAGTATCTGAAGAAAAAAAACTTCCCCGTTGTTAGTAATTATGAGAGTTTTCCTTCATTTAGTAGAGTGAAACCAGAAATCTGCCAAACAAATGATGTTAATACCAAATAGCCTTGTAACCATCCCTTCATGATGAAAAGTATAGTTGTTCCTTTCAATTCAAATATTTCAGATAGCAAAAAAGAAAAATCTATCCTAAAAATCTATGATTCACAGACACGGACACGGCGACATGGATACGACACAGACACAGGACACGTAATTTATTGAAAATCTAGGATACGGACACGGGTTGGACACAATTTTATAATTTTAATATTTAAAAATAGTGTATAGAAATGAAATAAGTATAATATTAAAAATAATTTAGAAATAATAAGTAATTTAACTAGAGTTTGTGTTTAAAATGATTAATATTAGGATGTCGAGAGTTGGATGTCATTGCCGTGTTTCAGGCATTGAGAGAGGAGACACAATATTGTCGAGAGTCAAACATCGATGCTATGCAGAAAATATCGAGCGTCAATTTCAAGAGGGTGTATGTCGTCGATGTTGAGAGGATGTTGGTCGTCAATGTTAAGAAGACATTGGACAAAAATGAGATGTCAATGTTAAAAAGACGTTGGAAAAAAATGAGATGTCAATTTGTAAGTGACAAATTGCTAACGTTGTGCATCAATGTCAAGATAGTGTTCGACTATTATGTTGAGATGGTTTTGAAATGTCGAAATTATAACGACATCACACGTCGAAGTTGAGATGACATCGGGTATTGTGTGAAACCAAAATCACGACCCACCAAAGAGAAATGAAAATGAGAATACTCAATGAATGGGGTATTGAGTGTGGATAGCATATAAGAAATTTAATTTTTCTATTTTAAATAAAAAATTTAAATATAAGAAATCATATTTAAAAAATTCATAAAATATTTAAGACACCTGTGTCGAACACGAGTGTTCAATTTGTATTTAATATTTTTATAATCAGACACGTTTTCATCGTGTCAAATGAGTGTCGGATACTGCACGCCTCTTTGAGGAGAAGTGTCAGTGTATCATAGCTAAAAATCTTTAGCAGCACTAAGAACAGAATTATTTATCCAAGTATTATAAAAAAGCTAGATATGTGTCCAATGAATTATTAATCTAAAATAATTTAAAAAGAGTTCTTCAGAAGTTGCAAATCAGTCCACAATCAAAGAAAAAATGAGAATCTTATCAACGATGCACATGAAGATAATGGAGACCCACAAGCTCTGCCACAATGATCTCAGCCACCAGGCTAGGAAGCACATACACTTCCAAATGCATCCTTGTCAATGTCGAAGAGTTATGGACACATACACATCACTAGAACATCCCCAAATTTGAGTTGAAGTTTTTTTAGTGTGGAATTCGACTCTAACCAATACTGAAATGTTGACCCATGCACTAAAAACATGAAAACAAAGTGAAATTAGCAACTCAAGTGACGGTCGGCGGCCGCGACACATCCCTTAATGGTCAAACAACCTCCAATCACCAAACGAACTATACCGTTGCGATCGAAGCATCGAATTTAACTAAGGGGGGCCACCTCACAATCAAATCGGATGAAAACGGTCAAAATCGGCGACCAGCACCTAAAACTAACGCACGACGTTGGCCAAATAATTTTCCATATATTCTATCTTCAATTAGGAAACATCTCTTAATTAATTTACTTTTGATTACGAATCTTCCTAAACAACTCCCTCTTGATTACGAGATTTTCTAATTCCCTCCCAATCAAATTTGGCCTGTCTATCAGATATATACCCACATGATTTTGTAGAAATACAAAATATAATAACAAAAGAGCTTCAAAAGTACAAAGAAGAAATAAAATGACCAAAATGCAGCAAAAGAAAGCTATTAATTTTATTAGTAGTAATGAAAGAAGTGAAAAATTAAATTAAATTAAAAAAAAAAGGAGCTTCACCGGTTTCATCTCATGCATCTTATTTTTGCAGTAAGACGACTCATCCGATTCAACAACTCTTGTGCAAAGGTCACGCGTTTGAGCGTAATTTGACTTCAGTTTGTCAAATTCCTCAACTTGGGATTGTAAAATTTGTGCTTTATCCTATATTAGAAAAGCATAAGCAAGTTACGAAGATAGTAAGTTTTTAAAAGCATGAATCGGTAAAACAAACGTTTAATGGCCTACACGTATTTTTTTTAACTTCATGCACTTCAACTGTTTTCTTGCTTTAGCAATTCCAAGCTTTTCAAGCAAGAATCTTGCATCAATGACCCTGGGAACAGTCATGCCATAAATAAGAATCCTTCCATAGTAAAACAGTCCTTGGACTTCAATCTGTTGAAACAAGAGCAATGCAAAACAAAACGTTAAAAATAATAAAATATCACCTCTTCTGGTGCGGATGACCATAGCACTCTTTATTTCTCTGCAAAACAAATGGGTAGCTAATCACAATACACGACATCACACTAATAATCTCATGACGTACACTATTGAAAAATTGCTATCATGTTACTAAAAATTTGAATAATCTCAGTTTGTACCAAGGTAATACAAAGCCCCTCATAGTTCCTGGCAGTCTGTAGCTCATTCAGAAAATTTTCCATATCATCAAGCTTCATTCAGAGAAGGAAAAATTATAAACAACGCAACAAAATTATTCAAAACAGTGTAAATGATAAAAAAGAAAATGAATGGACATTGGAGAACAATGCACACAAAGGTATATGAATGAACTAAGAAAATGGAAGACAGCAACAAAAGAAAGCAAAAAGAGGTTCCTCGTTTATTTGCCCTCAGTTATCATGCAAGATGAAACAATCTAACGGAGTCCTTTCATGCATTTTATTTTTCGTGACATTTAATTTTTGTCAAATATCTTAAAAGTAAATACGTTCTTGCAAGGTGTTGAGATTTCGTGCAGAAGTTAAAAGCAGCCTTATGAAATTTAGTTTTATCAAAAAGAAAAGCTTTTCTTGAGCCTTAATCAAGTTTTAGGAGTATTATTTAATGTATTTAATACGTGGCATCCTAATCAGATGATTCAGTTGAACTGTACTAGCCTAAAGAGTTCTTCATTAACCAAAAAGTAACCACAGCTGTACAATCTAAAACTCTTCAGAACTTTGCGCACGTAAATTTGTTTTTGTATTTAGCTGATGATTTAGGAAGTCAACATGTTGTGTACAAATTCTTGCATGTTAACTTGTTACCAAGCAATATTTTTAGAATATCAATTAATTTCTCAATAATAACTTTAATTTCTGTACTATAAAGCACCTCAAAAGAGTATTACGCCATAAGAAAATTAGGAAGGCAATTATTTGTGTAAAACTTTAATTGGCCTAGTTATGTGAGGCAGTGATCAGATTCTTAAGCAACAAATTAAATCACTATTAAACAAAGGGTAGCAGAAATGACAATATTAAAATAGAAATAGGTAAAGATTAAAAAGTATAGAGTATGAATAGATTTATATCAGAGGAACTATAAGAGTATTTCCTATTGAAGATATGATGTTAGGAAGTAGACATCAGTGGCTCAGACATGTAAAACACAGAGAGAGAAAAAAACCATTAAAACTGCTTGAGAGAACTAATGTGAAAGGATTAAAAAGAAAATGAGACAAATTAAACATAATATGGCCAAAATACTTCACAAATTAGACCGCAACTAAATTTAGCACTTAATAAGAATGAATGGAAGTGTGTTAACCAGTCAAACCAGAATAGTTGGACTAAGGCAAATAATATGACGTTAAACAAAAAAAGTCATTCATGATATTTCTTGCCAGCATAATTAGATGGGGAAATAGATGGGGATATTATCAGCAGAATTCAAGTTGGATGGCTGAAGTGGAGAAATGCATCAGGCTTGTTATGTCATAGAAATGTACCCCTCAAGCTTAAGGGAAATTTCTATAAGTTGATAGTGAGGCCTGCAATGCTTTATGGTGCCGAATGTTGTCCATTAAAAGAGAAGCATAATACTAAGTTAAGTGTGGCAGAGATGAGGATGCTCAAGTGGATGAGTCGCTTTACCCTTAGAGATAGGATACAAAATGAGCATATACGTGAAAAGGTTGGAGTAGCTCCAATAGAAGATAAGATTAGAGAGAGTCGCCTTAGATGGTTTGGTCACATAAAAAGGTGGCCTTCCGATGACCGGTTAGGAGAGTAGAGGTATCAGATTTTACTTTTGTTAAGAAAGGTAGGGGTAGACCTAACAAGATTTGGTTAAAAAATATTAGGAATGACCTTTTTTTATTAGATTTAAATGAGAATTAGACTTTTAATAGGACACAATGGAGAAAAAGGATTCATGTAGCCGAACCCACGTAGTGGGATAAAGGCTTGATGTTGTTATTGTTGCTGTTGTTGATATTTCTTGCCAGAAATAAAAGTGTTGAAAAATGTAGCTATCTCATGCAGATTATTCTAACAAATGTATTCCCAGATTTTTTTTTCATACGTGTCAAGATATGCACGTAAAGACCTCTTAAGGATGATATAATTTCATTAAAGTACATCTCCCACAAAAACTTTAGAAGTCATAAATGACCAATGCGTACAAATGCAAAAAAGTTGAACCTTCTGTAAATTTAGTTCAGATATTGACTGTGGCAGCAGGTGGTTGGTTGAATCAGATAATTTGGAGAATACCTGCAAGACAAGATTACAGCCAAGTCAAACTAAACGCATTAAAATAACCTCAAGAAGTTACGATAGCAACAAGTCACCATTCATACGGAAACCTGATTAAGCAAAAAAGATATAAAACATGCATCCATACATCAGTCCAGCACTTCAATGTTGCCTTGCCTGCAATATCCAATGCTTCGTCGTGATGCATATGATCTGCTAAAAGAATCAAAGAATCACCTACGACATTAGGCACATTAACTGGACTGTTCTGCATTCTGTAACTTTCACTGTAACCAGCATTCTCTGTGTGACATGTTTGTTTATTTCCTATTTCTCCAACGACTGCAATATCACAGCGACAATTTGTCCCCTGTTGAAACTCTGTATCCTGATGTCTCGAGCCATGAAAACAGGATAAGACAGCTTAAGATTTCTTTGCAGAGACCAGATCCGTTTTATTAAAAGAATGATTGTTAGGAGATAGAACAATCTTACCAGCTATAGACTGCATATTAGAACAAGTTTTGCAAGCTTAAACTAAGTAATAAGAATGCCCACTAAAGTGTGAGAAATTACAAATGCCCAATAACAAATAAATTCATGACAAAGAAAGCACAAACAGGAGAAACATAATTGATTAAATAAAAATTTCAATAACCTCTAATGATTTGTTTAAGGTTGTATTGGCCTCCAGAACCACTCCAGGTGCTTTAGAAGGATCACTCATCGGTCTTTCAATGACTTTGTTTGGTCTATTTGCTGAATTTTCATTTAAGTTTTTGTTATAGTACAAGCCTCCAACATGGAAACTTCTTGAATCTATGCCAGTTTTTCCATAATGCACCGAGGTATCGCTACTCACAGGTAAGTTCAGTATTTTGCCATTACTCAACTTTTCTACAGAAGGACTTACAAGACAAGCAGCAGGCTGCAAGCTCTTGCGTTCAAGCAAGTCACTTGAACTAGTTTCATCAACTCCTGAAGTGAAGTGACCCTCCAAAAATATAGTTGCTTTTTCTTTATTTGGTAATGCATACTTTCTTGATATGTCCTTATTTGATTCTTTCAGATCAGCTTCAATTTGGTCTATTGAAGAAGGAGATTGACCAAGGGTATAGGGCAGCTTAAGAGAACTATCACAGAAAAATTCTATGCATTTTTCTGATTGATCTCTTTCAACAGTTTCCATAAAAGCTACATTTTTATTTAGTCCTGTCAAACAACTGCTAGAATTATTCAGATCCTTAACAATGTCCAACCCTTCCATCTGTTCAACAGCAGTTAGGCCGTTAGGATCACCATTCACATCAGAGGCTCCCACATGTTTCTTGTAAGGATCAATTTCATTCAGATAACACTGAAGATTAGTAATAAAAAGATCCTTTATTAATGGTGCAGCTTCACAATCAGTTTGCACTTTTGATTTAAATCCAGATCTAGTTATACTAGTCTTGATGGCGGAAATTCTTTCATCGTGCACTTTGAGTTCCATTTTCAGAGAAGCAGATAGCTCTCTAGCAGGACTATGCAGTGATTCACCTTGGGACATTACAGAACGATATTGTAGCTTTCTTTGTTTGTCCTGGTAAGAGGATATAGAACTTTTTCAATGTAGAAAACGGGCATGTTTTAACAGCATTATCAGGGGTCTCCATAGTGATGCTCATATACTTTCCAGGGCAGAATTTTCTTCAGGTTTTGTCAAACAACTAATATTCCCCGGACAATTAACATCCCTGACGATGTTCATACCTTCCATCTGTTCAGCAGCATTTACTTTGGTAGTACCCAGATTCACATCAGAGACACCTGCAAGTTTCATGTTATGATCATCACAAATATCATTCGGAGTACTCTGAAAAGCAGTGACAAAAAAGATCATTACATGATGGTGCTGGGCCATAATCAGACTGCATTCTTGATTTAACATTTGACGTAGTTATATGATTCTTACTTGCAGAAATACTTTCTCCACGTCCCATGAGTTCCCATCTCAGATAATCAGATTGCTGCCTAGCAGCATCATGCATCAATTCACTTTGGGAAAGAGGAGAAAAATTTAGTGTCTGCAGCTGTCCGACCTTGAAAGAGGATGTAGACCCTTTGAATGAAGAAAACTGGAATGCCTTAACAGCATTAACAGGGGTCTGCATACGAAAAGCAAGTTTTTCTCTAGCTGGCATAGCCAAAAATTTACTTGAAGGTGGAACAGTTTGACTAAGAAAGTGCTGCTGCTCCCAGCCGTGTGAAGATGGCGTAATTTCTTGGAGAGCAGAAGTATGGAATAATTTAGTCGCATTCTTAGGAGTATGTGCTATACTGACAGAATCCAACTTTTGTTTGACATCATCTGATATTGATAGAACACTTGAAATGGAGTGGAGGTTTGAATCAGGAAGGCTTTTGCCTTCACTTGTTGTACATCTAAATGACTCTTTGTTAACACGGCAACCTTGCCCGTTCAAATCATTCTGTAACTTTCCAGGCGAGAGAGACAGCAGCTTAGAGTTATCACCATTGGCAATGATAACTTCAGGATGAACCGCTTCATAGCCTTTCCCAACTCTATCAACAGACACAGGAGAAAACATTTCCTGAAGCAAAACAGTTTATAACCATTTCAATCAATCACATAAAGGGCTGTGAGTTTGGTTCAAATATCGAAATCACCAGAGAATTGATCAGTATGGATCAGATCAACATTGGATCAAAGTCAATGAATCAGTCTTGACATGGACCCAAGTTTGAACCAAATCAAGCAATCTCAACATCAGATCCAGGACCAGAGTTTGGATCAAATCAAGCTATCTGAGGATCAGATCCATATATACGTATGTATATGTATTTATACGAATGTGTTTATATATATGCAAGTACGTATATATGTTCTCAATTCAGTATCTCGACTATACAAAATTGATATTAATTTAATCCCAAAGGGACCATTTTGAATAGATTTTATATAGTTGGGAAACAAAATTGGAGCAACGTGACATTCTCGGACAAAATTAGCTATATATGAATAGTCAATAGGCTATCATCCGTGTGTGTATTACATCAAGGCTGCCAATTACAAGTCTTGGATCGATTTAAGATCAAATTGCATGGCTTCAAGCTGCTTAAGGGGGATTGGATAACCTCGAAATCAAATATTTAACAGCATTAAACAGGAATTGATGTTCAAGCTCAATTAACAATATAAACAAAATAATAATAAAGTATAATTAAGATGTAGAGAATTTCTAAATTAAAAGGTTGGAACAGAATGCTAACAGATCCCTGTAGAATCCATTATCTAGCCAAGCATAATCTATTATTATGTTAGTACAATTGAATGAAGTATAAACATATTACAAGGTCAGACACAAGCAACGCTATATAATGGATTGAAAGAAGAAAATATGAAGAAATTTAGAGATCTTATAAGAATCAAACACATATAAGAATTTAAACTCTATAAATTTCATCAGTTGAGTCCCAGACTCACCAAGACTGCTTCCATCTTTCTACCTTCTATGTTGTTACCTTATTTAATTCATGGAATCCTACACCTACTCATATTCATGGTCTGTAGAATATTATAAATATTTTATAATTATTATTCTATGACTTTTATATGTACCCTATTATTAGAACCTCTCTAGGACTGTAAACACTACACAAAAGTTGAAATTAAATAGTCAACCAATTCTCACCAATTCCTATCACACATAAGAGCACAATACCATGATACCGCAATAGTAATTTGCATGACTCAAAATTAATATGATAATTCTATGCTAAAGTATCCTAGAATCATCGATAAATGGATGTTCTGAGAGTATAAATCAAACGAACCACCTAAAGCATGATGCAAACTAAAAAGACCCAAAGAAGTTACAGCAAAAACAAATTCTGAAAGCAACAGATAAGAAGGATTAAGAAAGCTAAAAAAGGGAAAGACTAAATATTTCACCCTACTCATTAATAAAATATATAGCAAGCACTTTTTAATGAACAGAAACCATCAAAAGGAGAATTATAAGAATTCCTCACATCTTGGAAAAAAAGAAAAATATTATTAGGTAAAACAATCAAGCCAACTGACATTAATTCTTCAGGTAGGGGGAGGAATAAGTTCCCAAAATAAATTTCAGTTTATGATACATCGGCAACCCTTGGGGACTTAGTAAAACATTAATTCATTATGAGAGGAGGAATTGAATAATGGATTAATTAGGATATATTTCAAAATGAAATTCAAATTTGAGAGGGAAATATATTAGGAAAGTGGGACTGATTTAGGAAGGGATTAATTATGAAGGATTTCCTAATTGAAATTCAAATTGGAGGGGGAAATAAATTAGGAATGAGGCCTGATTTAAGAGGAAAGTAGGAGAAGCTTATTTAAGGCTAAGTTTAGAGTTTACTTTGTTTTATGCATATTTTGATTTCATTTTGTTGTAGCCTTTTCTTTCAGAGCTTCTTAGTGGCATCTAGATTGTTTGGGAGAATTCATTTATCTCTCAAATTATAGATCACTTGTATCTTATTTTCAAATTGAAGTTATGATCCACAATCAGCCATTATTATTAGTTTTTCTGCAATTTTTCCATCGCTCGTTTGTTGTTTTTGTTTATTAGGTGTATCAATTTACTACACCTATTGATTGAACAACGTGGAAAGAACATTTAAATGCTGATTTTTTTAAGGCGAAGATGCTCAAGGATGGGTGTATCGGGTGGAGCGTTACTTTGCTATCAATTGGCTACGAAGGGGTAAAAGCTCATAGCGGCAAGGCTATGTTTGAAGGGAAAAGTCATAGCTTAGTTTTAGTGGAGGGAGGCGAGGTACTCAACCCATTCATGGGAGAATTTAAAGAGGGATAGTTGGAACGTTTCCGAGCCATCCGAGAAGAATACCTCCACTAGCAATTTTATGTCTTGACCCAGGACAGGACAGTCATGGAGTACCTGAAAAAATTTGAGCTGCTATCGGGTAGGCTGAGGGGAATTACTAAGGAAGGATTGTAGGGGAATTTCATGAAGGGTCTGCAAGAAGACATAATTGCAGAACTCAGGGTGTTGAGGCCAAGGGGTTTGAGGGAGACGTGTAACTAGCACAAAGGGTGGAAGAGAAACATCAGAGGAAAAAGGCTAGCATAAGCAACACCATGTGAGGCACTTACAGAAATACCTCCATGATCCTGGCATCGAGGACCCAGACGGTGTCTTTTCAGAGGGAAGCGTTAAACGACAAGAGCATTGGAATTCGCCCTAGAAAAAATTTCAAGCACCTCAAAAAAGCAGAGGTATAGGATGTCACAGCCCAATTTAACCTCTATAGTCAATCTAGCGTGTAACAGAGCAGAAGAATCTGAACAAAACTCCTTACTAACACATATTCTGAAATACTTCTATCAGAATCACGGAATAAGAAATAGTCTATTCAAAATATCTTAACATATCATAACATATCAAGTTTTATAACTCATAACATGAAGCATATGTAATACTATACATCTTAAATTAAATACAGAGTTTTACTAAAATTATTAAAATTTAATGGTTTTCGCTTGAGTAGATCTAAAACAGAATATATGGAGTGTATTTTTAGTAGTAATACACATAGTGAGGGGATTGTGACTTTGGGCGATCAAGTCATTAATAAGAGTACACGTTTTAGATATCTTGGATCTATTGTTCAGAGTGATGGTGAAATAGATGGGAATATTATCAACAGAATTCAAGTTGGATGGTTGAAGTGGAGGAATGCATCGGGCTTGTTGTGTGATAGAAAAGTACCCTCAAACTTAAGGGAAAATTCTATAAGATGGTAGTGAGGCTTGCAATGCTTTATGGTGCTGAATGTTGGCCACTAAAAGAGAAGCATAATACTAAGCTAAGTGTGACAGAGATGAGGACACTCAGGTGGATGAGTGGCTTTACCCTTAGAGATAGGATACGAAATGAGCATATACGTGAAAAGGTTGGAGTAGCTCCAATAGAAGATAAGATTAGAGAGAGTCACCTTAGATCGTTTGGTCACATTAAATGGTGGCCTTCCAATGACCCGGTTCGGAGAGTAGAGGTATTAGATTTGACTTATGTTAAGAAAGGTAGAGGCAGACCTAAAAAGACTTGGCTAGAAAAAATTAGAAATGACCTTTCTTTATTAGATTTAAATGAGAATTTGACATTTAATAGGACACAATGGAGAAAAAGGATTCAGGTAGCCGACCCCACGTAGTGGGATAAAAGCTTGATGTTGTTGTTATTGTATTAAAATTTACTTACATACCCAAAAGTCTGTATAGCTCCTATTCAGATCCTTTTATACACCTAAAAAGTGTATGTATTAAAAACAGTAGTCAATTGTCCTGACCAATGTTTAAAATTGCGTATTCGGGTATTGAGGCGTTTTTCATTCGTGAGGCGAGGCGTAAGCCTCAAGGCGTTTTGAGGCGTAAGCCTCAAAATCACACCTAAAAGATATGCGTAAACATAAAATGATAAATTTTTTTATATACTAATGAGTGAATAATATCAAAAACATAAAAAAAGCATAAGATATGAAGAGTGAAATCAAAATATCCCAATAATAAGACAACATGAAATATAGTTCAACTCAAAATTCTATCTTTCCCAAATCTCAGTATTCTTTTCATTAAAATATAATTTCAATTTCCAAAAATAAATAGCAATGACATATCACATAAGAACTCATAAGTCATCAGCACTGTCATCACTAATTGGTTCTTCATTTGATCATCATTATGATGAACTGCTCTCTCCTTTCCTCCTCCTCCCCTATAGAGTCCAATGTCGGGCATTTACTTCAAGATTTATGTAAGTTTTAATATATATAGCGTGAGGCGTAAGCCTCATACCAGTGAGGCGAGGCGGGCCTCAAGGCGGGCCTCGACCAAGTTGAGACGCAAGCCTCATAAAAAAAACTCGAGGCGTAAGCATCGAGGCGTTTTTTTACTAGAATTGCGCAAAAGCTGGCCTCAATGCAAGCCTCATATTGCGCAATTTTAAACCATGGTCCTGACTACTATCCCACTAACTCATTCCTCATACCTGCATTACAAACACTGCTAATGAGCTAAAGCTCAATGAAATACGCAAGCAATGTATAAGAAATAATAGTGAACAAGTTGTCAATTAATGCAAACACGTGCATATTTCTATATGAAATATAATAAGTGCATAACTCCGTTTTCTGTTATATTTACTATTCAACACCTTTATACGAGTCACATGACGCCTATAGGCTTTTGCATCATTCCATCTTTCCAATTCAAGATTGGATTTGAACTACTCATTTTTAAAATTAAAGTTGCTCTCTCATTCAAGGTTGAGTCTGAATTCCTAATTTTTAAAATTTCGAGATGTAAGCTTATCACGTCAGGTATTTCACCTTTACTTGTGCATGAGAGTGAAACAAAGTAGTGGACAGCACCTATCACAAGAGTAAACTCCCTAGAATGACACTAAATGGTGCAGGAATTAGTTGGACAACAACTAAAACAAAGTGCAAAGTATTCCAAGACAACTAGAAGAGTAATTACAAAGATGGCAGCACTTAAATACCCAAAATCAACACTTAATGCTCACTAAATGTATGCAGAAATTTCTGAACAGCAAATGTAAGTGAAGATTAAAATGTTTTTATAGATGTTATGCATACGGAAATAACTAAGCATGATTACAACAAGCCTTAGGATGAATTCTAGTATGAAAATCCTAAGCTAATCATGCTCTGATACCAGATGATGCAGGACATATATGAAAACACGATTTTAATAAGGAATTTGCATGCTTATTGAATAAGAGCTAATTAATTAAAGCTTTATGATGATTCAACAATGAAATAAAACCAAGGAGAGGTAAACACAAGCTTAGGCCAAGTTACTTGCAAAAAGTAAAAACCACATAATAATCAATTGCTCTAGACATTGCAAACGAGATAGAGTTTCAACAAGAAATCCCTAATCTAGACTTTAGCGGGAAGAGTTAACACAACTTTCCATGAATCAATTAGAGCTACAATTGAGAGCGATTAAAAGATAAAAGAGTAGGAGAAAAGATCACCCAAATAAACAAGACAAACCAAAGCTCCGGTGTGGTGTTTATGCGCTTGTGAGGTAGTAGACAGCAGTTCTCAATTCCTAGCCGCCTTAGGACAATAATTTGATGATCTCGGGATGGTGGACAGCAAACTAATCTCGGCTGGCATGTTTGGGCAGTAACCTGAACCTTCCGGGCAGCACACGGTGATCCTGAGTAGCGGGACAGCTTCCCGACACTGTCCAGAAATTCTGGACAGCAATGCTACAGCACTTTTGGCTCTTGGGAAAAGCTGGACAGCAACTTCAAGTGCTTATAAAGACCTTGAATGGCTGCTAGATGATGCTGGGAACTTTTAGATGCTAGTTCAAGAACTCCAGTAGTGCAGGAAAGCAGAATGGTTCTTCTGATTTGTGTAGACAGCAAGCCAAAAATTCCAAAACGGGAGGGTAACGCCAGGGACGGCTTGGAAGGGGCTGGCTGGATTTGGGATTGAATAGGGAGAGCTTTATTTGAGGATTTAAGGAAGGATTTTAATTAGAAAAGAGAGATGGGGGCCGGCCATGCATAGGGAGTTAATTGGGGAATTTATGATTCCTTCCAAACTTGGGTTGCAAAAAGGGGAAAGAGAATTAGAGAGAAATCTCTAATCAATTTCAGATTTGAGAGGATTTGAAAGTTTCCAAAAATAAATCAATCTCTTTAGGAAAGGATTTCAAATTCAATTTAATTGGAATTTGAAATTTGAATTCTTTCCAAAGTTAAGATGAACTAACTTAGGAAAGTATTTAATTCTTTCCCACATGAGAGGCTTTATTTTGGAAAACATTAAGTAGGTGGGAGCTAGGAAGGGCCGGCGGCACCAAGGGGAATTGGGGAAATTTTTATGGAAACCTTTAATGCTTCCTTGAGTTAGGGAACTAAATTTGGGAAGAGATATTTCATCCCAAATTAATTTAAAACTCAAAGAGGAAGGGATTTGGAAACTTTCCTAAAATAGGATTGGTATTTTAGGTAACTTTTCAAATTCAAATAAATTTGAATTTACTCATGAATAGAGTTATCTAAAATATAAAGACTATTTCATGAAAGGTTTAATGGCGAGTTGGTGATGGAGGGAGAAAACCAAGAGGGAAAACTTGAAAACTTTCCTAAAATAGATTTTATAATTTAGGAAAGAATTTGAATTTCAAATTTGGGGAAATTTGAATTCAAAGACCAACTAAATTATGACAATCCAAAATTAGGAAGTATCCAAAGTAGGCAATGGGGATGGGAGAGGGCTAGGCCGGCGGTTTGAATGGGGGAGGGTTAGGGACCGGCGGCAAGGTGGAGATGTAGGCGGTGTTTTGGTGAGTGGAAGGAAACGACGAAGAAGAAGTAAGATCGTGAAGAAAGGTGGGTGATAGGGTTAAGGGAAATCAAAGATAGGAAACCACGAACCCGACCGTCTCCAAGGTTGGTGGGTGATGCGCCAATATCCCTCTCTAAGGGATCTCTCTCCCATCTCTCAAGATCTCTCAAGAACTCCAAACAAGAAGACAAAATTATCAAATAATCATTCATTCATTAATTCTCAAAGAAGTATAGGGGGGCTTTAAATAGCCCATACAATGAGAAAATAAAAAGTACTACAATGCCCCTAGGGCTTACACATACCTAAGCTCTTAAGTAAGGGCAAAAAAAGTAAAAGCATAATCAACTTCATAAAATAAAAAAATAATACATGAATCATAAATATGAAAATCATAAGTAGCGTGATGTAATCGTGGCCGTTGATTGACGATCACGCCTCTAGTAGATTTTTCCATGTCTTGATGTCCTCATCAGTAACTGTTTAATTAACAATTGTAATGTTAATTAAATACTTTTAACTGAATATATAAATTATTAGACTTTGTAATGAAGTACACCTACAGATATCAAAATGCACGAAAATAATAGTAGAGTTTAATGAAAATAATTTAACATTTAGAGGAAATTTATACTTACATTTATTTTGAACATTTTGGGAATTATATAGGATAGGAGGGCAAAAGAGGTTATGTTATAAATGCGGCGATAAATTTACACCATGACATAAATGAAAAAATCTTACCATGCAGATTCTCTTGGTGTGTGATAAGAAGATGAACAAGGCAGAGGCAGCGAGGGAGGAAGGGGAGGAAGAAGAGGCAGAAGAGCCTGCACACTTGAAGGTGGCTGAAGACAGCCTGAAGTTTCACTGAACACTATAGTGGAATTCACCCCGAATCACACTATGAAGGTGAGGGGACAGATAGGAGGAGAGGCAGTGGCAATCCTAGTGAACAATGGGGCTACCCATAATTTCATACCGAATCAGATGGTCGACAAACTGAGGCTGAAACTAGTAGACGAGAGATGTTTTGGAGTGATGATGGGCACAGAAAACGTGGAGAAGAGCAGAGGGATATGTCAGGATTTGATGGTAGAGCTGCAGGGGATTCACATCAGAGAGGATTTTCTCCCATTAGAGATAGGAAGTACTGATTTGATTATGAGAATGAAGTGGCTACTAACCTTTAGAGAAACCAAGGTAAAATAAAAGGCATTAGCTAAGGAGATCCAAGTAGAGGGGAGAAAGGTGATAATTAAAGGAGACCCCAGCTTATCCAAAGCCGTGGTTTTTTTGAAAACCCTGGTTCGGGCCCTACAAGAGGAAGGAGGGGGATTCTTAGTGGAGATCCGCTTTGGAAGGAGGAGAGAAAGAGGATAGAGAACACTACAGACATGGTCCAACCACTTTTTCAGCAACTCAAGGAGGTATTCCAGCTTGATTGCCACCTCCTTGTGAGCACGAGGACCCTATCATTCTGAAGAAAGGATTCTCTCCCATTAATGTACAACCATACCACAACCCTCAGGTCCAGAATGATGAGATTGAGAGACTAATTAGAGAGATGCTTGAAGTTGGAATTATCAAGCCCAGTGTAAGCCCTTTATAGTCCTATATTGTTGGTGAAGAAGAAGAATAGAAGCTGGAGATTCCATGTAGACTATCATGCCCTCAATAAGGAAATTGTACAAGATCAGTTTCTCATACAAGACATTAATGAGTTGTTAGATGAGTTGGGTGGATTTATGATATTCTCCAATATCGATTTAAAATCCGGATACCACCAGATCTGAATGCGACCAGGTGACACCAACAATATAGCTTTTAGGATGCACAAGGGACAGTATGAGTTCTTAGTGAAGTCTTTTGGCCTCACTAATGCACCAGCCACCTTCCAATCCCAAATGAATAAGGTATTCCAGCCATACCTACGAAGGTTTGTGCTAGTATTTTTTGACGATATACTGGTATATAGTAGGTTTGAGGGGGAGCACTTGGAGCATTTAAGGGTTGTGTTGTCCGCCTTAAGAGAGCACCATTTGTTTGCCAATCAGAATAAGTGTTCTTTCGCCCAACCCAAAGTGGAGTATTTAGGTCATGTGGTATCTCAAAAGGGGTTGACCAGAGTAAGATTGAGGACATGCTTAGATGGCCCATACCTAAGA
This sequence comes from Dendrobium officinale, assembly GCA_019514585.1. Taxonomy (NCBI): domain Eukaryota; kingdom Viridiplantae; phylum Streptophyta; class Magnoliopsida; order Asparagales; family Orchidaceae; genus Dendrobium; species Dendrobium officinale. The sequence continues at coordinate 17,343,371 of CM033685.1, forward strand.
CTTTAAAGGAGCTTAGAGGATTCTTGGGACTCACAAGCTACTAATGGAAACTTGTGAAAGGATACGATTCCATAGCGGAGAGTTGACGGACAGCTCAAGAAGGACAACTTCAAGAGGGGAGAGTCAACGTTGATGGAACGGCTCAAGAGTACATATGCCTTAGGTTTTGGGTTGGGAGCAATACTCATGCAGAACTAGAGACCAACGGCCTATTTCAGTCAAGTGTTAACATTCAAGGCAAGGCTCAAGTCTATCTATGAAATAGAGCTGATGGAAATTGTATTGCCATCCAAAAATGGCAGCCTTATTTATTGGGAAGACATTTCGTTGTTAGAACCGACCATAGGAGTTTAAAATACTTGTTGGAGCAAAGAATGGTCACTGGGGAGCATCAAAGATGACTTTCCAAGTTATTGAGCTATGACTTTGACATTAGATACCAACCTGGAGTTGAAAAGCAGTAGATGGTTTATCCAGGTGCAAAGAGGAACCACAGATGTGGCATTGTTTGTGCCCTTGGTGGTTGACTGGGAAGCACTAATGAGAGAGAACGAACTGGATACAGGGTTAAGAAAAATTACGGAGGAGTTGGCAGAAAAAAAAATAGTCATTCAGGATATTCAATGGCGGGACAAAAGTTACTCCATTATAGACAGTTTGTGCTTCCAAAGACTTCTTCTTACATTCCCTGCTTGCTTCAGGAGTTTCATGGGAAGGCCAATGGGGGGGCATTCAGGGGCCAAAAAGACATATTGTCAGCTCTCAGCATAACTATATTGGGAGGGTATATAGAAGGGTGTCGAGAAGATAATGGCTAGCTGTAATATATGCCAGAGGCACAAATATCTAGCTATGTCTAAAGGATGGCTCCTCCAACTGCGAGCTATGCCATAAAAGATGTGGGAGGAGGTGACCAAGACTTCTTTGAAGGGTTGTCAAAGTCAGAAGGAACACTATGATACTGGTGGTAGTGGATCGGTTAAATATGACCATTTCATTCCCCTTCTCCATCCCTACACAGCAGTAATAGTAGCCACGATTTTCATGAGGGAGGTAGTGAGACTACATGGAATCCCTAATCAATTGTATCAGAACAAGAAATAATTTTTTTGAGCCAAATCTAGAAGAAATTGTTCAAAATGCAAGAGGTCATTTTGAAAAGGAGCAATGCTTATTATTCTTAGACGGACGGACAGACAGAGGTGGTCAATCATAGTGTGGAGACTTATCTGCAGTGCTTTATATCGGATACACCAAAGTTATGGGCAAAATAGTTGGCTTGGTATTGGTATCACACTTCCTATCATTCGGCAACTCATACCACACCATTCAAAGTGTTATACAAAAGAGATCCGCCTCACTTGATATATTATGAATAAGGAACCACACCGATGGCTTGAGCAGTACTTGGGGACAGATACATGATCCTGGGGGAACTAAAGGGGCATTTATTTAGAGCTCAACAAATTATGAAGAGGAAAGCAAATGCTCAAAGGAGAGAAGTTCAATTTGAGGTAGGGGACATGGTTGACTGAAGCTTCATCCCTACAGACAGAAAACCTTGGCAAGGTGATGAAATGATAAGTTATCGTGCCCAGTATTTTGGTCCATACAAGATAGTAGAGCACATCAGGGACATGGCATATCGCCTACAGTTACAGCCGTCATCATCCATCCATCTGGTGTTTCATGTATCCCTGTTGCAACGGATGATAAGAGAGCACATTTCATCTTCTTCACTTCCCCTGACCTTGGCGGACAACATGGAGGTGTTACTAAAACAATTGGAGGTCAAAGGAGTGCGACAGAGAGTAACAGGAAACAAGGAAGTGTTAATCAGGTGGAATGACCTAAAGGAGCACGAGGCCACGTGGGAGTCCTGAAACAAGGAAGGGTTAATCAGGTGGAATGACCTACAGGAGCACGAGGCCATGTGGGAGTCCTACCAGATTATCACCATCATTTTCCTTCATTCCACCTTGAGGACAAGATTGTACTTTTTTTTTTTTGGAGGGGGGGTATTGATACATCAACAGCACTTAGGGGACCGATTAAAACATTAATTCATTATGCGAGAAAATGAACAAAGGAAATAATTAATTATGAAAGATTTCATAATTGAAATTGAAATAGGAGAGGGAAATATATTAGGAAAGGGGGGTGGGCTGATTTAGAAAGGGATTAATTATGAAGGATTTCCTAATTGAAATTCAAATTGGAAAGGGAAATATATTAGAAAGGGGGGCTAATTTAGGAGTGAAGTAGGAGAAGCTTATTTAAGGATATGCTTAGGGTTTATTTGCTTTATTCATATTTTGATTTGGTTTTGATATATCTTTTTCTTTGAGGGTGAGTCGATCTACCTCTCGAATTGTATATCACTTGTATCTTGCTTTCAAATTGAAGTTATAATCCACAATCAGCCACTATTATTAGTATTTATGTGGTTTTTCCATTGTTCATTTGTTATTTTTGTTTTCAAGGCGTATCAGTTTAATGCACCTATTGCTTGAACAACGTGGAAAGCACATTTAAATATGTGATTTAATAAAAAGGCTTTTAGAATAGAACAAATGATGAAATTGAGGATAAACAAAATGATTGCAAGTAACATCTCTAACATATTAAAATGTTTACACTCGGAGCAACACGGCATTAATTAACTAATACTACATCAACAATTCACTAAAATATAACCTCTCATTGCAACTTAATAAAACTAATTAACATAGTTGTTCATTATGTCTTGTCATTAAAAGAAGAACATTAAGCAAATTAAAATAAAATGCTTTTGACAAATACAACAACAACAAGCCTTCATCCCACAATCCAAAAAATAACAACAAAGAGAAATAGATGTTATCACTCACTTTTTTTGTCGATCTCCAACTTTCTAGAAGACAAGGACATGAATATAACCATTTCATTGAGCTCATTTATTGAAGAACAGGGTGGTGTTGTTTTTCAGAATAAAAAGAAAAGCATCTAAAATTGCACGTTGCCTTATTGCTTCATGTTACATTTTAGACAACAATTCGAACAGTATTTCAAAAAAGAGGGGAGAATGAACATCATACATGAACTTCCCACCTTTATTTGCTCACTGTTTGAGTGACTTGCTAATGCTTTATCTTTTGCATGCAACAAGGATTCATTGCTTATTGGAAGTCCCATTGGAGAGACTGAGCAGGGAATAACATGACCAGGTTCATCACAGCAAGAATTCTGATTACCAACCTCTTCTCCATCCTTCCACAGTTTCCTAATGCCTCCAACTTTATCAGTTTGACTACTAGAAATTATAAATCTACAATCTCCGATTGGAGATTTTTGTTGCACTCTCAAGTTTACTTCATCCATGAGTGCTTCCAACGAATGAGACAACTTCCCATATTCAAGACTGCGAAACCCACCAATATTCAGATTAATATTATTTCGATCCCCAGAAACATTGCTCTTTTCACCAACAGAACATTTACTTGACAGTTTCTCAGTCTGATCGCTTCCAACTAAGAAGCCCAGAGGCATAGTAGGCATTGTGTCTCCGATAGGCGTTCTCAGGCTTCCCGCAGAATTAACTGACTGGTCATCCGGAGGAGCTATGTTCCTGAAATGCAAGGAGAAGGCTGTCGAATCTAGTGTAATGTCATGACTGTTGTCATCTGGCATTCCAGACTCGCTTAGATGGCCAGAGTTGATAAAGCTCGTGGATACAGGCCCAAAGAAATTGTCGTCTAAAATAAGATGTGAAAAAATTGTAGTATTCACAAACTTTAGCAATATCTTTGAAACAACAAAAAATATGCGAATGTGCTCAAGATTGGCAAATAGCAACTTAAAGCTAGTTTGGTACAATGATTATTTACAGAGTATATCTACAAAGTAAGACTATAACTTGGCAAGGAATGGATTGTTTGAGAAAACTATCTTCAAAACCTGTTAAAAACAAATTAAAGTATTAGGGGAACAAAAGTATCCATCGAAGCAAGCTCAAAACTTCAAAGAATATAGTATTATTTCAGCTTTCTTCCGTTAGTCCCACATTAGTAGAAAACAAAGCTAGATATGTGTATACCCGTTCATAAAACAATATTAAGAACGAGCTATAATATTCAATATGTTCAAAATAAATGTAAGCCTAAACTTCCTCTAGATGTCAACTTATTTTCATTAAATTTTACTTTTAATTTTGAGTATTTTGATAGATATATAAATGTATCTAAAAAGAATCAATTTAATAGTATATATAGATATCATTCTTAAAGGCTTCATATAAAAGTAAATTATTAACAACTAAATCCTAATTATTGTTATTGTAGCATAGCAGCAAATCCCACTAAAATGGGCATACAAAGGAATTGATTAGAGAGTACCTTAAGCAACGGTGGGGAAAGCTGGGAAAGGTGAGTGGAATTCTGCAATGGAACATTAATTATATTATAATATTAAGCTTACCCTAAAGCCAAAGCATTATAGCTTCTATTTTTTTCCATTCGTTTCTCCCCACCCACTGTTGTTCTCTGGAGTTCGAGTGGATAGTGGAGAGCAAAGAAGTAGCTGCAGGGAAAATTCGGCTACTTGAAGGGGAAGCCAATATGCAGAAATCAGATAATAGAAAGTAATAAATTCAGGTATAGTTGCTTGCTTGCTGAAATTAGGTAGGGATGAGGCAATGTTTGCTGAAGGCAATGTTTCTTAAATTTTGTTGAAACCCATTTGCAGAAAACAGCAACCGTTAGCTGAAATTCATAAGGAAAAGAGCGGAGGAAAGCTGAAATCAGGTAAGGGGTTTGCTGGTATTCAATATTTCAGCAAAGAATTTTTGAAGGCTGAATGTTGGTTTTGATGAATTTTTTTTGTGCTGAAACCAGTTTGCTGATTTCAGTAGAAAAAAAAACAAAAAGAAGAAAAGAGGGAGATTAGGGAGTAGAAGTGTAAAACCCGAAAATGGCGCTTTAGTCCTCGCACGCTTTTCAAAGCGCCGCGACGTACTTTAAGTGAAAATTTTGAAGTTGTCGGATTTCGACGCAAATAATTTTATAAAATAGAGCGCAAAATTCTAAGAAATTTGATGTAAAGGACTTATATTTGATTTTGCTTAATTTAAGAATTAAAATTAAGAGAAGTCTCATAATGCCAATTCTACCCCTAATGTTTATTCTAGTATGGGTTACTTAAGTGAGGGCAAATAGGTAATTAGGCCTTTCCCTTAACTCCTAAGCCTTAAGGGGACCGATTCTATTCGGTCCCCTCATTTATTTCGTTCGGCCGAAAGCACGAACAGAGGGAGAAGGCGGACGGGTAGGCGGACGGGGAGAGGAGAACGGGTGGCTTCGGCGGTGGATTCCGGCGGCCAACCTTGGGGAAAAACGTAGAGGAGACTAAGGGAAGTGAAAGGTATGCTTTAGAATCAATTTCTCTCCTCTCTTTCTCAAGATTTTTGGAAGAGATGAAATTAGGGTTTAGAGAAAACTTAGGTTTTCTTTGGGTTTTCTTTGAGAGAAGTCTAGGGAAGGTTTAGGGAGAGTTTCTAAACCATATTAAGTTGAGTTTTTGTGAATAATGAAAATTTTTGAAATTAGGGTTTGCTAAAAAACTTATCTCCCTTGTAAATGCTTTTACAATTATTGTTTTTAGTAATTTGAGGAAGGTTTTATGTGAAGACACTTATTGTTTAAGCCAAAAACTTTGAGTTAGAAATTTAGGGTTTCTCCCTAATTAAGGAATTTTGATCCCTACGATTCCAAAAAGGTTTTTAGAAAGATTCTAGAGAATTATTTACAAGTTTTCTTAATTATAGATTCCCTTAATCCAAGAAAGTCATTAATGTTTAAATTAATATTTGATTGTAGGAAGAATGTTTGCTTATTTAAGATCCATGGTTTTAAATAAACGCTAATTGAGAATGAATGGAAGTGAGAGATACCATGAATTGTGGGTGGGGTTTGATTTGAAACTTAAACAAGACATTAGGTTGATTTATGCAATTTACTTTCGTTTAAGGATTTAGGAAATTGTGAGGGAAAAAACTTTTACTTATGCATTGTTGTATGCTCTTTTAGATTTTAACTGTGGAAGGAAAGGACTCGTTCTGACAAACGAAGGGAAGGGGGCACGGATTGAGGTAGGTGGAATGAATATTCAAATGAATTTTAAACAAATTTTCCTTCAATTGCTAATTACATTGAATATGACAAGTTCCTTTATGTTTATTATGAGACTTTTATGTTTTATATTCCCTTGTAAGCTTATGGATATTTGATACGAATGCAAAGTTCTCTTTATGCAAATGTGCAACCTATGGATTTCATGCTCATTCTCTAATTATGTTTTACATGTCATTTCTCTTACATGCAAAAGTACATAAGCATGCATTTCTTTAAGGAATTACACATGTGAGTAGTCTAAGAATGAATTACATCAAGCATACCCTATGGTTATATAAATAATATATGTGTGTGCATGTTGACGCGGGAGTATCACATGGAAAAGGAGGCTCTTATGAGCCATGGAAAAGGAAGCTCTTATGAGCTATGGAAAAGGATGGTTCCTATGAACCAATGGAAAAGGAAATGGCCAAATTATGTGTACCTGATCAGTACAAGTGATACTCCTGAGACGGGTGTTATAGTTATAAATACATTAAACTATTTATGAATGTTTCATACATGTTATATACAATTGAAATTACTACTTGAGGCATGATGTTCTCTAAAGGATGAAAGGAAAGGTTATGGAAGGATTATGCATTTTGAAAGTTGAGGTGAAGGTATGTTCTTCTTTGAGTACAACTTTTTATGATTGATGATTCTTTTATTAAAATTTCCCAAGCATGCTATAGTTCTCTATCTTAATGTTAAAGTTCATTTAAATTTCCATTCTCACCTATTGAGTATAAGACTCACCCTCGTTGTGGGGATACTTTTCAGGAGGAACTAGGAAGGGGTAATGGCTGAGCAACCTCCGCGTACTTACCGTCGTAGGGAGACGACGGGCGGCAGGTTCTTTTGTATTTTTGATGTTTTGTATAGGAGGATTAGAACTAGAATGCAAAGGAAAGATTATACTTGTAGATCCTCTTATTGTATACTTTTGTACTTTTAATGTTAAATCCCTTGATTGGTGATTTTTGAATGAAAGAAAAGAGAAAATTTTTATGTTAAGAGATTGTAGTGGCTCTTTCTTCATATTGATGTTTCATTTTGGAGTTATATTAATTGTCTTGTAATGTTTCTTTTATCTTCTTTATGTCCGATCTCTGTTCCCGCCTCGCACTTGCGAGCTAACCGGGCCGGGTCGTGACAAGAAGAAAAAAATTGTGGGTTAAATGAGGAAGAGTGCTTTTGAAGTAAGCATGTAAGATTTTCTTTATATAGCTTGAATTTGTGGTAGAATGTATATAAAAGGTAAATATTTATGCTTAGGTTCTTTATAAACGAAAAAGAGGTCGGGGCTTCGAAGAACATCACCCAACTATCCTAGAGGATGAGGTGAGATACCCAAACGATACATAGGAAATAATAAGTTCTTATATTTGCAAATTCATATTTGTTATGTTATGATAGCCTTTATTCAATTTATTCTAGTTTTTTGTTGATTCATTAAGTAGTAATGATTATATTTATAACTGTGAAAAGCGAATGATATGAGAAAGTAAAAACTGTAAAATAAGTCATATATGGGGGATTGGTCCGCACAAGTAAAGGCAAATGACCTGACGAGGTAAGCCTACATGCTCGAAATTCTAAAAGTTGGGAATCCAGCCCCAACCTTGAATGAGAGATCAGCTTCAATTTTAAAAGTAGAGAATTCGGACCGGACCTTTAATTATAAAGCTGGCATTCTGCAAAAGCCTATAGTCATCATATGACTTGTCTAAAGGTATTGAACAATAATAATACAGAAAGTGATAATATGCATTTCTTATAATCAGTATGGTATGGAATTACAATATTTTTTAAATTAATTGTCAAAATGTTATTATTATTGCTTATGTATTTCATGGAGCCCAAGCTCATTAGCAGTGGTTTTACTGCATGAAAAAGGAATGAGACAGTAGGGCACTAGGCTGAAGGGGTGATTGTTCTTTTTAATGTACATATTTTGTGGGTGTGCATAGAGGTCCAAGGGATGTTTGTACAAAGACTTTTGAGGTATGTAAATAAATTTTAAAAGTTTTAATAAAACTATGTATTTCTTTAAAGTATATTTGATGTTTAATTGAGATATATTGCATGTTTCATGTTGTTAAGTATAAAGCTTGAATTATTAGGAGAGTAAATAGATTTATTTTTACCCATCTGATTCTAATAAAAGTAGCTCATAATGGGTGTTACTAAGAATGGACCTATTTAGATTTTCATTCTTTATTATACTCCAGATTGACTGTAAGGGGGGTCAAAATGGGGTGTGACACGAGCATAGTGTCTTACAAACACAAATAATTCGGGCAAAGCCCAGTGAAACTTCGGTGATCTGATTCCAATTGGGTTTGGGTCTGGCGTTCAAAACCCTTTATTAAAACATGACTCTTAGTGATGATTTATATCATGCTAATAGAGCATCTGAGAACATCAAAATAATTGGTTGTTATTGTAAGTACGAGCATAGCCTTATGGCAATATTAAGTACGAGCACAAAGATGTTATGAGCATTAATTGCTCATAACACTAACCTGAGATACAATTGAAATTTAATTATATTATGTTATAGCCATTATAATTTAACTCTATATACATTATAATTGAACTCTATATCTATCATATCAAAGTTTTAGTCCCCGTTGTTATTACTATTGTGGATGTACTTTCCCTTATCACATTTATAATATTTTGTGTAAAATTTATTATAATGGTATTTTGAAGTGTTATAATTGTTGTAGCTTTTGATTTCATTTTTATAGCTTGTTAAATCTAGAATCTCATGCAACAAGAAGGTGTTGAAAGAACATCAATATTTTGAAGTTTAATAAAAAAATAGAACAATATAAGGACAAGTATTAGAACTTAAATATAACCAACCACTAATATAACTCATACTACATGAATTAATAAAACTTAAATATATTAAATTGAAACAGTCAATAATATCATATAACCAATAATTTGATATATCATTACAAACTCAAAAGCCAACATTTCAAATCAAATACAATTATATCAAAGTTACAATTATAATAAGCCAGAGTTGGAGTATAAATTTGGTGATCACAAGCCCCATCAAACAACCCAAATGACATTATTAAAATTTCTTCATTATATAAGATTGAATGCAATTATCACCCTTCAAATATTGAAAGTCCAAGAGATAATATGCAGAATATAAAAGGAGAATCCTAGGTCCTTAAATGAACCTTCTTTGAACCATGTTCTAACGAGGTCCGAACCTCATTCAAACCATTAATTTTCTTTCCTCTTAAAGAATTCTAATATTATTTGCCGCTTCTAACTTCAACCCATCAACATAATTATCTTCATCTATGCAAGAACCTAAGAGAGAATAGGTGTTGATTCAAACCATATTCAAACAAGTTCAAACATTATTAGAGAACAGCTTCAAACCTAATTTTGCATAGCATAGTAGAACCCTAGGATCGAAACATACATTCAATCTTTGTTCGAACATGGATTAAGAACTAAATATGGTGTTCGAAGCTTGTTCGTTTCCCTTTTCGAACCTAAGGTTCTCTTACCATCTATTTCCTTCTATAACCATTGCTTGATAATTACATTCAAATTTATACAACCAAAAAAAAAAAGGATGCTAACCTCTGTCATTTGAAAGAGCACATAGTAAAACTTTACAACAAAGGATCACCCCAAGGTGAGGAAAAGCAATGTTTGGAAGACAACAATTGCAGTTAGAAAAGAGATGTACTATGTCCTTTCAGCATTGGAAATATCACTAAAGAACATATTTTATATTGAGTTATTTCATCAAAACACATGCATTTTTCCCGAATTAACAAATTACGAGGATATTTGACCTATTACATGTGAAAGTCGGAAATTGGTCCATTCGAGCTAATCTCAAGAAATCTTCTATTATGAGATAATATAAAATCAAATTTCCCAATTTAAATTAATAAACTGATGTGATTTGGATAGACTTTACAAGTGGGTCTAATCACACTCTAGGTTTGTGTGTAGGGTGTAAACGAGTTGTGTTAAACTCGACTCATGCCTAACTCAAGCTCAACACGCTCGCACAAGGTCATGCTCAAACTTAGCCCGAGCTCTGGTCAAGCTTATAGACTGCACTTGAGCTCGGATTGCCAAGGAACAATAGATTTGAGCTTAACTCATGAGCTCAAGCCAAAATTGCTACACGCTAGAGAAGGCGTCGAAGGAGCTGCAAAGTTCATTGATCGACCCAGACCAATGGTTTTTTATGTGGAAGAGGAATTCGTTGGAAAAGGCATTATCAAGACCAATTGCTCATGATGAATAAAAAGAGTTTGATGGAGATTGCATCGACTGAAGTTTGTTGGAGAAGGCATCGTTGAGAGTTGGGACAAGCGATGCATGATGAAAAAGTGGGCTTTGTAGGAAATCGTATCAACAGGAATTCACTAGAGAAGTATCGTCGAAATTAACGTGTGATGAAGAAGAGGAGTTCATGAGACGGGATTGAGGAGTTCATAAGCCTAGGGATCGAGTTCACTACACCAACAATGTTGATTTAAATTACAAGACGAAGAAAGAATCAATATTAAGGCTTTAAAAGTAATTCAAGCTTGCTCGCGAGCTAACAAGTCGAGTCTTATTGAGCTCAAGCTCAAGATTTTATAATATATGACTCAAATCCAAGCTAGTGCTTGTGGCTCAATAAGCTCAAGTCTTGAGCTCTTTAACGAGCCAAGTTTAAGCTGGCTATTCTCACAACTCTATTTGGGTTTATGTGCCACATCAAATCCAATAGGAGAAAAGAATTCTACTTAAAAAAGGCAAATTTATGGTACTCTTCTTCAAGTACATATAGTGTCATCTTCATCCATTTTCCATTATGTTATCTAATAATATTTGGCATAAGGTTGATTATCACAATGAACCAAGGATTTGTGTACTTCAGAAGCACCTATGATGATTTCATCAAAATAATGTCTTCAATATGTGGTGACTAAAAATGGAAGCACGAGGATAGCAATATTACTTACAAAAATAGAAGCCTTGCCTTGAAAAAAAATATTCATAGGTACTAAAGGCTCGAAGATACAAGGCAAAAATTTATTCTAAAGGAAAATCAATTAAATAAGTATTTGAACGTAATTTTCTAAGAATTCCACAAGAACAAGAAGCTTTTGTGGGCTTTCTAAGTGTTTGTGATGTAAAACAATATGATCTAATTCTAACAAATACAAAACGGGTTAGAATCTTGTAATGTTAGATCGATGTAAAGTTTATGTATATGCTTTTGGAAAAGATGCGAATAATGAGAAATAGAGGATATCTAGGGTACATATGATAAATAGATTTATAAGATAATTTCTAAGTAGTGTGATGTACATAACCAAACAGATGTTTTAATTCAATATTTTTTAATAATGTAAAGCTCATGTTTGTATCCATAAATTTTTAAAGTATAAATTTTAGCTCTATAATAATAGAGAATATCCATATTATAAATTCAAGGGCAACATACGATAACATGAGGAACAACCACGAGCGGTATGTCACATCTCACATCAAAATAACCACCTTACTTAATATATACAAGACATTGGCAAAAATGGATGTCTTCCTACACATGCAACATTAAAAGAACATAAATTTAAAAGCACATGCTAATAGACGAAGCCCCTCGTATGATATTAATTGGGTGTTCTATTGTACTTGTATATTTATGACTCTAATCGTGCCACCAAAGAATGCATGAGATGCACCCCGCTTGTGCCAACAGATAATAAATTGACTTGTGGTGCACTAGGTACATTATTTTCATTTAGAATAGTAGTTGTATGAGCTACACCCCACTTGTGCTGAAGGGGGATAAAGTGACAACTTAAGTTTACAATAGGCTACCATTACAAGCTCCTGGAAGGAATGTAAAGTTATGTTTTTAATGTAAAAGCTTTGTCAACCTAAGCTATGAACCATGATAATGTCAATGATACTCAAATGCCAATATTTTGCTTGAGACATCAAATGCTATGACAACTGCTTTAGCCACTCTACAATCTAATCCATGATCCTGACTTTTATTTCAAATGGCACGCTTATGAATAAACTTTTTAGTCGTTACTCAATTAAAATGCTTAGTGATTAGCATGCAGATTTTTTTCCTATTACACTTATTGCTATTTAGAATTAAGATATATACAAATAAGTTATGTAGTCCCTTCCAATGGGGAATTTCAAGCAACACGGCCATAATTGAGGTTCAGCTCGTCAACTCCAGCCCACGCAAGGAGAACGATTAGACTTAAAATGTGGGACTTAAGATCTTGCCCTATAGCAAGGTGATTCTCTCAAGAATATCTTGTGAAATCGAGAGCTTGAATTTGCACATAATGGATAGTTTGTGAATTTTCAAAATAGTGGCTAGTTTTCTAAAAAAGAGTATACACGATTCTAAGAGCCAAGTTAATACCAGTTTTCTCTTATTTTAAATTTATGCGGCATTCTCATAATTTTTGTTCAAGCTTTGACACATGCATACAAATTAGTTTTTGAATGAGTTTGCAAATTTAAAAAGATTACAAAACGTTGTAAAGTAATTGCACAATTTTTAAATGAGATAATTATTATTTAAACATATTTATTAGCCCGTGTAGCATTTTCAAACTTTATCTTAAAATATTCAACATGCTTGTATAAACACGAGCAAATAAATTTAATAACAACAATTTAATGTGTCATGCACGCTTTTTTATGCCTTTTTACATTTTCAATACATTCGCATATTACACTTACGTGCTTTTTGATGCACAAACAAAACTCACTTGCATGTTTTTTTTTTTTTTTGCATTCAAACAATATACTTGCATATTTTCCAATGTATTTGCACATTTTTTTGAATGCTTATATAATGCACTTACACACTTTCCAATGCATATGCACAGTGTTCTAGCACACTCTTTAATGCATTTATTTGATGAGTTTGTGTTTTATAGAAAGATGGCAATTCTTGAAATAGTAGCATGCTTCTCTAGGATGATATACACTTGTTGAAACAATTGCACAGTTATCAAGGTAATTGCATGCTTATCAAGGCGCCTACATGTTCTCAGATGCATCACGCTTAAATTTGACAATCATATTGCAATGCATGCATGATTTAAATACATATGGTTTTTAATTATTTGTGTAAATGTTTGCCATCCAAATGCTTAATTATGTCGCCTGGTAGGAGTAGAGCCCCTTTGCCTTTAGCGCCAACTCCTTCAGGCTCCTCCAACTCAGCCTTAACCTTGGCGAGTTCTCCCTGCATAACCTTAACCTCAACCATTGAGGTGAACTTTGGGATCCGCTCCGTTCCCAAGAGCTCCCGAGCATCCTTGAGGTTTCACCCCAAATTGATCATCTTCCCGAGAGCGGGTCGATGGTGGCAAGCAAGGAAGTAGGTTGTCTGCCATGATTGCACTATAGCATTCATCGCGAAGAAGCCAACCTCATCAATCAAGAGCGGCATCAAATACTCCTCAATAATCTTGGAGAATACGGCATGACCATTATCAAAGTTCTTTTACGGGATTTGACCCACTCCGACTTTCTCAGAGGAGCCAATGTCCACGAAAGGCGAGTAGTTGGGCTTCCACATATTTGTCACTACCCACCTCAATGGGTTCAACGGCGACCTCCTTCCCCCTACTTGGTGCCACTTCTAGCACAAGGGGAGCACTCTCCTTCTCGGCCCTCTCCTTGGCCGCCTCCTCGTTGATACTAACTCCTCTTGCGGGAGGAGGCACCCTCAATCTCTTGGCGGTCTGGGAAGTCATTGCCTCCTTGGACTTTGCGGGAGGATGTTGTTCCTTGGGCGACTCAAGCTTCCTATAAGTCATCTCCTCCTTGGACTCAACGAGGAATCGCTGCTCTTTAAGAGTTGCAAGCCTCTTTGGGACCGCCACCTTAAGACAATTGAGCACCCCCTACATCAACCTAGTCCTCTTGGGAGGCTGCCCCTTCTCCAACGTAGAGGATTCGACGGGGACCGACCCCTCCTGTCGTCCAGGCACTTCAACACTAAGAGGTCGGTGGGGAAGTTGCAGCCAAGCACACTCGTTGTATATAAAAAGCGAATCCAACAGTTAGAAAAATTTTCAAAAAATCACAATCTAAAAGAGCATTCATCATATATATTTTCATATATTTTTTTGTCAAGCGACATGATGTAGAACAATTAATGAGTAGCCTTTGATCTTCATCAATTGAAAACTCTTTATCTAAGAAGCTTAAGTTAATTAATCCCGCAATGCAGGATTATTTTACCCAAATTAATGATAGTAGGCTCTGTCCTGCTGGTATGGAATATGCATACATTTCCTACCAAAATAAATAAATAAATACTTTTCACTGGAAGGGCTTCAAATCTAGACCAGGATCGTGAATCTTCATCTCCACCTTTGAAACTATTTATGATTCAAAAAAAAAAAAAAAAAACTCGAATCCAACGATTAATCTGTTTATCAAGCATATTCATAAAAATCTATTAATACAGTACAGACGATGTGCTGCAATGATTCCTACAATGGGTTGCTTCAAGTGAATGAAATTTAGTATGATCCTAACTTTGCATTTAGCATAAGTTTTCTTACTAATTTTATCTATCGCATCGTGTATCATACATGACATTTCTTAGTCCTTACAAACTGAACTAATTAAGCATGCAAAAAGATTGAGACCAAAAAATGCACATAGTGGATGAACGGTACCCTCATTAGACGTGACAGAACCAACAGCGCTTCCTGGAGAAGATAAATCGATATCCCTTACGAACCTGAACCGCGCAACATTCTTCCCTTCGTCATCAGGGGCGGACTCCACGGAATCATCGCCCTGAGATTGAAGCCCTCTGAAACCTACCGTCCCCTCACTGTCCGAATGTCCGAAACCTTCGCTGGGAGCCGGAGTTGAGTTTGCCGGGCTCTCGGACTCGTCATCACGTTTGAAAACGTGGACGGTAGTCTC
This sequence comes from Dendrobium officinale, assembly GCA_019514585.1. Lineage (NCBI taxonomy): Eukaryota > Viridiplantae > Streptophyta > Magnoliopsida > Asparagales > Orchidaceae > Dendrobium > Dendrobium officinale. Next base: position 17,358,496 of record CM033685.1, read on the forward strand.
TGCGAAGCTGACTCGCCTCGACTTCTTCCTCCTCGTGCAAGTGTCCTCCTCCAATTCGCCGGCACTCCGCTGCAGCTTATCCTTGGGCGACATGGATCACGGCACGGTTCTCTGGAAGGTAACCAGAATACAACTTTAGGGTTCGCTCCTCGGACTGCACTAGTGAACCATTGGAGGGAAATTTTGGAATTCGGAACTAGGCTTTTGAATTCTTTCTGGCTGAGATCAAGCGTGGGCCGACCCGATGATATTCGTGGCTTTCTATACCCGAATTCTTGCATGAGCCCACTAAATTCTCCACATCGTTTATAAATAAAAAATTTCATTTTATATATATCATGCTATTAATAATTGAACAAATGTATCCACCATATGTTTATTTAGAAAAAAAAATTATAATTCCCCCAAAAAAAAAAGAAAATAAATTATCAAATATTATTTTGGTTGAAATAGTTTTGCAAACAAAAATATGAGTTATAATCTTCAAGAAAAAAATGCAAATATCCGTGCAAGATATTCCCTCAAGGCTCAAGCACCTTCATTCCAAACATCAAATATAATCATTGTCGCTCGAGCAACATCTACATGAACAATCAGCCATAGTTAAGTAGAAGGTCAAGATGTGATGTCAAGGATTGCACATGTACTTCCCAAAAATAAATTAAAATTTGTGCATTTTGATGTTTAAAATTCAACATAATTGAATCCCATTGAATTTAATTTTATAACTTCTATTAAGTCAATGTCTAATTAAGTAAATAACTACCACTTTGTAATTAAATATTCAAAAAATTTCAAAAAAAAACCATCGCGTACTAACTTGATCAATCAAATCAAGCCAAACTTGATTGATCAACCATTTCTAGCAAGGAGAGACTGAACAAATAAGACATGTGAAATCCGATGGAGATTGCAAGTGTGGAGACATATTTGCAATCAAACATATATTGTGATCATTATGAGATATACATGATTGGATGAAGACTATTATCATAATGGGGTACACATGATCAAATAGATAACACAATTATGATATGTCTCATGTAATCAGATGAACCATCATAATAATCGATTCACGGGGAGACATACGATCGAATAAAAATAATGATTTCAAAGGGGCGTGTGTGATCAAGCTTATATCGCAATCGCGATGGAGTGCATGGGATTAAAGGACACACCATAGGTATGATATGGCACACACTATGTAATGTCAAAAATCTGCTCCAGGATCGTCCCAGGACGATCAGTTGTAATTTTGCTCCAGAATTTATCCAGTTTTGCTCCAGGTGATTTTCTGTACATATCGTCCAGGCCGATTTGGACATCGTCCAGGCCGATCGGCACTGTAGAAAATGTCGGCCTGAGAATAGTTATGGGAACCGTCCAGGACGATCCAATTTGGTCTGATCGTCCTGGGACGATCTGGCGATCGGCCGGGCCGATCTGTGTATTATAAAGCTGATTTCAGACGTTTTGAAGAGAGAGAAAAATCAGAAAATAAAAATAAAATATCTGAGGAGAGAGAAAGTCGAGAGAAATTTGGGAAAACTTGATTTTCGGACGACGCGGAGCCGTTTTCGTCCGAAGAGACTGTTCAGAATATTGTTGTACGCAAGGTAAGGCACATTCCGCCTTTCTCAACTTTTAGAACCGTCGAGTTTGGCGGTATTTTATGTCCGGATTTCGTTTCCGTTACTGTTTTTCGTCCGTATCTTTTGATCGGTTCAGTTTTTACCGCGTAACTTTCTGTATATTATTGACGTGCCGAGTGTGCACATTTTGGTTATTTTCCGAAGATTTTTGTCCGGGTATTTTTGATTCGGCGGAGTTTTTCGTAGACTACATTTTTCTGTGAAATTGTAAATTCTCTGTGCAGTAGAATAAAGGTTCTGGAATGTGATTATCTATATTCTGTACGAATTTGGTAAATTTTCTTTGCAGGAAATTTCGTGTAAATTCTGTCTACTGCCGTTGTGCTGCCCGATTTTTGTCTGATTTCTGAATTGCCCGGATTTCTTCTAAATTGAAATACTATGTGTATAAGCTATAAAAAGGGAGCTATAAGGGGCCTGGATCCTATGAGATTCAGTTAGTGTCTGGGGAAATTTTAGTTGAGCTCAAATTGGAGAAATATCTGTTATATTCCGGATCCGTGAATTCTATTATTCTGGTGCTGTGAGCACATTTAGCTTAGCTATTAATTATTCAGCGAATTTCTGGTTCCGTGAGCACAAGGGAGACATAAGGGTCAGAATCCGTAGTGATTCTGTTTAGTTTAGTTTAGCTATTAAATATAAATCTGATATCTGATTTCCGAAGCTGTTCTGTTGATATCTGAGTTCCGTATCTGCTTTGTTGATATCTGTTCTGTCGATATGATCTGAAATTCTGATTTCTGCTTCTGTTGATGTGATATGTCTGATTCTGTTCTGTATTACGACTTCTGTTTCCGTACAATTCTGTTCTGATATTATCTGAATTTCTGATTTCTGTACGATTCTGACTCTGTTGATTTAATCCGTTCTGATTCTGATGTGTACAACATCTGATTCTGATGTGATATGTCCATATCTATTCTGATTTGTTCTGTTTCGTTCTGATATGTCCGTTTTGATATCTGTATGATTATGTTCCGATTTTTGTTCGGATTTCTGTCTGATGAGTCTGGTTTTGGATTCTGAGAGTTTTGATTGGAGGTTTGTTGCTTTGCTGAGCTGTTGAGCTCACTCTTGTTTTCTGGTGGTTTTTAGGTTCTGGGAAAGGGAAGGAAGTCCAGGAGTAGATTTCTGAGTTCTGATCCGTATAGGTATTGTTTGTACCTTTTAATTTTTGTACAGTCATGGCTTTTCTGTTCTGTCTTTCTTTCTGTTCAAAAGCCATGTACTGTATTTGTAGATGATTGTTTTGAGGAAAAGAAAGAAAAAATATAGATGTTTTGTTCCGCTGCATTTGGTGACTTATAGTAGCTCTGTTGTTCTGTGTTGGTGTGTCTGTTGAGTTAATTATTTGGAAGATTCAGTTCAGTAACCAAATTCCAAAGCCAGATCCTGGATAAAGAGGTTTGGTCGCGGTCCGGCTCGGGCGGGATCCGTCCCCATCGGGTCGGGTCGTGACACACTATTATGGTCACAGATGGGTCCTGTCACACCCCCGTCGCCAACCCTCAAAGAAAATTTCATTGAACTCAATGGTAGAGTGCGAGCTAAATAAAATTTACAACTTCATTTCAAAACATTGGAAATATGATATTTCAATAATTTGTATTCACCAATAAATCATAAGAGCATCTAAACCCAAATATATTCTAAATGCCAAATATAAAAGAAATTCAACTATACAACCAAATCAATTCAATAACTCTAACCTCAAATACCTATCATAGATGAACCTAATGCATTAACCTATAAGTTCCTCCAGTAGCAACACAACTAGCAACATAAAATTATAAAATAATAGGTGTGAGTTTCCAAGAAATAAACCCAACAGGTAAAATCCTACTAAGTAAAACATAAACGGCAAGGCATAAGCATAAATATGAGCAAAATGAGGAATATAAGTGAAAAATAAGCAATGGACTACAATAGCATTCAAACAATGTATATGGCATGAGATTTTGAACATATAATTCACTTGTTAAAGTTTCTTATATAATAGAAATTCAAAGGAAATATATGTTCCAACTAATAACTCATTGCATTCGAATGTAAACACATTCACTTACAAGTATGTAATATCTATGCATCCATCAATTACTCATTAGTTTTTTTTTTTTTTTTTTTCTGTGTATCAGTATGTAAACATTTAAAGTTGTTTTAATATGATACCTTGCCAAGAAAATTAAGCACCAATTCCAAAGAAGTATAATGATTTCTTATTGAGTCGTCACTTTGAGAACCGTTGGTATCTAAAAGGGTTAAATATTGACATTTGCATTCATCAAATACACAACCCTGTATTATATGCATATTGTATTTCAATAATAATGCTTAACATAATTAAACTCATTTATAGGCATCACAAAATTCATGAATTATACGAGCAATAATTATACACAATAATTAGAATAAAATGCATGAGCTATCTATAAAATCATGCAACAAGTAAAATGGTAGAGTTAACTATCATATAATGTCAAAATAGTCACTTTAAATACTATGAATGGAAAAGCGTGTATTACATTTACTATCAGTAAGTAAAACATACACACAAGCAGCAAGAGAAGTGGCCCTCGCAATGAATTGTATGTTTATCATCTACTCAGTAAATAATTACCCACAAGACTGAATTCATAAGTAGTTGAACATTTCGATCTTGATTTCAATTTTTCTCTCTTCAACATTTTCTGCTCCACAATCCTAGATTAAAAAGAATCTAAATAACTCAAATATTTAATACATTGCACAATATTTTTAGCAGCCAAAATAATTAAGTTAATTATATTTAACAAATTAAGTATTTTCATGGAATACGTTTATCTTTAATGCTTTATGGCTTCCATCATTCTAGTCTCTAGATATACCCCTAACCATAAGTTAACCCATCATAATTAAGTCTTTTTTTTATGAAAAAAAAAACTAAAATCTACCTCCACTTATATAAAAAAAACACATTAATGGTTTGTATCATAATCATCAGATATTGCTATATGCCACCTAGTATACCTCGATGATCTCATAATTTAATAATCACTTTAATTACTAAATCATATGCATAATATTCATTCTTTATTTATGAGTTTAAATGGTATCTAATAGTAATAATAATAATAATCCACGGTTGCAACTAGAACAAAATTCATTTAGTTGTAATTTTAACAAATTTATGAGGAACATAAAAGCTATTGATTCAAATAGAATTCAAAATAATAATACTAATAAATAAATTATAAGTTAACTAAGTTGGCAAATCTTTATATTACCCAAATTCTAAATCAATTTATATCATAACTTAGCATTGGGAAACATGAATTCAATTTAATGTTGTAGGTAAATCAAATTATGATACCTAACATTACTACAAAAAGTATAAAAGTAGGAAATTTGAGTTAGGGTTTACCCAAATCAAATTCGATGAAGAAGATAAAGGTCTAAAAGAGGAAAAAGAAAAGGATGAGATCTTCTTCCTTCTTCCCCCTTTTCCATTCCCGGCTCCTTCCCTATGGTTTTCGACAGCAAGAGCTAACTCAAGGATTTGCAGCCGACAGAGGAGCTATTGGTCTTGCCTCCTCTTCATATGGCTTGTTGGGTTGTCAAAGCCACCAATCAGCCTTCTATATGTCCCACTCATTGGCTCGACTGCATCCTCTCTGCTCTTCTTCTTGCCACAACTCTCCCTCCCTCTCACGAGATCCTTTATTGATTTTAAAAACCTCCATTATGGATTGCACAAAAAAATGTAAGGCAACAATGCTGAGAACCAGCTATAAATAGTTGTGTTGAACATGTATGATTCAAACAAAATAGGTTATTACAGGTTCACACGATAAAACATAGAGTGTTCTCATAATGAGATGGGTATAATCGAATGGTGATGGCTACAATGACCATATGCACATCATTGGATTGACATTGTACTCACAATGAGATGCATGTGATGAAAAAGAAAGTAGTCAATATATCATATCAATGTTTGTTATAATTATTTTGGTTGAAATGATATGCATTGAATCTAGTATACGTGCTAAGATCAAGCAAGTTGATACATAAATACTTCCATATATTAAATATAATATGTGTGTTGGAACTAATTGTGTCTACACATTAGGACTTCACTTAGGACTAATATATATGCTATAATGAGTGAACAAAAGGATGTGGATGACAATGATGCGGGAATTCACTTTGGGTTTAGTGTTTCACTAGATCATGTGAAAATGAAGTATGTCAAAATGATTAGGATGTGGCCTAAAATTATACAACTTGTCTACACATATAGACTACACTTAGCTCTTATACAGTTGGCCTCTCAAACATGATGAATATGATTTAATTCAAATAAGATTTTGTTGACCTCATTTTTTTATATGAAGTCATCAGGACCTACCTAGGCTCCCTCTTAGTGACACGATGGTTGGCAAGTGTCCACTTGTCAATCACATAGGTCCTAGTAAAATTCCAATCCATTCCTTAATCAAATTCCAACCCAATTTCTAATTCAATTTCCAGTTCATTTTTCAACACTAGACTCCAGTCCAGCCCTCAATCAAGTTTCAATCCTATCCAACCAATCTTAATCATTTATGTGATTGTGATTGACGTGGATAATTCAAACTCGAAATCCACCTCAAATCCATACTCCATGTCAAAATCCAGGGTTAAAGGCTTATGTCCTAAAACTCTCTTTGGGTGTTTTTTTTAATATACTTGAAACTCATTCTAATGAGATCTAATTCATGATCATATATCAGTTGCATGTTGATTGGGCATGTCCCTAGAGTCAACCCTACAAATTTGAGCATAATCTAAGGCCTCTAGCCTCGAGAACTAATTGATTTTCAAATGTTGTAAAACATTCAAATATTTATAGCCTATGCCACTGGATTCCCTACCCTGTGATTGTATTCACATCATTGTTTTTACATTGTAGTCACAATGAGACGCACGTGTTGAAAAAGAGAGCAGTCAATATATCATATCAATGTTTGTTGTAATTATTTTGGTTGAAATGATATGCATTGAATATAGTATACATGCTAAGATCAAGAAAGTTGATACATAAATACTTCCATATATTAAATATAGTATGTGTGTTGGAACTAATTGTGTCTACACTTAGGACTAATATATATGCTATAATGAGTGAACAAAAGGATGTGGATGACAATGATACGGGAATTCACTTTGGGTTTAGTGTTTCACTAAATCATGTGAAAATGAAGTATATCAAGATGATTAGGATGTGGCCTAAAATTATACAACTTGTCTACATATATAGACTACACTTAGCTCTTATACAATTCGCATCTCAAACATGATGAATATGATTTAATTCAAATAAGATTTTGTTGACCTCGATCATTTTTATATGAAGTCATCATGTCCTACATAGGCTCCCTCTTAGTGTCACGATGGTTGGCAAGTGTCCACTTGTAAATTACATAGGTCCTAGTAAAATTCCAATCCATTCCTTAATCAAATTCCAACCCAATTTCTAATTCCATTTCCAAATCATTTTTCAACACTAGACTCCAGTCCAGCCCTCAATCAAGTTTCAATCATATCCAACCAATCTTAATCATTTATGTGATTGTGATTGATGTGGATAATTCAAACTCGAAATCCACCTCAAATCCAGACTCCATGTCAAAATCCAGGGTTAAAGGCTTATGTCCTAAAACTCTCTTTGGGTGTTTTTTCAGTATACTTGAAACTCATTCTAATGACAACTAATTCATGATATATCAGTTGCATGTTGATTGGGCATGTCCCTAGGGTCAACCCTATAAATATGAGCATAATCTAAGGCCTCTAGCCTCAGAAACTAATTAATTTTTAAAGGTTGTAAAACCTTCAAATATTTATAGCCAATGCCACTGGATCCTCCACCCTATAAAAGTTAACCTTGGGGCCTTTTACAGAACCCTGACCATGTCAATGACTTTTATTATGGCATGTTAACTAGTAAACTATATTTTGATGGACCCAATTTGACTATGAGTTGATTATGGGTCAAAATGACCAAAATGCTCTTTAAGAGAAAATTTGAAATTTTCTCCATAACTCAATATGGTCTGATCATATCAAAACTTGGAATCTTCTATGATGTGTCCTAAACATCTTTAGGGACATATTGAACTCAAACCTAGACTTTGGTGTGACATGGTTGACCAAAATGTCCCTTAAGGGTCCAAAAGGCCAGTTCAATCTAAATGACCTATCTAATGTAATAAACCACACCCAATAGTCTTCATTGATCAAAAGAAATTTGTTGAGCCAAGACTCAACCCCTGGTCTGACCTCGTTGACCAAGTCACCTTGATTGACAAGATAAACCATTAACCCTTCTTCATGTTTAATCCAGCTTTAATTCAACCCTAAATCTATTAAAATCATTTTGAACACCTCCCTAGTTATTTGAACTTGATTGGATGCTTTGGCCTAGTTAACAATCTACCTAGTCCACAAAGTCCAACTTTGGTCAAACCTGACCCATTTAAGTACTCAAATCATCCCATTTAACCAAATCAACCTCTTCAACCCCTCATCCCCACTCCAATCCATGACTCAAGTATATTTAAACCTTTGGAGAGCCAACTCTTGATGAGTTTGACCAAGTCAACTCATTAGGCTTGGTCAAATTGCCATACTCTTGGTCAAACCCTCATATGTATCTAATCAAGCCTTTGAGAGTTAACTCAAATAACTTCTCGCATTCTCTTTATGCCACTTTAACTACCTTGACCTTGTTGGCTGGTCAAACTAGTCAACAAGCATTTCAAACCTCTTTTAAAGTGGTCAACTCTTCCTCCAAATTTCAACTGCATTGCTTCAAGGTCTTGGAGTTCACTCAACCAGCAACCAAAATACCACTCCTTGTCCACCTCAGCCCTTGACTAGTTGACTGGTCAAACTAATCAACTCAAGCTCAAATCCTCTTAAATTTTTAAAACACCCTCTCACATTCATCTCCCTTTCAAAACACCTAGTTTGAATTGCCCAAATGAGAGCCAAAGCTCTCTTAGGAGCTCTCTAACCCAGCTAATAACTTGGTTTAGCTTAAAGAGGAAAAGTGTGGTCCCCCATCTCCAAAATCCTTCAATGACCAAGAGGCTTAGCCCAACCTTTCCTCTGTTTTATAACCACCTGAGACAGATGTAGAGCATTTAATGAAGGCCCTTGATGCATCACAACCTTCCATTTCAAACTCTAACTCTAAGACATTCCAACAGGTCCAATTATCCTCATTTCATCATCATTCAGTCCATAAAGCTCCATTTTCCTTTCCCTTATTTTGTTTCAATTCTCTAGCAACTCCCCTTCGCTTCCCCAGCTAAAATCCACCGGCCAACAACTGTCGTCGATGAGTTTCTGACGAGAAGAGTCACCAACCTGTTTGGCTCATGATCCAGTCGTTACTAACCATTTATTCCTTCTAGAAGATCATCCTAGGACAATCTGCAAGCTCAGCAAGCCATTGAACATAAAAAACCATCAATTCAATCATGGTAAATCCTCAACCCTATCTCTTACGTCTAAGATTTACTTTGCTTTGCGTGTGATTGGTTTTTAAGCATAAAAAAACACTATGTTATCTTATTTAGATGCATTTTATAATTTTTTAAAGTTTCATGCCATTTAATCTACCCTAGGTAATATTTAGAAAGCTTTCCTAGTATAGGTAAGATGAAATCACAACCATGCATTTCTTTTATTTTGATAAAACAACTATGATTTTGCTCCTAATTGTACAGAATCGTATTGCACAATCTCCAGATATATGCATGCTTCTTTTTGTTAACGCATGTTTTTTTGGTGAATACAAAACGTGTCTTCCTATCCCTTCATTAAGTCTCATGTTGCTGTGGTGTGTCACCTTTCGGACCCGGGGTGTGGGAGTTGATAACTATAATACAAATAACCCTACTTATAGCAATAGCTATGCATTCAATGAGCTACCTCACATCCATCTAATTAATAATTAATTATAAGACAAAGAGGATTGACTGATAAAGATTATCCATATTATGTTTAAGAGCAAGATTTAACTCTTCCTCATCTTTCCTCCATGATCAGAATCAATTGTGCATATCAGGCACAAATGTCACTTAACTCCGATGGGTTTCTTATGATTTGATTTTAAAATGGCAAGCTCAATACTCAGTAGGATCGATTCAACTAAATCGGTCCAGCACAACAGCGAAGAGGCATCAAAGAGGGAGAGCAAGTGATTAAGCGGGCTAGTTGATCGAGCAATGGGTGGGTTACCGTAAATAAGCACACAAGCAATATAAGTGAAGTAGCAACAATGAGGAAGTGTGGCTGGCGTGAATGGGAAATTAGACACAACTCATTATGCCAGGAAAACTGAATTCGCTTAGTTTGGATGAGTAGAAGGCCAAGGGAGAGAGGGAAGCTCCCTCGTGCTCAATGAAGGAGAAATAAGAAGACAAAGGTGAAGGAGGAGTTTATGCTTGACCGATAGGAAGAAAGAGAAGAAAGTAATTGGGTGTTCATTTCCTGCTCAACTGAAATAAAGAAAAAGAGGAGTTTGCAAGCTTTTGTATAAAAAATAGAAGAACTAAAGTTATTATTTACATTTTGATTGAATCAACTGTGGTACAATTATTTGATGGTAAAAAGCTCAATAGATGAATTCTTGACTTAATGAGAAGGAAGATAAATTGAGGTACTTAATGCAATTTATTTATACCTAACTTTGTCTATTTCATGGAATGTGATAGGTAATGCAAGTAAAAATATGGATTAATAACTTAAGATGTTCAATGTTGTCTTAAGTGACACTTGACATGTCTAATATTGTCTTTGACGACATTCTATGCAACCTACATTACATTTGATGAAGTTTAAGGCATTCAACATTATTTTCAGTGATGTTTAAGTTTAACTCTTTTAGAAAATTTTTAATAGCACTTAATACAAATAAATATTATTTTATACAATGACATAATAAAGCCATTCAATGGAGAAAAAATATTGAAAACAAGTAAAGGTCCTCTAGACAAATTTATGCAAGTTAAATATATTGATAGAGATTTAATTAGAAGTTAATAAAAATATATTTCTAGAATAGATATGTTTATTTACGTAGTTATGTTATTGATTTTAGGTGGTCCGCTAAAAAAAGTCATATAGAACTCAAGAAATTTGGAACTATTTCAGCACACGAGAAGAAGTTTATTATTTTCCTTTATTATCCATTGAAAGTATTTTATTTTCATTTCCATGATAACTATTTGACATCAATGATAAAGGCAACAAAATGTTATTCTTTATTTTTTTAGAATCTCTCACGATCCTATCTCCTAATGGATATATATTCTTAGAATATAGATTTATCATGCTTCTTGCGTATAAAACATTGAGCATAGGTTGTAGTAGCTTGCACCCTGATCACGAGTTGCAACCAGTAAATATTCACATGATAGGCCCATTGCATAAAAATTTCATCATGGTCATGCTTCCTTATTCAAATTTACCTCACCATTAAAATCACTTTCAAGGACATGCAATCAAATTGGATAATGAGATAAACAACTAATATTTGAGCCTTGGCCATGATCTTTCCTAATGCTTTTCAATCTGTTTTGACAAAATAAATTGAACATTTAGTATGATGGTTCATCTTTAAAAGAGACTTTTTTTTGTCAGACTTAAGAACTATATCAAAATGATCATTTATAAGTGCACATTGTTTTAGTAATATTATTAAAGATTTTTTTTTTAAACCAACTAACATTAAATTGTACTAGTTCCCATAGAAAAGTAGATGCCTGCCTCTCGAAGCTAACTTTATTCTTATTGTTGAATCACTCATTTCAATTTTATCAAAATTAACCCCTTACAAACTATGTACGTCAAGTAACATTTTCATAATTGTACTCATTTTAAACTTTAAGATGATATTCATCCCTATGTGATAAGTATAAGAACTATGATGCATGCTTAATTAAAATTATTATAAATAAGCATTGATAATATTATTATGTTGAACACTGAGTTTTCAACTAAGCCTATTAACTCTCTTAATATAATCATATAAAATATCAACGAGTCATTATTTTCTAACCCAACTAATACAAATTGTACTTTATAAATATTAGTTTTTGTGTCTCTCACCTGCGACAAAGTGCCGAAGCGGAGCCGATCAGAGGTAGAACACCCAAAGGAGATCCGCAAGAGGGTTAGAAACACACAATTCCAATGGAACAGTAATTAGCATGAAGTATATTTTTCATATGTTCTCTGTTGTGTCTCTTGAGTATATATGCCTGCCTAGTAACTAACTTCCTATTAAAAGAGGGAAAATTAAAAAGGCTGAGGAAAGCACGTGCATAACAGAAAGGGAAAAACAACTATGATATTGCGGCAGTGGAGTAGCAACAGCTAGTACTGCTCACGTGGATGAGACATTCCCATAAGGTCTCCCCTTCTTCAGAAGAGCCGGTCTCCGATGATGATAAGTGAGTGTTGTCGTCATCAGGAGGATGATAAGGGTGGATATCACTTACATTGAAGGTATGTAAAGTTTGAATGTGAGCCGGCAAGTCGATAATGTAGGCGTTATCATTGATCTTCCTCAAAATGGCAAAGGGTCCGATTTTGCGTGGACTAAGCTTGTTGTAGGTACTTGGAGAGAATCGTTCCTTCCGGACGCGGAGCATCACTAAATCGCCGGGATTAAAGACTTTCCTCCTACGATGCACATCTGTCGCCTGTGTATATTTCAAATTAGATTCTTCCAGTTTAGCATGTACCTCTTCTACAATGTTTTGGAACTATTTAGCTGATTGAGCGGTGGGGGTACTTCGTCATTTTGGGAGAATGGCCACATCCATTAGATGATTTGGAATCTTTGTATAAATAATACTGAAGGGGCTGCATCCAGTCGACCTATTCGGTATAGAATTGAAAGCAAACTCTGCTTGACTGAGCATATCTTCTCACTTCTTCGGATGTTCTTGGACTATACATCGCAACATGTTGCCCAGCATTCTATTAACAACCTTCGTCTGTCCATCGGTTTGAGGATGGTAAGTTGAGCTCAATTTGGGATATGTCCGCAGACGTTTCCAAAGTTCACGCTAGAAATGGCTTACGAACTTAATGTCGCGATCGAAGGTAATGCTGCGTGGTATCCTGTGGTGGCGTATGATTTCTTTAAAAAACAGCTTAGCCACATGAATGACATCAAACGTTTTCTTGCACAGCACGAAGTGAGCCATCTTGGAGAACCTGTCAACAACCACCATGATAGAATCAACTTCGTTTTTAGTCCGAGGTAGGCCTAGAACGAAGTTGATGCTTAGGTCCTCCCAAATGTAATCCGGTGTCGGGAGTGGAGAGTATAGACCAATGTTATGGGCAGTTCCTTTGTAAGTTTGACACATAGAGCACTTCTCGATGAACCGTGAGACGTATCGAGCTAGTTCAGGCCAAAAGAAATGATCTTGAAGCTGAGCCAATGTCTTCTCACATCCCAAGTGATCAGCAAGGCCTCCAGAGTGAAATTCTTTTATAAGGAACTGTCGCCATGATGAATTCAAAATACATAGACAATTGGCTTTAAACAAGAATCCATGCCGTATATTATAGTCATCGTTGGGTTGTCCGTTTGTACACCTTTCCCAGGGCTGAGCGAAATATGTATCCACAGCATACATGCTCATCATTTCTTGTAGACATGTAATCTCTATTTGAAGCCTTACTAACAGAGCTGATCATCTACTAAACGCGTCAGCAACCCGATTCAGTTTTCCCGCCTTATGTTGTAATACTAATGTGAATTTTTGTAGGAAGATAATCCAGCGAGCGTGCATCCGATTGATGGACTTTTGGTTGTTGAGGTACTGTAGTGCTTGGTTATCACTGCATAGAACGAAATCTTGGTGAAGAAGGTAATGTTCTCATTGTTTCAATGCTCTAATAACAACATATAACTCTTGCTCGTAAGTCAACCATTTTTAACGGGTGGGGCTTAGCTTCTCACTAAAAAACTCCATCGGACGAGTCTCTTGCGACAGAACAGTTCTAATGCCAAGGGTGGAAGTATATGTGTCCACATGGAATGACTTATCGAAGTTGGGCAAAGCGAGTACTGGGGCAGAGCTCAGTGCCATTTTTAATGTGTCAAAATTAGCTTGTTATTTGAGCGTCCACTTGAAGCTGCTGGACTTCAAGGAGTCCATGAGCGGAGATACCAGTATATTGTATCCCTTGATGAAACGCCTGTAAAAATTTGCTAGCCCGTGGAAACTTCGAATATCAAATAGAGATTGAGGCGTGGGCCATTCTCGAATAGCTGCAACTTTCCTGGGATCAACTTCCACACCATTCACAGAGAGTATGAATCATAAGAAGTGAACCGAGGTGGTTGCGAATTCACACTTTGCCAGGTATAGATATAGTTCACGGTGGCGAAGAACTTGCATGATTTCAGCCAAATGGCAAAGATGGTCTGAAAGGTTAGTGCTAAACACAATAATATCATCAAAGTAAGTGACACATGTTTTACCCAAAAATGGTTGTAACACCTCATGCATCAATCTCATGAACGTGGATGGTGCGTTGCAAAGACTGAAAGGCATGACCTTCCATTCGTATAACCCATCGCGCGTCTTGAAGGCGGTCTTCCACTCGTCCCCCAGGCGTATATGTATCTGGTGATAACCGCTACGCAGATCTAACTTGGAAAATATGACAGCCCTAGAAAGATGATCCAAATAAGTCAGAGATCCATGGTACAGGGAACCTGTATTTGACTGTAATTTTGTTAATTGCCCGGCTGTCGATACACATTACAACTGTCCATCCTTTTTGGGAACCAATAAAGCAGGGACGGCGCACAGACTCAGGCTGTGTTGAATTAACTGTTTGTCAAGCAGTTCAGCTACAATATTCTGTAAAATGGAGCACTCCTTCGGATTCATTCGGTAAAGCGGTAGGTTCGGCAATGTGGCTCCTGGGACCAAGTATATTTTGTGTTGTACGGAGCGTATGGGAGGCATTCTCGATGGTAGCTCATTTGGAAGAATGTCGCTGAAATTGTTCAACAACTCTTGTACCTCCAGTGTATAAAAAGCAGGAGCAGACTCTTTGTAGCTGTCAGATACTACTAGAGCCAATAGGGATTGAACATCTTGCCGAGATTGTACCAGCAATTAACCAGAAGTCAGAAATATAGCATTTGGATCTTTGTTGGTTCCCTGAGCAGTTAGGGTCTGCGGTCATAACCTGAGCTTTCGTCTCTTCCATTCCAATGTGTAGATGTTTTGTCGGCATTCATAAATGGCGTTCATATCATATTGCCAAGGTCTCCCCAAGATAAGATGGCAAATGTCCATGTCGATGACATCGCATAACACTTCGCAAACGAAATGTTTCCCAATAAAGAAGTTAACTTGGCACATATTAGACACCATCACATCCATCGCCTTTTTGATCCAACTGATTTTATAAGGCTGAGGATTGCGGGTAGTCTTCAATTGCAATGCCTGAACAATCGAATGGGATATTACATTCTCAGTGCAACCACTATCAATTAACAAATCACAGACTTTGCCTTGAATGGTACATCGTGTATGGAATAGGGCATTGCGTTGAGAAGCATTAGGATTTCTAGGTGCCAATAGTAATTTATGTAGGACACACACGAGGGGTTCGCCGTCATCACCATGAACGTCTTCAATACTTCCCTCGGGTTCTTGCTCCATAAAAGTCTGCTCGCTTTCGACATTATGAATGTCACCCTCTAGGATTTGAATACGCTGTCGATTTGGACACTCGTTGGATTTGTGTCCAGGTTGAAAATAGCGAAAACATTTCAAACTACTGGGTATGCTATATGGATTCTCTCTGGCTGGAACAGGTGCTTTGCCTTGTCCTTTAGGTTCGGTCGTGACATTTGACTCGGAATTAGGAAGAAGAGACGCAGTAGGCGGTTTGGCCCCTGGTGGTGGCTTGGGAGTAGCCACATTGCTCTGGTTGAAGTCAGTGTTCTGTTCCACATATGACCGGCAGACAGAATGGCTGCGAGAATGACGGACAAGCTGTGTTTCAGCTTTCAACGCAAAATTTACTGCCTGAGAGAGGGTCCAGACCGAATTTAGCTCAAGCTTATCTTGTATCACATCCCCCAATCCACCAATATACCTCGCAACAAGCTGATTTTTGGACTCCTGCAGGTTATTCTGGGCACTCAATCGGTAGAACTCCTAGGTGTACTCACTTACCGAGCGGGAACCTTGCGAGTAATGCTGGTATTGCATGTATAGCATTTGTTCATAATCAATAGGGAGGAAGTGTCCATGGAGTAGTTGTTTCATGCGAAAACCAATTACGAATTGGTCCCTTGCCCTCCCTCCGACAGCTTTGTAATAGCTGTAGCCACCACGCACTTGCACCACCCTTTAGACGGCAAGCGACGTACTTAACCTATTTTTTTTGGACTGATCTCCATATATTCAAAGAACGATTCAACCGCTCGTTCCCAATCGAGGTAGTCTTCGATATGCAATCTACCCTCAAAAAAATGGAATATCCAGTTTTACCCGGAATTCCGCTTGTCCGCCCTGCCAAAATTCACAAGGCCTATGGCGATTGTGGTGCCGATGATAACCTTCATCTTCTGAGTATGAGAAATCGTCTTGTATTTGATAGTTAATATCTTCACCCGAATCAGAGAGTTCTCTCGCATCTGGATGATGATGCATGTATCGTCCTTTTCAGCCCAGAGGAATTCTCATGACCGGTGCAGGTTCTGTTTGGTGCTGACCTGGTGTGGGAACATTTTCGATGGAAGTTTTGAGATACTGGATGTCGTTACGGAGCTCCATGGAGAGGCGGATGAAGTCCTCCCTCAGTTCATTCAGTTGCCGAGCGACGTTAGCTTGCACTGCTCACATGACATTCAAACTTCGATCATCATCAGAAGCCTTTCGAGAACTCTCTGCAACCATCTCCAAGCACTAGCTCTGATACCAACCTGATGTCTCTCACCTGCGACAAAGTGCCGGAGCGGAGCCGATCGGAGGTAGAACACCTAAAGGAGACCTGTAAGAGGGTTAGAAACACACAATTCCAATGGAACAATAATTAACAGGAAGTATATTTTTTATATGTCCTATGTTGTGTCTCTTGAGTATATATGCCTGCCTAGTAACTAACTTCCTATTAAAAGAGGAAAATTAAAAAGGCTGAGGAAAGCACATGCATAACAGAAAGGGAAAAACAACTATGGTATTGCGGTAGTGGAGTAGCAACGGCTAATACTGCTCACATGGCTGAGACATTCCCATCAGTTTTTGCCACAAACATTATTAAGGCACCTTCATATTTTTTATTGAGAAATATTTCGTTGACACATAACACTAAATGACATATATTTATAGTTTCAAATACAAACACCTAACAAAAGTTTGCATACTTAAATTATCCTTAATTGTCAAGCTAAATTTCAATTGATGTGCATAGATTTTTGTTATTTAATATGTCTATAATAAACATTTCTGAATCGCTTTAGGAGATCCTCTATATAAATAAATACTACATTGTTGCATTGCTAGGCCTTCTCATATAACAAATTAGTCATTTAGTTTCTCTTCATATACAATAATATCATCTTTGACATCAATTTTTTTTTTCATCCAACAAGTTTGTCCTTAATTATATATACAATAAGTCATGACTAAACTTATTGATGGTCATTGCCTCAAACATTCAGAGAGCCAATGCATTCTAATAATTCCAAATCTTAAAAATGTCTAACTTTGTTAACTTTGTAACTTATAAGCTTCTTGATTATTTTTTAGAAGCATGTTATATATATATACATTAAATGTCTTTCCCTAAAAATTTGATATTGAACTCAAAGCTTATTGATGGTCATGGCCTCAAACATTCAGAGAGCCAATGCATTCTAATGATTTCAAATCTTAAAAAATGTATCTTTATAACTTATAAGTTTCATGATTATTTTTTAGAAATACGTTATATACATTAATTGTCTTCGCCTAAAATTTTGGATATTGAACTCAAAGATCCGTTCTTCTGCAAATCATATTTGATCTTAAAAAACTGCTCAACTTTTATGTGCATTGAAGAAAGAATTGCACATGGGTTTGTTATTTATGCATATATCAAATTGGAGGTGCTTTCAAGCCTTAACCAATATGGTGCATGAGTTATTCATGTATTTTATTCGAACTTTTATTAGGTCCGGTGTAAGGATGTAGAGGAACGTCTGATCGGAGGCAAAATCCCGCCAAAAAACTCGGCATTTGCTCGGCATTGCTAGGTATTATTTGATAATAACGAGAAATACCGCTCTGTGAAGACCAATACCGAATTTATACCGAGCTATACAGAGCAATACCGAGTTTGTACCGAGTTTTTTCTAGGAAAAACTCAGTATAGCTCGGTATAACTCGGTATTGAGTCTTCACGTGATGGTATTCCTTGTTATTGTTTGATATTGTTCGGTATTTGCTCGATTTTTGACCAGATTTGACCTCCGGAAGTTCCTCTAAGTCCCGTCAGAGACGTAATAATTGTTCATTTTATTCACGCATGAGTAATTATATTTAGGGAAATTTACATACATACCACTTTATACTTAATATTTTACATATCTAACATCTCATATATTAATATTACATATATACCACTCAAATCCCTACTTTACATCGTTTCTACCACTCCATCTAACACTGTCTCACGACGTTTCTACCTCCCGCCCAATACCAGTGACGGATTGACGGAAGTATCTCTTCCCGCCGAAATACCCATTGCTGCTAAGTATCTCATATTTCCTTTTGTTGGAGCCTTTTGTCGGACGTCTCGCATTTTCCACCTTCTGAAGCCGAAACAGTTGCTGCTGATCGCAACTCTCTCCACGGTAATGTCTTCTGCCGTTTTTCCTTGAGGTTGCTACAATGGCACTAATACGAACTACTACATATTTTTGAAAACAAAATATAATTTTTTAAAAAGAAGCAGAATTTCGTAATTGTATCAGTTGTGGATTAGCAGAAATTTTGTGGATTTTATGGATAAGACAGAAAACTCGTCATTGCTACAATGGCACTAAATAGATATTGTGGATATAAGCAGAAATTTAAAAAAAAAATAGAAATTTTTAAAACATAAATAAAAGTTAGGAGACAAATAAAACAGAAAATTTTATTTTGTGCCATTGTACATTTGTGGATAAACAAACAGAAAATTTTATTTGTGCCATTGTAGCATTTGTGGATAAACAAACAGAAATTTTTTCTTTCAAATAAAACAGATTTTTTTTTTGTAGCTTTTGTGGATAAACTTACATGGCATTAATAATAAACATTGTTTGTTGTTTGAAACAGAAATTTGAAGGAAATTGTGTATTTATTTGAAGCAAATACTGATGGTTTCTAAGACGACCAATTATGTAAGTGTTCAATGATTCATATGCAAGATTTAATTAATGTTCAAATAACATTTTAACTATTGTTACTACTGCTAGCATATGGTGACAATATTGAAGAAAAATTTATATGAAGAGCAGAAAGAGTATATTTCTGTTGTATTTAAGTATGGTGGAATCTGGGTTCAAACCAATGACCAACATAGAAAGAGGTATGATGGTGGCAAACAAAGGACTGTTAAAGTTGAGAAGGGACAACTCACAATTTTCACACATAGAGGAGAGATTGCTAGAATATGTCCATGGATTAAGGGTCATCCATATAATATGTATTCGTCATTAGAGAAGTGTACCCTAGAGCTGAACATAGAATATGTATTCGTCATTTGTGGAAGAATATTAAAAAAAATTTCCATTGCAAAGATGGCCATAAACTCCAAGGTTTGGTTTGGGCAGCAGCGAATGCATACACTTGTACAGAGTATAATACCAAGCTATTTGAACTAAGTGTTTTAAATCAGACTATACATGCGTACCTTATTTCATTACCTTACAAGTGGTCACGAAGTCAGTTTATGGTTGGGAGCATCCGTTGTGGCATACATATGTTAATGATTACTACTACGTTTACAGGTAATATTTATAAACGATTACAAGCTAATGATTTCACCGTAATATTACTACTATGTTATTATTACCTTCAACATACGAACAATCATTAATGATTACAAGTTTTCTAGGTACCGGATGACGTATGATGGAGCAATCGCCACTATACCTGGGAAGGGTCAATGGCAAGTAGTTAATGATGTGGTAGAGCTTGGAGTACCAAATACATGTAGACCTAGAGGAAGACCCAAAAGAAAAAGATTGCCTAATTTTTTGGAGAAGGATAAGAAGGTCCATAAATGCAGCAGATGTGGTCTTTGGGGTCATCATCGAAGTACATGCAAGAATCCATTAAGGAGTATCATTGATGACGCATTATTATCACAAGTGGGCCAACCAAAACTAGCTAAATTGCCAAGTCAACGGACTCCACAAGACTTCAGTGAGGGTTGTGAAAATGATTGTTCGTATGTTGAAGGTCTCTGAGCTAAATTGAAGACCGCATATGATTTTTTTGGCTGACAATGTTTTTGGTCTTAATTTTTTGTACACATAACTTTGTGTTTTTTGAAGTTCATATGATTACAAATAATATGATAAGAAGGTTGAACATGTATGCTATATTCAATTCTGCACATAAGCATTCAATTATGCACATAAGCATTCAATTCTGCACGTAAGCATTGATTGAACAATTAATACTCCATTTTGATTGAACAATTAAAACTCAAATCTGCACATAAGCATTCAATTGTGAGGTTAAACATGATTTTGAGGCTGCGCAATTAATACTCCATTCAATTCTGCACATAAGCATTGCTCTACTAGCTTAAGCCTGGAGCAAATCAGAACTGGATACTGGAACCGAATATTGGTATTACCTGGAGCCAAACTGAACTGGAGCTAGTACCATATTTCATATCTATAATTTGGGATTCAAATAGAAATTAACATTAAAATAATAAGGAGTTGTTTTAATTCCACAAAAGCTGAAAATACATGTTTCTTTTTCATACAATAGAAGGAGATCATTTCTCCAAGTTACACCAAAGTTTGTTTTGCATTCCACAAAAGCAAGCACAACATATGCTTGAACACAATATGACACTAACCAAAATAATCTCGTACTGTAATGTCAATAAAAACCATCACTAACAAAACTTTCAATGTAAGACGAATCGAGTCAAAATTCTTAGAATTCCTTGCTTCATATGCCTTCAATTCGTAATGTGTGACATAAGATGGGGCTTCTTGCTCATCCACCCATTTAAAGTAACTGCAGTCGTCCTCACTTCTATTATAAACACACCTATAAAACTGCCTTCCACTGTTTGGTCCTCAGTGGCAGGTAAATAAGACACATTTCAGATGACAATGACAGTACACCTTAGAATGTTGCAGCCTGTTTTTCACAACGGAAGAGCTGGAAGAACTCATTAAAACTTTTGCAAAACCTAAAATTATGCACAACAGTAGATTGATTGCTTAGCCATTTATAAATTAATAAGAAATGCAAGGAATTAAGTTATCGGCCTCCACCAAGAAATGCTAAGAATTTCAGCAAACTCAAGTAAATGCAAGAAATGCTAAATGGATCTTTGAACAACGAGTATTGCAAGAAATGCAAGGAATTTCTAACAATTTCGATACTTCTTTCTGTACGGGTTCAAGAAATGCAAGCAGGAATACCTAAGCAAATGTCCGGAAAACCTAACAAAATCATTTTCAAGAAGCTAGTTGAACGAGATCCGGAAAACCTAAAAGATCATTTTCAAGGAATGCATCAGGAATACCAACATATTTGAACTAGATCCGGCTATTTTTAACAGAACTCATCTTTTAGTTGACGAACAAGAAGCTAGTCTCCGAGCAAGCTAGTCTCCGAGCAAAACAAATCGTTTTCAACAAAAATGAGAGAATGCATGAGAGCTTACCTTCTTCCCCCAAGCTCTGATTTCTCCAGTTCTGCCCTAACCGACTCTCAGATTCACGCCGTCCAACAACAACGCAGAGAAACGTCGTTCTGAAGGCAGAGAACGTCGTGAGGAGGCGTTAGATGGAGTGGTAGAAACGTTATAAAGTTGGAATTTGAGTGGTAAATATGTAATATTAATGAATGAGGTGTTAGATATGTAAATTATTAGGTATATAGTGGTATGTATGTAAAATTTCCCTTATATTTATTTATTAGGTAGTGTGAGTGGTGGTTCTTCGGTCGAGTTGGCTTAACCGGGAGGTCCGGGACCTAGAAGAGTGCTCTAGAGCGAGCGGATCAACGCTATCGATCGAACGGAGGCAGGCTAGACGAGGAGAACATAAAATGGCCGGTGGCGACAGCAGCACAGGAAGCGGAGGCGGCTTCAGATCCCGCCTTGAGCACTTCTTGTATAGCGGTGATAAGAAGCACGTGTTCGCAGGCATCGCTATCATATCGGTCGTCTTCGGCGCTCCTTGGTTCTTTATGAATCGAGGTATCCTTTCCATTCCTTCCACGAATTATTTATGGAGGCATCCCTTTACGCTTTTCGTTATTTTTGTTGATTGTAAAATTTGTGAAACGGTGATTGATTTTGGAGATGCAGCCAAGCATCAGAAGCTGTAAATGCAGTTTTGTGAGACCCATAATTGAGATTTTTGGTCTTTGTTTATTTGGAAATTATTTGATTGTTGGTATTAGAGACATTTATGCATTTTTTCTTGACCATGTACTCCGACGAATGTGGTTTATATTTAGAAGTTCTTCTGCGCAGCTCCCCCAATCCTAGATGATATTCAGATGGGGTGCCTCCTTTAATGATGCTATAGGAGGCATTTATGTAAATCATTAGATTTCCCCCTCAAAATTTCGAAGTGCACAGAGATCGAGAATCTGGAATTAATTGAATTTATACACTTAATTTGTAGGCAACTTTTGGTTTAAGTGCTGCCTTGTGATAATGGAATTGAAATTTGAAGATTTCTTCAAATATTTTGATGTTTATCATCATTTTTTACTTCAATTTCCTCATTCCATCAATGAGGTCTGACATCATCGTCAACCATTTAACAACTATTTAAATCTCCAAACATTATGACGTTTTTTGCCATATTTTTAACTTCAAATTCCTAATTCTATCAATCAGGACCGATATCATCATTAAACCTATTTCACCTATTTGTGCCGACTTTAAATGCCCTAATGTTTTATTTTAAATTCTTCATTTTATAAGATTGTAGTGAGACCTGCAATGCTTTATGACACAAATTATTGGCCATTAAAAGAGAAGCATAAAACTAAGTTAAGCATCATAGAGATGAGAATGCTCAGGTAGATGAGTGGCTTTCTTTTTAGAAATAGAATGCAAAATGAGTACATGAAAATGTTGGAATTGTCTTAGATGGTTTGTTTACACAAAATGTCGGCTTTCCGATGACCCAATTAACAGAGATGAGAATTGGCTTAGATGGTTTGTTCACACAAAATGTCGGCCTTTCGATGACCCAGTTAGGAGATCAGATGTTTTAGATTTGACATATGTTAATAAAGATAAAGGCATACCTAAAAAGACTTTGTTAGAAAATATTAGAGAAAACCTTTTTTATTAGATTTAAATAAAAATTTGACTCTTAACAGAACACAAAAAAAAAAAAAGAATTCATGTAATCGATAATACATAGTGGGATAAAGGCTTGATGATGTTGTTGTTGTTGTATCAATGAGATTCAATGTCATAAGCAATGTTATCCCAAATATTTAGCATTATGAATACTCATTTTCATTCATTTTTAATATTGCACTAGGTGGTAGCTTTCCCCAAATTGGATAAAGTAAATGATATTATACCTTAACACACAACTAGGATTTTGGAGTAAACACATTGATAATTTAAAGAACTGAAATAAGCTGTAAAAGGCCTAATGACTCCAAAATCAGGCATATCATGTAGTGTAATGTGCCAGAGTTTGTTCATCATTGCCATTGATATTCCACTGGAGATTATATTAAACTAAGTATTATGATATTTTCTTTATGTTTATTGTTTTTAAATTTTATTGTTATAAAATTTTTTATTGTTTATCCTTGTCCAAGTTGGTTTTGTTTTTTAATGTATATGCCTCATTATAATTCTGCAAGTCATGTTATGTTTATAAATATTTAACATGCCCACTTTTAGACCTGGCTGATGAATGTAAAACTTGAATTTCATGCATTTGGAGCCCATGACTAGCAATCTTATGTTTCCCTTTGTGTTTTGTGTGACTTATCTCTGAGTAATTTAATAGTTGTGCGACAATCAAAACCTTCTTTAGGTTAATTTCCCTATTTGTCCATCTCTGTGACCTTTGAATATTTTCTTTTTTGTTTACTGCTGTTTAGCTTCCCTACACCCTCAAAAGAAAATAAATTTTGAATTTGAAATTTGTAAAAGAAAAAGAAAACATGAGTATGATTTTTTTTTTAAATTCAACTCAAATATAAAATTCATTTTAAATCAAAATCGGAAGTTAGTTGCATCAGTCTTATCAAATTTTTCTCATTTTTAAAATTTTCTTATCATTTACTTCCCTTTAAAGTAACCATTCCATCTTCTCTTCTTTGAGCAATCACCATAGTATATCCTCCCCCAATTTAAACTCGAATAAAAATATTTTAAATTGAATTTGAAAGTTTGCAACAACTCACCTATCCTTCTCCCGCCTATTGCCAACTATTGCCGCTCCAGCCAGTCCTTATTCTAGAAGTTGCTGTAAGGGCTACCCCAAGCCCTGTAGTTGCCCATTTGTAGTAGAATTACTTTTTTTGAGGTATATCCCAGGGTTTATTTTTTTTATTTTTTATGATTGAGCATTAAATCTCTCTTGAATTGGATTTTTGTTTTCTTGTTTGGAAAATTTAATTTAGGGCTTAGGACCTAAGAATTCCGCAATTGATAGGAAGAGCCTTTCTTGCAATATGATTGATGAAATCAAGAATTCTGTACTTTTTATTTTGTTAGAACATTAGTATATTGTGTTTTCTATTTTATTTTCTTTTCTTTTTTAGCTATCTAATGATGGGAAAGCATCCAATGATCATGGTAGGTAGTGCATATGGCTTGGTAGACCTTTGGTTTGCTGGCTCGATTGGTCCCTGGCTGATGGTGGTTCACGGGTTGGCTGTTTTGGAGCATTCGGTTTTGAGCTTGTTCTCTAAGTTACTTGAGCTGAAGTTTAGTAGCTCATTAAAATCCAAAAAGGTACCTCATTAAGAAAAGTTTACTTTTGGAGTGGCCTTGTCCCTTCCCCTTCCCCTTTCTTCTTGTCTCTTGGGAATTCGTGGCCTGTTCTTAATTATGGCTTAATTCCATGGCTTGCTCTTTATTGGTGGCTGAATTCAATGAGAACCGTGGCTTGGTGGCTGAATTCAAGACAATATATTAATGGGGAAGTTACTGATTTTTATACTTTACCTTTGGGAATTCAGCCAGTCTTTGTTTTCCCAATGCTTTGCTGCTTTGGATTCTAGCGGGTTGCTTGCTTTTTGGTGCCGTGAGTTCCAATGTTTCCTTCAGAATTAATTATGGGCTGATTTCCGAAATGGAGTGCTTTTTCCCGTTACTGTGCTGCTTTGGGATTTTCCGCCTGTTTACTGGTGCCTTGGTTCCATGAGCTGCTGGGTTGATTTTCCGAATTGGGCTTTTGGAAATCCTATGTAAACTAATGCTTGGGATGATGTGTGCATTCATAAAGGTGGCTTTTGGCATTCCTTTTCTTTGCCTATAAAAATGAGAAGATGTTATGAAGAAAGGGAGTTGAGTTGATATTTGTGAGCATATTTGCTAGTAACCTGCGGGTTTATTCGGAAATCCTGCGGGCTCTTTCCAACCTTCTTTTCTCATCCCCTACGGAAATCCTGCGGGCTCTTTCCACCCTTTCTTCTCGGGCTTCTAACCTCTTTCGTCTCTCCGCAAGTGCCACTCCATATGTATCCTTCTTCTCAAAGTAAAGCAACTTTAGGGTGTCGTATCAGAGTTGATTTGAAGCATCTGTTGAAGAAATTGGCCAATCTTGCAGTGGTGGACCATCGGTTTGCTAGTTCTATGCACTTTACTTATTTAACCTACAAATTAGATGCATGTGAGGAACCCGCTCTGACGGTTGTCTGAGGATAGCGTCTTTTTAAGTTTATTTATTTCTTTAAAATCTCCTAGCATCTTTTGTTGTATTTGTCAAGTTTTGGGTCATTTGAGTTTATTTAACAAAGTTTGTTTTAAGTTCTATTCATTTTGTCAGTGTTCTTCTTGTGTGTCTTTTGTGTTCAAGAAATATAGGGTCCCCTATATTCCTTGTCTACATCAATTTGGTATCAGAGCAAGTTCGTCTTTGTTTTGGTTTTTAGGAGTCTTTCTCTTTCGTGTCAAAAAAGATAAAAAAAAGGCTAATGAACAAGGGGATTGGCAACATGTGATGCAACAATTAAATGCTTTGCAACATCAAATTAATACGGTAGCTGAGGCCATTACTAATCTAAATGTCAATCAAGCTAATTCTAATCCTAGCATTATATCTTCTGGGAGTGAAGAGGAAGAACCTAGAAATCGAAATAGGCGATAAAGAAATTGGGATCATGGAATTAAAATCGACGTTCATAATTTTGAAGGAAAATTGCAACCTGAACAATTCCTAGAATGGGTAGAAAAAATGGATCAGTTTTTTGAATGGAAAGAAATTCCGGAAAATCGAAAAGTTAAATTTGCAAGTTTAAAGCTAACAGGACATGCATTAACTTGGTGTAAAAACTTACAAAACAACAGATTAAAAAGAGGCAAAGAAAAAGTCCAAAATTGGGAAAGAATGAAGGAGATAATGAAAGGAAAATTCTTGCCAACTGATCATGCTCGAACAATATTTAAAGATCAACTCAATTTGCGTCATATCATTAAAACTGACAAGGCTTATCGTATGTCTTTAAAACTGGAAAAGCAACATCAAAGGAAAAAGGGTGACAATAAAATCTTGGAAACGTATAAATGTCGTTTAACTAGCGGAATTAAATCTCAATCTCAAACTTCTGGGAGAACATCAGGTCTGAAATTTAAAGCTTTTGAAAGTCAAAATCAAGGAAAAGAAAAAGGGGTAACAAGAAATAAACCATATAAACAATCTAAGCAAATTGGACCTTGTTACAAATGTGGATTATATGGTCACTTGTCAGCTACTTGCAGAAAGAATAATCCTCCACGAACTAATTTTATAGAAGATGAAAATGAGATAAAAGAAGAGGAGAATGAAACAGAATCTGAAAATGAAGCTGAAAATTTTTGATTCAGAAGGAGATGAAAGTGAAAAGTCTTTGGTAATTCGACAAGTTCTAACAACAACAATTGACAAAGGGGATAGATGGCTAAGAGGAAACATATTCAAAATAACTTGCACCATCGAAGGAAAAATTTGCACCCTTATGATTGATAGTGGAAGTTCAGGGAATTTTGTTTCTAAAAAATTGATCGACAAACTTAAACTCAAATCAAAACCTCTTGCAAAATCTTATAAGATCTCTTGGTTCAAAAAAGGAGGTGAGATTCCAATCACTAAACAATGTACTGTCAATTTATCAATTGGAGGATCATTTAAAGATCAAATTGTTTGTGATATTGTGCCTCTTGAAGTTTGCCATATTTTGCTTGGACGACCTTGGCAGTACGACAACAAAACTGTTCACAATGGAGAGAAGAACACATATACTTTGATGAAAAATAATAAGGAGTTTACTCTTCATCCACAAAAGAATGTGCCGGATTCACCCATTAAGAAAAACACAGTTGCCAAAATTACTTCTCCTAAATTGCTTTTAAATGATAATGATTTGAAACATTTTGAGGTTGCTTATTTAGTTTTGGTAAAAGAATCTGATATTGTTTTATCGGATGAGTTTTCTGATATAACTTCTGATGATTTTCCAATTGGATTGCCTCATATGCGACAAAATCATATTGACTTGATTCCTGGAGCTTTTTTGCCTGATCTTCCTCATTATAGGATGAGTCCAACTGAACATGATGAATCTTTTAAACAAGTATCTGAACTGCTGGAAAAAGGTTTAATCCAAGAAAGTCTGAGTCCTTGTGCTGTGCCTGCTTTGCTAACTCCAAAAAAGGATAGAATATGGAGGATGTGTGTGGATAGTAGGACAATAAACAAAATCACCATTAAATATCGATTTCCAAAACTGGATGACATGCTTGATGTGCTGAGTGATGCCTTTTGGTCTTTCAAATACTTCAAGTACTTTTATGAGAACTATGAATCATATTTTGACACCTCTCATTGGAAAGTTGGTTATTTTAAGGAGATTGTTCGCCTTCACGGTATCCCTCGAACTTTTACTTCTGATCGTGACACTAGATTTTTAAGTCACTTTTGGAGAACTCTGTGGGCTAAGTTAAGAACTTCTCTTCAGTCTAGTAGTGCTTATCTTCCTCAAACCGATAAACAAACTGAAGTTGTCAATCAAAGATTTATAAAGAATTTCAGTTCTCTGACTGCTCTTATTACTGATTGCTTGAAAAAGAGAATTTTTAGGTGGACACTTGAAATTATTAAAACAAAAATGATTCAAGCTCCCATTCTTAAATTACCAAGTTTTGAGATCATTTTTGAGGTTGATTGCGATGCTTCACATACTGGTATTGGTGCAATGCTTAGTCAAAAAGAAAAACATGTTTCTTACTTTAGTGAAAAACTGACTGAGTCTAAGTCTAAGTATTCTACTTATGATTTGGAGTTCTATGCTATTGTGCAAGCTTTAAAATTCTGGAGATGCTATCTGATTCAACGAGAATTTTTTTTGAACACTGATTACGAGGCTTTACGATTTTTGGGATTACAAAAAAATCTGAACAAAAGACACGCCAAATGGGTCTCTTTTTTACAAGAGTACACTTTTCATATCAAACATAAAACTGGGGTTTTGAATAAAGTTGCTGATGCTTTAAGCCGAAGATCTCATTTGTTAATAACTGTTTTTCCGACTGTTACTTCTTTTGATTTTTTGAAAGACACTTACTCAAATGATTCTGATTTTGAAAATATTTGGAATGCTTGTTATGCTTCTGGAACTGATCCTTCTGCTCAATTTGTTATACACCAAGGTTTCTTATTTAAGGGAACTAGACTTTGCATATCAAAAAGTTCTTTGAGAGAACAACTTGTGAAAGACATTGCTAAATTAGTAAAAAAATGCAAGGTTTTTGAAAAACTTAAGAAGGTTACTGCTAAATATAAGACTGAGGCTGATAAACATCGAAAAGAAGCAAATTTCAATAAAGGTGACTTAGTGATGGCTTACTTTTGTCGCCAAAGGTTTCCTGTTGGTACTTTTAAAAAGCTAAGTCGAAAGAAATTGGGCCCCTTTCGTGTAATTTGGAAATTAGGTGCTAATGCTTATTTGATAGATTTACCATATACTGTTGGCACTTTTTCTGTTTCTGACCTGTCTTTGTATGAAGGAGATTCTGACGATTTTGTAGATATTGAAACTTTACCACTCTCTGCTCCTTTGGTAAAGTCTGAAGATCAAATCGAAGATGTTATTGACGTGAAAGTTATTCAAACGAGGCATGGAGTGCGCAAAAAGTTTTTGGTCAAATGGAGCAATCGGACGTTGACTGACTGTACCTGGATTTATGCTGCTGATCTAAAAAAGAAAACTTGGAGTTTTATGAACGAGTTGTTGATACGTTCTCATCAGGAGCTGAGAATTTTCCACCTGGGGAGAATTGATGAAATCAAGAATTCTGTACTTTTTATTTTGTTAGAACATTAGTATATTGTGTTTTCTATTTTATTTTCTTTTCTTTTTTAGCTATCTAATGATGGGAAAGCATCCAATGATCATGGTAGGTAGTGCATATGGCTTGGTAGACCTTTGGTTTGCTGGCTCGATTGGTCCCTGGCTGATGGTGGTTCACGGGTTGGCTGTTTTGGAGCATTCGGTTTTGAGCTTGTTCTCTAAGTTGCTTGAGCTGAAGTTTAATAGCTCATTAAAAATCCAAAAAGGTACCTCATTAAGAAAAGTTTACTTTTGGAGTGGCCTTGTCCCTTCCCCTTCCCCTTTCTTCTTGTCTCTTGGGAATTCGTGGCCTGTTCTTAATTATGGCTTAATTCCATGGCTTGCTCTTTATTGGTGGCTGAATTCAATGAGAACCGTGGCTTGGTGGCTGAATTCAAGACAATATATTAATGGGGAAGTTACTGATTTTTATACTTTACCTTTGGGAATTCAGCTAGTCTTTGTTTTCCCAATGCTTTGCTGCTTTGGATTCTAGCGGGCTGCTTGCTTTTTGGTGCCGTGAGTTCCAATGTTTCCTTCAGAATTAATTATGGGCTGATTTCCGAAATGGAGTGCTTTTTCCCGTTACTGTGCTGCTTTGGGATTTTCCGCCTGTTTGCTGGTGCCTTGGTTCCATGAGCTGCTGGGTTGATTTTCCGAATTGGGCTTTTGGAAATCCTATGTAAACTAATGCTTGGGATGATGTGTGCATTCATAAAGGTGGCTTTTGGCATTTCTTTTCTTTGCCTATAAAAATGAGAAGATGTTATGAAGAAAGGGAGTTGAGTTGATATTTGTGAGCATATTTGCTAGTAACCTGCGGGTTTATTCGGAAATCCTGCGGGCTCTTTCCAACCTTCTTTTCTCATCCCCTCCGGAAATCCTGCGGGCTCTTTCCACCCTTTCTTCTCGGGCTTCTAACCTCTTTCGTCTCTCCGTAAGTGCCACTCCATCTGTATCCTTCTTCTCAAAGTAAAGCAACTTTAGGGTGTCGTATCAGAGTTGATTTGAAGCATCTGTTGAAGAAATTGGCCAATCTTGCAGTGGTGGACCATCGGTTTGCTAGTTCTATGCACTTTACTTATTTAACCTACAAATTCGATGCATGTGAGGAACCCGCTCTGACGGTTGTCTGAGGATAGCGTCTTTTTAAGTTTCTTTATTTCTTTAAAATCTCCTAGCATCTTTTGTTGTGTTTGTCAAGTTTTGGGTCATTTGAGTTTATTTAACAAAGTTTGTTTTAAGTTATACTCATTTTGTCAGTGTTCTTCTTGTGTGTCTTTTGTGTTCAAGAAATATAGGGTCCCCTATATTCCTTGTCTACATCAATGATGGATCGACGACTGAGCCGGTGGGCCCCACTAGGGTGGGCTGTGGACAAGAAGAGAGAGGGGGAATTGTTTAGGAAAGTTTTAATTATAATTGGGAGGGAATTAATTAGGGAAAGAAATCTAATTTGAATTTCAAATATGAGAGGGAATTATTTATGGAAAGCCCGGGGAAGTTAATATTCATTATGTAAGGAGAAACTAAAGGAGAATTGTGTAGTAAAAATTTAATTATAATTGGAAGGGAATTATTTAGGGCAAGATATCTAAATAGAATTCAAAATTTAAAAGGGAATTATTTATGGAAAAAGAGAAATTAAGAAGAGAATTGTTTAGGAAAGTTTTAATTATAATTGGGAGGGAATTAATTAAGAAAAAATTTAATTTGAATTCAAATATAAGAGTGAATTATTTAGGGAAAGTGGGCTGATTTGAGAGGGAATTAGAGAAGCCTATTTAAGGCTAACTATGGGGTGATATAAGATATGCTTGATTTTGCTAGAATTAGTTTTGCTTAGGTTGATTGGGCTCTAGCCGCCGGCTAGAAATTTGGGAGAGCTAGATCTTCCTCTCCAATTGAAGATCCAATTGTATCTTGTCCTTCATTCATAGCTATTTTGAATAAAAAAGTGTTCTTGTGAGTTCTTTCTTTGATTTTCCAATTTCTTGTTTGCTGAAATCAGATTTCAACTATAAATTTTCACAGATTTTGCATCCACTTCCTATCACAATACTTACCTGTATCCTAAGTCTAAGTGTGGGCAAAGAATACCATATTGAGTGTTGTGCAGTTCAGCTTAAATTGCAGGACTGCTATCCACTACAATTAATGCGTAAAAATCCTTACATGCATCACCATTTTATCTACACTGCTTTAGGATTGCTTATTTCTGTACAAACTAAAGCTAGTGCTTTTATCCTAATTTTTTAGAATCTTTATTTGATGAAATTAAATCTTCAAATCTGGATTTTTTCAGCATAATTACTATCTTAACCTCAACTAATAATTTTCGTAATCTATTAACAAATAATAATCACCTGGTAGTTGCATCATAATTCTGAAAGCTGCTTGCTTTATCATTCAATTATCATGACTTGCATAATTTTATTGTGACTTTGAATGTTTAACCCAAGCTTTATGTTAATCGGAACAAAGTAAGTAGGTTTGAAAGTAAAAAAAGAGAGATAATGAATAAATGGATAATAATTATCACAATGCAATGAATAAAATATGAGTTGTGACTGTAAATGAAAGTTTATTGGCCACGAAGTTTCCAAAATAGAGTTTACAATGAAATCAAGGCTCATCCAACCAAGCCTATGCATGACATTGTCAATATCCGCTATGACCACTGGTCTTTTGTTGTTGTTTGCTATCTGGCATTGATGAAGCCCCACACAACCATACTATTATAATCATCATTAAAGCGAAGACTATATTTTTTTGTTTGAATGTATGTGCTTTCGTTGTCAATGAATATCAGGATACACAAGATTAGATGGATCTTTTACTTTTGATGTAATTGGGAAAGATAGTCAATGCGGCTTTCCATGGATACAACCTTCATATTTTCATTCCTTTTTTGCAATAGTTTGAATCCCAATAACTATGAGTTGAGTTCAATGTAATTAAGTTGGCTTTATCTTAGCTCTTATAGAGGTGTGAAAATGCTTTAGGTGATGAAGGACTTTTTTGGTTTATTAAACTTTTTAATATTATTTTGAAGATTAAAAAATGCCAGATGTGTAGAGAATGAGTGTGTTGATTCCTATTTTTAAGAATAAAGGTGATGCACAAGATTGTGCGAATTATAGAGCAATTAAGTTGATGTGTCATACTCTAAAACTTTGGGAGAGAGTTATGGAGCATAGGTTACGATGTGATACTAATATTTCTCAAAATTAATTTGGATTCATGCCGGGTAGGTCTACTATGGGAAGCCATACATTTATTGAGAGGTTTGATGGAGAAGTATAGAGAGAATAAGGAGGATATATATATAATATTTATTGATTTAGAGAAAACATACGATCAAGTTCCAAGAGAAGTGTTATGGAGAGTTCTAAAAAACAAAGGGGTTAATAATGCTTATATTCAAGTTATTAGGGATATGTATGTTCGAACTGTTATTTGTGTTCAAACACAAGGTGGTTTGACCAAGTATTTTTCCAATTTCAGTTGGATTACATCAAGGATCAATCTTAAGCCCATATCTTTTTGCTTTAGTCATGGATGTTTTTTACTAGAAATTTGCTAGAGGTTGTTGCCTTGTTTATGCTTTTTTGCTGACGATATTCTTTCTTGTTGATAAGACTAAAGAGGGAGTTGAAGGTAAATTTGAATTTTGGAGGTCAACCTTAGAGTCTAAAGGTTTTCGTTTGAGCAGATCTAAAACTGAATACATGGAGTATAATTTTAATAGTAATAGATCTAGTGGGGGGTTTGTAACTTTGAGTGACCAAGTCATTAATAAGAATACATGTTTTAGATATATTGGGTCTATTGTTCATAGTGATGGTGAAAAATAGATTGATATTATTAGTTGAATTCAAGTTAGATTGTTGAAGTGGAGGAATGCATCGGGCATGTTGTGTGATAGAAAAGTACTACTCAAACTTAAGGGAAAATTCTATAAGATGGTGGTTAGATCTGCAATGCTTTATGGCGCAGAATGTTGGCCATTAAAAGAGAAGCATAATATTAAGTTAAGTGTTGCAGAGATGAGGATGCTCATGTAGATGAGTGGCTTTACTCTTAGAGACAAGATACGAAATAAGCATATACGTGAAAATGTTGGAGTAGCTCCAGTGGCAGATAAGATTAGAGAGAGTCGCCTTAGATGGTTTGGTCAAATAAAGCGGTGGCCTTCTGATGACCCAATTCGGAGAGTAGATGTATAAGATTTGGCCGGCATAAAAATTCTTGGTTAGAAAATATTAGAAATGACAAGGTGCACCCCCCCCGCCGCGGGCATATTGGAAAATAAGCAGAAAGAGTTTTCATGCGTAACCATTAGTACTAAGTAGCTGCAGGCCCTTCAAGATGAAAGAAAGTTAATTTAACACGATGATAATTAGGGGTGTTGTGAAAATCAAAGTATTCTTGTGCTTAATAGGTCTATGTTTCGACGTTGAATCCACCAAAGCGAGTGTCACGACTTGGCCCGAAAACTCTAATTAACGAGGTGGCAACAAACAGTCGAATGATTAATATATTTCTTTCAAACTCATAGACAATTAACATTTAACATACACATAAAACTGTAGAGCCTCCATCCGAACGTCTGTTATTTCGAGTCTCTAGGCAAGGTCGGGACAAAAGTGGTATTAGAGCCCAAATAGGATATGAATTGTACTGAAAGAGCCATTAGATTTATTATTGAATTAAATAAAATTAATGTGATATAAAAGTATGCAATTTTGCAAGATATTTATTTTATCACATGATTCAAAATGATCCTGAAGAAGATGAGGAAAGGGATGTGCTACATATTGTTATTAATTCTGACGCACTGACCCAAATGATGACAACAATTGCTTAATTAATTCAGGAACTAAGATATCAATCATAAGGAAGTGGTTGCAGCAATAGTATGACCATAAATAGATATTTAAAGCTATTTTAGAATATGAGATCACCATTGTTTAAAGGAGTATATGGACCAATTGAAGTAGAAAATTGGTTATTGAGGATTGAGAAATATTAGAGGGAATTTTTTGCCCATATTAAAGAAAGGTTTCATTTGCGACATTTATACTTGATGGCGAGGCTAAAATATAGTTAAGGGGTCAACACCATAATAAATTTAGAGGAATACCTAGCATCCAAATCAAATGTTATGAGTTTTACTCAGGTGTTCAGAGATTGGTTTATGCTTCATTTTTTGAGGAGATAAATGCAGGATAAATTTCTAAGGCTGGTGCAATGAGACATATTTGTTATGCAATATGAAGTAGAATTCACTTCCTCATCTAGATATGTTACTCAATTAGTTCATACTGCAGAAAAAATTATAATTGATTTTTATCTAGGTTAAAAGATGTTATCAGACATCCTCGCATTCTTTTAGGGATTAAAGATTATTCTGTACTGGTGGATAGAGATAGAATGATTGAAATTGATATTCAAAATACCCAAAGAAGGTGTGATTTTCAGAAAAGAAAGAATGTAGATGTTATGTGAGCTTCCCAGGATTCTCAAGCTAGTTCATTTTCACAATTTGGGAAGTCTAATTCGAAGAAGATAAAAGCTAGTAGTTGTGTTAGTTAAATGAGCCTGAATAACTGCAACAAGTGTGGAAAACAACACAAGGGAGAATATACTTTTGGGATAAATATTTGCTTATGGTGTCATTAACCTGGACATATAGTTAAGAACTTCCCTATTATGGGGCAAAGACAATCAGGAGAATCAAGGATGAATGTTGGATCCTCTCTGAGAAAGGTTGGCAGACCAAGGATGATAGAATCAGCTGCTTCCACTTTAGGACCAAGTCAAAGTCGACCAAAAACTCAGCCTAGAGTATATGCATTATCTTAGCAGGATGCTAAGGCTCACCTGAAGTGATTAAAGTATATATTTTCATTTAATTTATGTGGATTTCAATTACTTGCATGATTAATCAAATAATACATAAATAATTAAAGATATATATATATATATATATATATATATATATGTGTGTGTGTGTGTGTGTGTGTGTGTGTGTTATAGTTCTTATAAAAAATTTTATAGATATGATAACAATTTAAGATAGACTTGTACAAATTCTCTTTGTTACGGGAGCCTCATATTTCTTCATCACTGAGGAATTTTCTAAATCTTTTGGGTTGAATGTTTATAAAACACCAAGAATTCTAGAAATTTTTATGTCAAATGACTCCAAAATGAATGTTAATAATTTATGTCAAATTGATTTCAAAATAAATAAGCGAAACTTTGAAACAACCCCTAATGTGTTACCATTGCATGAATTTGATATGATCTTGTGAATGGATTGGTTATCAAATCACTTTGTGATCATAGTCTACAAAAAGAAGATTGTTAAATTTAAATTTTCGGGTGAAAAAAATATATAAATTTTAAGGAGATGGAAGAATTACTTCAATGATGATCACTTATATGAAAGCTAGTAAATTTCTATTTTAGGGATATCAAGGTTTTCTTTCTCAAGTAAGAGGTACAAATAAAAAAGTTAAAGAGTTGAAAGATATACCTGTAGTGAAAGAATATCAAGAGGTGTTTCTAGATGACTTGTCAGGATTACTATCAGAAAGAGAAATATGATTCACTATCGATATATTATCGGGTTTCAGAATCAGTAGTAAAGCACTTTATAAAATGATAGTTAAGGAATTGCGGGAGCTAAAAAGTCAACTGCAGGAATTGCTATACCAAGTTCATCACCTTGGGGAGCTCCAGTGTTGTTTGTAAAGAAGAAGGATGGGAGTTTCAGAATGTGCATTTATTACAAAGAATTAAATAAGTTTGTAGTTAAAAATAAATACCTATTTCCCAT
The DNA here is from genome assembly GCA_019514585.1 of Dendrobium officinale. Taxonomy (NCBI): domain Eukaryota; kingdom Viridiplantae; phylum Streptophyta; class Magnoliopsida; order Asparagales; family Orchidaceae; genus Dendrobium; species Dendrobium officinale. Next base: position 17,394,819 of record CM033685.1, read on the forward strand.
AATTAATGACTTATTTTATCAGCTTAGGGAGCTACAATTTTTTGTAAGATTGATTTGCATTTAGGATATCACCAGTTGCACATTAAGGAAGATTATATTATTATCACCAGTTGCACATTAAATTTTTAGTGGTAAAATTCCTCAGGTGTTCAGAGGCTGATTTGTGCCTCATTATGTGAGGGCATAAATGCAGAATAAATTTCTAAGGCTGGTGCAATGAGACATATTTGTTATGCAATATGAAGTAGAATTCACTTCCTTATCTATATATGTTACTCAATTAGTTCATACTGTAGAAAAAAATATCATTGATTTTTATCTAGGTTAAAAGATGCTATCAGTCATCCTCTTGTTCTTTTAGGGATTAAAGATTATTCTGTATTAGTGGAGAGAGCTAGAAGGATTGAAATTGATATTCAAAATACCCAAAGGAGGTGTGATTTTCAAAAAAGAAAGAATGTAGATGTTATGAGAGCTTCCCAGGATTCTCAAGTTAGTTCATTTTCACAATTTGGGAAGTCTAATTAGAAGAAGATAAAACCTAATAGTTGTGTTAGTCAAATGAGCCTGAATAACTGCAACAAGTGTGGAAAACAACACAACGGAGAATATACTTTTGGGATAAATATTTGCTTATGGTGTCATTAACCTGGATATATAGTTAAGAACTGCCCTACTCTGGGGCAAAGACCATTAGAAGAATTATGGATGAATGTTGGATCCTCTCTGAGAAATGTTGGCAGATCGAGGACTAAGTCAAAGTCGACCAAAAACTCAGCCTAGAGTATATGCATTATCTCAACAGGATGCTAAAGACTCACCTGAAGTGATTATAAGTATGTTTTTCATTTAATTTATGTGAATTTCAATTACTTGCATGATTAATCAAATAATACATAAATAATTAAAAAAAGAATTATATATATATATGTGTGTGTGTTATAGTTCATATAAAAATTTTATAGGTATGATAACAATTTAAGATAGACTTGTACAAATTCTCTTTGATACGGGAGCCTTATATTTCTTCATCATCGAGGAATTTTCTAAATCTTTTGGGTTGAATGTTTATAAAACACCAAGAATTTTAGAAATTTTGATGCCAAATGAGTCCAAACTGAATGCTAATAATTTATGTCAAATTGATTTCAAAATAAATGAGAGAAAATTTGAAGCAACCCCTAATGTGTTACCATTGCATGAATTTGATATGATCTTGGGAATGGATTGGTTCTCAAATCACTTTGTGATCATAAACTACAAAAAGAAGATTGTTAAATTTAAATTTTCGGGTGAAAAAAATTATAAATTTTTAAGGAGATGGAAGAATTACTTCAATGATGATCACTTATATGAAAGCTGGTAAATTTCTATTTTAGGGATATCAAGGTTTTCTTTCTCGAGTAAGAGGTACAAATAAAAAAGTTAAAGAGTTGAAAGATATACCTGTAGTGAAAGAATATCAAGAGGTGTTTCTAGATGACTTGTCAGGATTACCATCGGAAAGAGAAAATATGATTCACTATCGGTCTATTATTGGGTTTCAGAATTAGTAGTAAAAGCACTTTATAAAATGATAGTTAAGGAATTGCAGGAGCTAAAAAGTAAACTGCAGGAATTGCTAGACCAAGTTCATTACCTTGGGGAGCTCCAGTGTTGTTTGTAATGAAGAAGGATGGGAGTTTCAGAATGTGCATTTATTACAATGAATTAAATAAGCTTATAGCTAAAAATAAATACCCATTGCCTAGAATTAATGACTTATTTGATCAGCTTAAGGAGCTACAGTTTTCTGTAAGATTGATTTGCGTTTAGGATATCACCACTTGCACATGAAGGAAAAGTATATTATTAAAACTATATTCAGAACAAGATATGACCATTATGAATTTATAGTGGTGCCATTTAAAGTGACAGATGCTCCAACAATATTTATGAATCTATTGAACTGAATTTTAAAACATTTTTTTGGACATATTTGTGATCGTATTTATATATGATATTTTGATTTATTCAAGATATCAAGAAAATCATTCAAATTGTTTGCATGCAGTATTGCAAACATTTAAGGAGAATAAACTATAGGCTAAATTCTCAAACTGTGACTTCTAGTTAAAAAGTGTAAATTTTCTTCGTTATGTGATTAGTGGTGAAGGTATTTCTGTGAAACAAAATAAAATTAAAGCTATTGCAAAATGGCCAGGGCCGTCTACAATTTCAAAATTAATGAGTGTTCAGGGTCTTGTTGGTTATTAAAGGAAGTTTGTGGAAGGATTTTCTCAGATTGCAATGTCGTTATCAAGATTAACGCAAAAGATAATAAAATTGGAATGGGACAATCAATGTGAAGGAGCTTTTTAGATTTTAAAGAATTGCTTAATGACTGTTCCAATTTTAACAATTCTAACAGGTGCAAAGGGATTCCAAATTTTATGTGATGTTTTCTTGAGGGGATTAGGTTGTGTATTGATGCAACATGATAAAGTAGTGACATATGTTTCAAGACAGTTAAAAAGCGGGAAATAAATTATCCCACCCATGATTTGGAATTAGTAGCTATGATTTTTGCAGTTAAAATTTGGAGGCATTATTTATATGAAGTTAGGTGTGAAGTTTTTATAGATAATAAAAGCCTTAAATACATATTTAATCTGAAAGAGCTCAATCTAAGACAGACGATGGTTGGAGCTCATTAAAGATCATAACTTGGATATGCAATATCTTCTTAGAAAGACAAATATAGTTGCAGATGCATTAAGCAAAAAGAATTTTTGATTTACAAATTAGTTAATTATGCAATAGAAGCAATAATTATAGATATGAAAATACTGAAAATTTAGTGGTAAAATATGAAGGATACAAGATTTATATTATTAAATCGGTTGGTGATTCAATTCACATTGAATGATAGAATATGTAATTCTTTATTTCAAGACATTAATTTCCAAGAAATCATAAAGATATTTCAGGTAGGACAGTTGAAAATTATAGATATTTTATTGATTGGGAATCTTTTCTTATTTAATACTCTGCACCCGGGTGCTGATGCAGTGGCCCTTGCACACTTCTCATTGTATTTAGGCCATACAACATACGCTTCCAGGAAACGCCTTGACATTAACATTATGTATTAAAGGATTCATGTCATAATTATTCGACAAGTTTTATTCTGGCTGTCGACTACCTAATACAACTCTCCATTTTTTTCATCTAGGACTTGGGACTTGGCAATAGTAGTGTTTTGTAGAACTTGGAATATGCTTTAAATCCTAACTAAGACTCAATGCCTACTCGGGTTGTTAGCCTAGTCACAATGCCTACTCACATAATTAGTGATCCACTCCCTCCAGTGGTTTTGCTTTTGACGCTTCATTTTTGGGTGATCCAGACTCTTTTTCTATTACTTCCGATATTAGCATCTCTAATACACAGGATATTTGGACAAGAACTTTCAAATCCTATATGCTGGAGTCGAGGAAATAACAGGAAAGTATTTCACCACTCTCCAAAACATATCGGTTTCAAATTATATGGTTCTAACATTGACCCCTGCAGATTTTTCTCTTGGGTTGGCTTGTCGATCCATTTTATTTTTAGTTATTTTCATCTAGTTATATTTTGCTTTAAAAATATCGTGCTTTGGCTTGAAGTGCTTCCACTATAAAGGTACATATTATTGTTATTGCGTCCTCTCAGCTGATCATTTCATTCGTCATGGATCTTAGCTACATTTAGGGCTACTTTGTGTCAACATGATTGTCCAAAAATGATATAAATGGCCCTACTACTTAAAAAGAAAGGAAAAGTAATAAATAGAGAAGTAAAAGTTACTAATACCCAGTCTAACATGTTGTTGAGTAGGATACTGCTAACGATGGTAAATGACTTCATGACCTCTAGCAACTCTTTCGGTGTGAAAACTATCCTCTGGAGGGACTATAACTCTTGTTATTGGTTAGTGGTAAAAAGGAGTTAGCAATGCAGGCAAGCTCTTCATAGTTCATCCATGCGTCGTTTGATGGTGGCATTCTCGCCAAAAAAAAAAAAAGGATTGAATGAACGGCAAATTATCTAATTGTTATCTGATTTGTTAGAATCTGGTCGAATTCGTGATGGCTGAGCTCTGTGAATGCTCGAAGTTTCGATTAGGCAAAATATTTCCTCATTAAAAATAGGATCAATACGCTTGTTAGATCTGTAAGAGCTTTGTAAGGTCTAGAGGCTTGGGCGTGTTGTTTTTTGTAGGTATTCTGCAGGAAGAATTCAGGGCGAATATGAACTAAAATATAGCTACCTTATTTTAAATTTACCTACCATCATTTGGAGGCTTTTATGATTAATGAGACAATTCAACTGTTCCTCTTAGGTCTCCTCTCCCTCCATGGTGGTTTCCATCAGAGTCCTGTATGGGGTACCCATACCCACATCCATCCAAACCCAATGGGTATGGGTGGGTATGAGAACACCCATGGCCTCATGGGTGGATATGGGTGGGTATTCAGCATCGAGGGATAAATAGATTTACGTTGTTAATTACTCTATGTCGTATATTAGTGCAATCCTTACTACGTAATACTCAGCACTGAATCTTACTATGACCACAATAAATTCTGATATGGGGCTCAAAAGTTTGCATTCAAAAAAAGGGCAACAAGCCTCAAGTCCATCAGTCCATGGCGGACTGCATTCAAAAAGCAAGGAAAGTGGGTGGGTATGGGTTGGTACAATGTCTGTAAAGTCGTCATGGGTGGGCGTGGTTGGACGAAGCCCACCCATGCATAGAGTTGGTACCCAATGGGTACCCATCTAGAACCCCGTGCAGGGGTTTGATTTCCATCCCCCTTGCTGTTGATGCCAATATCCTATATTGTCGATATTGCTGCTTATCTGATTATTTTCTTTGTTAAATTTCTGTAGGTTCAAAGCATCAATCTCACCAAGATTACATGGAAAAAGCTGATAAAGCACGGAGCCAAAGGCTTTCTTCTGGTCAACAGTCTGTAAAACAAGCCAACTGATCTTAGACAAGCAAGCTTTAGTGACTGGCTGCTAAGTTCAGTTTCCTGCTCAAACCAGACTCTTGTGTTGATATTTTTTGGATTTTCCTATTCACAGGGGACTATACTCTCCTTCTGCTTTAGTTTTATTTAAATTCAGTGCCCAGTTCATGTGATAAATAAGCTAAGCAATGCCAATCTATTTGAAATATTGAACGCAGAAATGTAGTTGTTAAGATGTAGAGAAACGTTTATTCAATTGAGGTTCTTGAAGTTGGGGTATATGCTTGTCCAACAACAACAACAACAAGTTTTTATCCTACTATATGACGTCAGCAACTAGAGTCATTTTTCTTCATTATATATTGTTGAAATTTAAATTCTTATTTAATTCTACTAAAAAAATATTTTTAATATTTTCTAACCAAATATTTAAGTTTATCTATTCATTTTTTGACATAGGTCAAATCTAATTTATCTACTCTCATATTCGGATCATCGAAAGGCCGATGTTTTATATGGCTAAATCATCTAAGGTGGCTCTTTCTAATCTTATTTATCATTGGAGCTACTTCAACCTTTTCCTGTAAATACTCGTTTCACATTTTGTTTGCAAGAGTAAAGCCACTCATTCACCTAAACATCCTCATCTATGCAACACCACACTTAATTTTATTCATATCTTTTAATAGCCAATATTTTGCGCTATAAAGCATTATAAGTCTCACCATCATCTTATAGACTTTTTGAGAGTTACTTTTTTATCACAAAACATATCTTATGTATTTTTCTATTCCAACCATCCAACTTGAATTCTACTAATAATGAAAATGAAAGGAAATTCAAATAATTTGGGAGTTGATTATTAATCAGTAACCATTAATTTGAGTTTTTTTAATGCAAATAGCTTACTTAATGATGTGATAGATACATTTTTCACTTTGCTTCTGTTGTCCCTTTTTACCAGAATATGTTGGTTGTTAAAATATTTTAAAGTTATTTTGAACATTTCTATGAATAAAAAAAAATTATTTTTTAAATAAATATATTAAAAAAAATAATATCAAAATAGACCCTAAACAAATGAATAAGAAGTAAAAAAAAATAGTTGCCAGTAGCTTAAGGATTGCACTCAACAGGGCAGGAGCAGCCGAAGCCATTGTTTTTACCAAGGGAATTAATCTTTGCTGACATGCAATGGCAGTAGTTTTTTTTTTTTTTTTATTTCTATTTTGTGGGAAACTATGACTTAGACTCCATTTGGGGCGTTTTTCTTTCTGCTTTTTAAAGCAACTTTTTAGTATAAAAAATAAATTTTTGTACAAGAAAGATGCTTTAAGAAGCAGAAAGAAAGCCGTCCCAAACAAAGTCTTAGACTTTCAGCAACAAAAGCGGTTTTAAGTAAAGAGTTATGAGGAAAATATTAGTTAGTTGTTGAATTCAATTTTATCTATGAGGTAGCTACGAGTTATCCTTACAAGCTTGTATGAGTATAGAGTAGTAATTCGGATGTTGGGGGTTCTCGTCAAGTAAAATGTCTTAGAATAAGTCGTTAACTTCCTTATTGTACTGTTCATATATAGGAACGCCTTGAAACTAATGTCGGGTGGCAATGGACGGCAGTGATGATGCTTGATGGCGGGTGGCAACGACGGTGATGACCAATAGATGGTGATTGGTAGTAGTGTCAGCCACAGTGGGTGGTGGTGGTAGGAGTGGTGTGATGATTGCGGCAGGCGGTGATGGCGAAGGCTGTAGGTGATGACAATGACAATAAATTTGTGTATTTAGAAATCACTCAAATCAGATAAATTCTAAATGCACCAACTTTATATTAGATGGTGCATTTGAAATATATCAAAATTTTACACTCATTTGTTTTACTTTAAATAATACAACTATTTTCAAAACCTTGTATTTGTAATACTTATAAATATTTTACTTTAAACCAAATGACCGCTAACTCTTACATAGTACTCATTGGCATGAGGAGATAGTGGCATTAATATCATTAAGCTACAACTAGTATGATTGATTCAAAACTTGCTTTAGGACATCAAAACATCACTAGCTTTAGGATGTTTGGATGAGGACAGTAGACCTTGGTGCTACAATAAGATTTAATAGATTTCATTTGAGATAATTTTTTGTTATTATTTTTTTACTAATAAGAAAATTTTTTATTAAAAAAAATATTATAAAAATCAGTAAGAAAATTATCACAAATTTTTTAAATTATTTAAATATTTGAAATAATTGATAGAAGATTAAGTTTTGGTAGTTTTGATGATTTCTTTTGAATCAGTTTTAAGATATATTAAAATAATTGATGTATGGAATTATTGTGCCTGAAAAGCTATATCTATATACTATTATTATAAAAATTGCTTGAATTTCTTCCCAAATTAAATCTGAACCTTTCATTTTTTTTTTACCAAATGTAAATATAGACCACTCATTTCATTATTATCTTCAAAATAATTCTTTGAATACCTTGCCGCCTCCTCATAGCTCCGCTTAATCACACTTTCTTTAGGCTCCGTATGGGCAAATTATTGCATCCAGTCATCGGACGCGGAAAATAGGTTCGGACATGCAATAAAAGTTTGCCATGTCACCTGCGCTTTTGACTTGCACTTTAGTTGCGCTTTGACTGCGCTTTACCTGTGCTTTTGACTACGCTTTGACCTACGCTTTACCTGCGCTTTACCTGCGCTTTTGATGTGCTTAATTTAAAATAATATTTTATTAATATCCGGACCTATCTCCGCGTCTGGTGACTAGATGCAATAATTTGCCCTCTGTATGAGGCTAATTATATAGAAGGTTGTGTGCCCAAATCAAGCATGCGTATTAATATTGTAAAAGTGGCTTTTGATTTTACTCATTAAAATTTTTATATTTAATTTAATTTAATTTGATTATTTTAGTCTTAACATTTTATTTCCAATGACTGTAAAAATAGGCAAGTGTCCTAAATTAAGAACTTCCACTTGGACCCAACAACAAGAATTAAAATTTGAAAGATTTACTGTCTTTTATTGCTACTATAAATGTGTCATTATTCAAAATTTTAAATTTTGATTTATTCCTCATTTAACTCTCCAAATTTTGATTTGATATCTAAAATATTACCCCTTTAATTTGCTTCTAATTATTCTCTTCTCATTAGATTTTCATTTCTCCTTGCTTCACATTTTCAACTTACTCGTCTTTAAGTCCGACCGACCCTCATTTGACTCTACAATTCTATTACATCCACCATTTTTAACATTGGAAGAGTAGACAAATTTACAGGATTTAAGATCTATTGCTCATGTGACTTTTTCGAGCTTTAGCTATTTCTTCACCATGAACTATCCTTCTCCTTAACACGGTGGTGTATTTTTTCTCATTTGTTTTCGTAGATTTCTTTAATTTCTTTTGCTTTGATAAAAAATAAGACGTAAATTTATTTGTTGGTTCTTCACAATGGAAGTAAAACTATAATTTAAAGTTTAATTCTATAATTTTTATTGTTTGCTTAATATTTCTTTTGAGGTAAGCTAATGAGAATATTTTGATGCAACTAACATGATAATAATAAAAAAATGCCTTTCAAATAAACCTCAAATTTTACTTTTACATTCCCTTTTACATATCTTATAAAAAAAATGGTACATGGTTGGTGGTTAGAGAAGGTGGTCACTAGTAATGGTCAACAATAGTCAAAGGTGATCATGTCATGTGTATTGATTTGTTTAAGGTTTAGATGATTGAACAAACTTCATTTTATAAAGTGCATGTTAATCGAGTTTATAGGTCAAGGAAAAGATCACCTTGTTTAGAACTCAGCCTTTTCTCATTTTGAAGTTCATACAAAAGGGGGATCCATTGCAAACTTTTTTCAAAAAGAGAGATCTTTTGTTGAGTACCATATGAGTAGAACTTTTTCATTTTATAATTCATTATGTTTGTTAGATATTTATGTGATATTATTAATTTGATGAACAAATTTTAATATATAATCAAGTAGCCTATATCCTCCTTTTTGGTTCTATTGTATGTATCCAATTTACACTATAATCTCTTATCATGATCAATTAATAATGTCCTATTTATCAACATATTTCTTCTCTCTTTAACTTGTTTTTAGTAAATGTGATGTTTTAGAAACTTTTGGTATATTTATTATAGTATAATTCAAATGGTTGAATTTATGATCAATGAATAGCATGAATTTTAAATTTGTATTTTATAGCTCATGAATAAATATTCTATTGTTTACAATTTTAAATAAGAGGAATTAAACTTTATATAGTTTGGTTTCATTAAAGTTTGCAACTATGAACATCTAGTGAAATAAGACTTGAAATAAAATAGTTAGTTGCAATTGCTTGTTAAAGGTTGAATATTTATCTCACTTATTTAAATATTACTTGATCATCTTATGGTGGTTTGTAGATTTCAGATCCCGCATATTTTGAAAAAAATACTTAATTTTATAAAAATTTTGTTGACCAAAATTTTGAAAAAATTTAGACAAAATTGAAGGTGAAAACTTTTATGCATGATCTTCACTCTACTTTTGATATTATTCTCTACTTATCTGTTTCATCTCAATATTGGCCAAGTTTTGGGTTTCATTGCTAGGAGGGATGATTTATCCACTATGGCAAATCATGACTTTTAATTATTGGTTTGTGATTTGATTTACTATCTATCGATGGAATGCAATGGAAGAAAATTTGGAATTCAGATCAAATGTTACTCTTATGTTATATGGGAAATCAAATAAAACTAAAATCATATTTTCCTTATATTCTACCACTCCATTGAAGCCATGAGATACTTGTATTCATTGTGAAAGGATGCCATTGACGGGGAAGACAGTCGTTGATAGTAATTTTTTATGGAAGGTTTAAATGAAATGTTAGAATTGATTAAAAGAGGGGTTTTAGGCGGTATATTAGTAAATATAGAAGTTTAGATGTTAAATATATATTTTCAATAGGTTTATGTATTATGTATGTAAGAATCCCTAAATATAATTGCATATATGATAAGAGGGATAATTTTTCCGATTACTTGCATTAAATTCCTGAATAAATATGTGCTCGGTTCTTGTTTCATGGTGATATCGATGATATGGAATTGCAACTTGTATCATAGAAGAGTACATGCAAACCTCTTCTTTATGATGGTATTTTCATTCCTCACATTCCCCATCTCATTTTTGCTCATAATTGTGCTTTTATTTGATGTGGATTAACTAAAAAGTACTCCTTAGTTCAACTATTTCAAGCATAAATAGTTATCTTTATGGAAATAGGGCAACTCTAATGCTTCTAAATGGTGGAAAATCTTAAAAAAGGCTACAAATTTCATGTTTCCTCTTATGAAGTTTAATGTTATGGAAGGTTGTAACTTTTCTTTCTTTTGGGATCCTTAGATTAATGGTAATGGTAATTCTAAAACTTGGATGGAGATTACCTTATTTGCTCTATGATTAGACTAGATTCTCTTATATCTTATTTCATCCACAATGCCACAATGGGCCTTGACAATTATCACTAACATTTCCTTAATGAATAAGACACATTATCTCCTTTGTTCCCGTTCTTAGAGAAGGTGATTATTATATCAGTTGGGATGGAAAGACAAAATTGAAGGTGAAAACTTTTATGCATTCTCTTCACTATACTTTTGATATTATTCTCTACTAATCTGTTTCATCCCAATATTGGCCAAGTTTTGGGTTTCATTGCTGGGAGGGATGATTTATCCACTAGGGTAAACGATGGCTTTTATTTATTGGCTTGTGATTTGATTAACTATCTACCAAGGGAACCCAATTGAAGAAAATTTGGATTTCAGATCAAAAGTTACTCTTATTTTATATGAGAAATCAAAAGAGGAACTATTTCAAACTTTCTAGATGGAAAGACTAACATGAAATCAGAGCATATCTATAATAATTTTGTGCCCATACAACACAAGGGCGTCTCGCTTTGCAAGTTTCAACTTCTCTTGGACGATGATTATTAGGCACTTTCCCTAGCCTTTTTGGCTTATTTGCCCCGGTGCCTCTAATCGTGCTACTAATCTTGTATCCTATGTATGAAACTTTATTTTATTGTGTGCTAAATGAGCCCATAGCTCTCCTCTTTTTCTATGTTTGTCAATCTGGTTTTTTTCTACATTGCATTTTATTGAAGTGTTGAGATTTTTCAACTTCGCACTTGGAGTTTTCATTTTTTTGTGGGTGCAACTCAGTTATAATTTACAGATTTTTATTAGTTGTATAAATATTTAGATCTTTTATAATTTTATCATAATAATAAAATTTTGATGATTCCTCGATAAAACAAAAAAGGAAAAAATTTCCTCACTAGTAGGTTCACATCGCAGAAAAATGCATCTTTTTTAGGGGTTGTTTAGCAACAAATGAGATTTAACTTTATTGGGATTTAGTAAATCTTGTAAATCCGAATTTAGTAAATACTAAAGGTGTTAAATCTTGAAAATTATTTGATATGACAAATATTAAATCCTGTTAAATCTTAAAAAACTATTTGGTAACATATTTCAAAATTTATGACAGTTAGAAATTTAAATGTAAAGAAGATAATTATAAATAAAAAAAACAATGTGTTATAAATTTAATGACATGTTAAGTACAAGTTACTCATTAATTATTATTTATATTATTAATTATATATATTTAAGTTATATTAATTAAGTTAATTATTAATTATATTACTAATTATTAAATTAAATTAAATTATATAATTAATTTATGCACTAATTATATCATTAATTTGCCGCTTCGCAGAGGTGTAGAGATTGCACGCATCGCTTCTTCGGCTCCTTCGTGGTCGTTCGACTTCGCTCCTTCGACGACTTTACCTTCCTGTCGGATCGGAAGTTACGACATTTTGATCGGAAGCAACAACGGGAGCTCGCTGGTTGTGAAGGTAACTTTCTACCTTTCGCGCGCTTCGTGGGCCAAATCCATAAATCCGCCGAACCGAGGGATTTAGTAAATCCGGGATTTAAGCCGTAAATCCTTAAATCCGGGATTTACCCATCGCCGGGATTTAACGCGCGCACAAAAACCATTTGGTTAGATTTAGCGTAAATCCGACTTAAATCCCGCTGTAAATCCGATACCTAACAGCACCTTAGCAGCCTCGTGAAACCTGTGTCTGTCTAGGGTTTGCTTCGGCTTGGCGTGCATCGCAGGAAGCAGAGTTTTGAAAGAGTCGCTAAAGAGCTTCTTGGCCTCTTTGACGACGTTGTTCTTGTAGTATTGGACTGATCGGAAGTCAGGACGGGAGCCTGCGGCGAAGTTAACTATCTTTCTTCCCCTTTCGTGCGCTTCTTCGGCCAAATCCGGTATATCGGGTGAACAATAGGATTTACTAAATCTAGGATTTCGGCGATTTACCTTGCCGTGAGATTTAAGCAGCCATTTTCTTGCGTTTGTCAATATTTAACTAAAATCCTTCTTAAACCATGCTAAAAACCTGCTACAAAACAACCCTCAGAAGCCCTATCGCATTTCTACATTTTGCCAAACCCAAGCAGCTTCTTCTTCCCCGACCAAGCGAACAGATATTGTCCAGTGAGAGGTTCACTATTCCTTCTCCCAGTAGTGGCACTGCTGAGGTTCCTCATTCTTTTTTTTTTTTTAAAAAAAAAGGTAAACTGGAGAAGCTTGAGCTTCTAAGAGAAACTTAGTTCATTCTCCCTGTTGTTTGATTCCTTGGTTTTCCTACATGAGTTTGAAATGCAGACTAAAATATTGGCATGCATTCACACAACAAACATTTTTGTGAAGTACGTACTTGACGAAGTTTTGATTCCAATTGTCTTCTCTTTATACAGCTTCCATGTCATAACCAACCAAACAATTCTCCAATATAGAGCTGAGCTTCTTCCAGAAACCTGGAACAACACCATTTAGCACAACCTCTTCAAGGTGGCGCCACTTCTCATTATTAGAGAAAGAAGCAATTTTCTCATTCTTCTAGTCTCCTCTGTCTGTGTTCCTAGGTGGATAAAACGGTGCGATAAATCTTTTGCTTAAGTCTTTGGGGCTGTTTGATTTTCTCTAACCTGTTATATTGTTTTGTTGAATGACATTGGCAAAATTGGACTGCTGCATATGAAGATGTAAAAAAAAAAACACAATGGGTGGCATCTAATCTTATGTCAATACCGTACACCCATATTCGTTGTATTTAGGTTGATTAAGTCATCACAAAAGCTTGAACCCTTTTCAACTAGTTGTCGGTTAAAGAAGCAGCTCAGTACCAAAAGGTTGAAGTTGCTCGATACTATGAGAGACCACCCAAAATCCATGAACATGCTTGCTTGTCATGGCTATTTGCCTACAAAACTCTGCTACTCATTCAAAGTACTTGCTAAGAAGATCAGTGTTCTTGCCCAAAAAACTTGTTAAGGTCTTAAGGGTATTCACCCTTTGCTTGGAAGTTGCTTGAAATTCTCGCTAGTTGAAAAAATGCCGGTTAGACTCTTTCTCTACACAACTAGCTACACTAGATCTTTATATGCACTTATGTTTTTATGTAAATCGTTTGGCACCATGGAGTATTGCCCCTACCTGTAAATAGGGGTTATTATTTGAGCACGAGCATGAGATGTTTGGGCCCAAATATTCTCTTTGAACATTAAATTCTATCTAAGATTCTCTCTTAGACTCTCTCTTTAAAATTGATTGTAACCATGCTATGTTGCACCATAATTCTCTTTAAAGGATTAACCAAGTCTTCAATAAACCAAAGTCACTAATTTATATCTCTAAATTGAATTTTGGCATTCTCATCCTTGAATCGATCTTAATGTGTTGTAACATCTTGGTTTGAGTCCATAAACAACATTGGATACAATGTGTGATGATAGTGGACCATGCCTAATAATAAGGAACTAGATTGTGGAGCATCTAGATGAATGAAAAAAGCTCCTACATAACAAACATCATGCTAATAGACGCAACACTTGAAGGATTGTCTTACAAGTATTATTGACTTAATCCTCATGACGTTTTCCTCAAGCTGCTCCTTTAGCTCATTCGTCATGAGAGAATCAATTAGCCATCTCTTGTAGGGCCACAACTTCACTCTCAAAGTTATTGCACCGGCTCCTTACATTGATGAGCCAGATCTCTCATAGGAGAGTACTAAAGGAACTCATCTCCCTCGCTATAATAGCAGATGTTAGATCTGACGCATTAACACTTTCTTTATAGAGATGGTGGGAGCGTTGCCATAAAAAAAATTCAAGTTGCTTGCTTTAGATTGTTATAAGAGATGTTTAGATATGGGTGTTTACGTTGCTTGCTTCAAGGCAGCAATTTCCCTTTTAAGCATTAGTGATGCAGATATGGCTATTTACGTGCCTGCTTCAAGTCAACAATTTCCCTTTTAACCGTTAGTGATGTAGTGAAATGCAAACATTTCTTCTTCATATTTAAAAAGAAACTATTATCGTAGTTCTCTTGTTTGCCGCTAGGGAGTAATGCTTGTTTTCTGATTTCAAACATCAATTTATTATAATGCTTGTTTTCTGATTTCAAGCATCAATTTATTACTCAATTTTCTAGTGCTTCGATGCTTCTAAAGAATTCCCAAGCCTTGTTGAACATAAGAGGGAGCCATCAAGTCACTTAGCCATTTACTATTTGAATTTGATGTGAGATGCTAAACATACAAGATGTGGTATGCTATCGCCCAAATAATGTTCATTCATGGTCTTTGTGAGAGTTCTTTTGTTATGATCAAGATAATGTAGGCCAAGTTGCTGAAAATTGCCAACAACCACATTAATTCAAAAGAATACAATCTTATAACATTAGCCTAAATTAGTAGATGCACCATTTTGAACCCATTGGAGGCTCACGACAACATCCCGAGATTGTAGAAATGAGTCATACAACAATAAAGGTCAATTAAGTTGAGAAGTTGCATCATCATCATTAGGGATATTGCCAAAACCTAAAGCTCCAACTTGAGAGACTTGAAAGAAGCATCCAACTAGGGGATATGAGTCGAGCTCAAGCACCCCTGGCTTTAGCAAGATTAATTAATTGAGGTCAAACTCCTCAAGCTTTTTTTTTACGAGTTTGAGCCGACTCGTTTATTACAAAAGAAAGAAAATGATTATTACTCAAGCAATTTTTTTAATAAAATGGTGAAAGAAAGAGAAATTAGAAGAAATTAATAAACAATCACTTGATATAATAAAATGATTTAAATTTTAAATATTTTAACTTGTACCTAAAATCTTAAATGATAATATATTTTAAATGTTTTTTTGGGCCGGCTTGTTTTTTATAAAAGAAAGAAAATGATTATTAAAAAAATGGGAAATTAGAAGAAAAATAATAAATAGTCACTTAATATAATAAAGTATGATATAAAATTTAAATATTTTAACTTTGTACTTAAAATCCTAAATGATAATATATTTTATATCAATACTTTTTAAATGAGTTGGCTCACAAGCTAACGAGTCGAGTCAGAGTTGGCTCAAGCTTAGCTTATTAGCTCAACAAGATTGACTCACGAGCCATTTACTGAGTTGAGCCTGAGCCGCCTCACGAGTCAGTTTTACTTACTTACACATCTACATCCAACCTATGACCCCTCTTCTTAATTAGCATACATTAAGAAAAATACTAAGTAATTTTTGCTAAATTTTGTAATTTTGGCATATGGAATAAATGATAACCTCGTTGATCTTTCTTTTGCTTATTTATCTGTAGTTCATTGATTTTATTAATTGAAAATTTAAGTAATTAATATAATTCATTTTTCGAGTTGACATTTTTTACATTTTTAAAAATCAAACAAATAACTATAAACCAAAGAAAGTAAAAACTTCAACTAGTAATCTAACCGATACTTCAACCACTAAACTAAATCAACTAAATAAGATCAGTTTTGATTTAATCTGAACAATGCAAACCATTTCTCTTGCAAATATTGTAGATGACGAGACAATGAGTATTTTATTCGATTTTTATCGATGCGCACAATGTCCCATACCCATGACTTTTCAAAATGTTGTCTTCTATAAAGATCTTAATCACAACATAGAGGATTGTCGCCACCTATAAGGCCTTATCATCATTGTCGATGAGCTCATCTGCGTTAGAAAACTTTATAAGTTCCTTCTAGCTAACCCTAACTGAATAGGGCATCATGGAGGAATAGGAAAATTAGTTAATTATGTGGCAAGTGATCCAAGTACCAGGAGAAATCCCATAAATTCTCAAATGATACCAACAATTTTTTGACATATTTTTAAGCGATCAACATTTATTAGAAAGGGGAATTGATTCAAGAATCTTGTATTTAAATAACATAGAAATGAAATTGAATTTTGAGTCAATTCTCTTTTTTTTTTTTCATTAGAAAATTTCGTGTTCGTGCAAACTTGGAATCTAACATCTTTGATTACACCAAATCAAGATTTTATAAGGAGAAATCGGGAATCAAGGCGTTTTGTCTAAGCAAGGCGAGGTGTAAGCCTCAAAAAGAAAAAAAGAAAGTACTTTAAAAATTATAAATAATTCAATTAAATGACAAAAATATTAAGTAAATTATGAACACACTGTTTTGCTTGAAAATAATATTACTGGAACACAAGATTCAAAATAAATACTAACATAAAAATAAAACACACACTTAGGATTAAAACCCAAGACAATCTCATCACCACTTAGATTGTATTTTATGGTTGTATTTAAATAACATAGAAATTAAATTGTTTGACCAAATTAGACTTAGGGAATTTATCGCTAAGGAATTCATGTACTTTTCTTATTAGTTCTTTTGATTATCAATTTATCATATTTTTGTAACTTAGGATTTCGTCAATGCATAATTTGCAAAGATATTGACAACTCGCTTTACTCGGGGAGCTCATACCTTGATATTCATCGATTCATTGAACTTGTTAAATCATAAGAAATTTGATAGATCTATACTCTATAGTTAAAAACAATCTCAATAAGCACCTTGTTAATTTAGAATTCATCAACATTGTTATTCACAACTCTTCAAAAATCAATAGTTCCCTAATTCCTATATATGAGAAATTGTTGTTGAGTTCAACCTTTAAACTTGACATGTATTTGAAGTTAACCAAACCTAAAGATAAGAAACTTTAGTTGTTGATAAATTAGATCAAAATTGGGAAAAAAAAAACTCATTGGTTGATGTATGCTCACCTAGTTAAGCAGGAGGCAAATTAATGCAGGCGACTTGTGTGATCACTAGCAGTGCAAACGAGTCGAGTCGAGCTCGAGTCAGAGGGTGTTCGAGCTCGACTTGACAGTCAAATATCAAGCTCGAGCTAAAAAATCGAGCTTGAGCTCGACTCACGACAGCGGAAGGAGCTCATCGAGCTGCTCGATTTCGCTTTCAGGCCCGCCAATGACTGTTTTCCCGCCCAGTTCACTGCATTCTCCAATGGATAAAAAAGTATAGTTTTTTGAAAAAAGTTGGTTTTCTAGATCAGCGGACCTGCTGCTAAAGCATTTATTTTATTTGAAAAACCATCCTATAATAATGTAGCTACAGCTTTACTATTTATTATACCTATTTTTGTGAAAATTTGCACTATAGTTACTTCAACTTTAACATTTATCATACATATTTTTGTGAAAATTTGCACATGCAGCTTTCACGTTTCCTTTAAACAATTGCCAACTACAGTTTTTTTAAGATTTAAATTTAATAAAAAAATTAATTACTTTATTTAAAAAAAAGTCCTAAAAATAATTCGAGCCGGCTCGCGAGTCGATCTACATCTAGCTCGAGCTTGCGAGCCTATAAGCGAGTCAAGCCTGAGCCGGCTCGGCTCACTTACACCCCTAGTGATCACTACTTAAGGCCTAGTCTAAAAGTGTGAGATTACACTCTACAAATGAGCTAGAAAAATTCATCTAAAATTTTAGGACTCGTTGGTCTAAATTTTATTTTATTTTTTCATTAGAAAATTTTGTGTTCGTGCAAACTTGGAATTTTACATCATTGATAACACCAAGTTAGACTCAGGGAATTCATCCCTAAAGAATTCAAGTGCTCTTCTGCATGAGTTCTTTTGATTATCAATTTATCATGTTTTTGCGACTTGGGATTTTGTCAATGCACAATTCACAAAGATATTGACAACGCGCTATACTCGTGGAGCTCATACCTTGATATTCATCGATTCATTGAACTCGTTAAGTCATAAGAAATTTGATAGATCTAAATATTTTTTTGAAGAGTAAAAAGATGCCATATGAGTGGAAAATGAGCGTGTTGATTTCTATTTTTAAGAATAAATGTGATGCACAAGATTGTGTGAATTATAGAGGAATTAAGTTAATGTGTCATACTTTAAAACTATGTGAGAGAGTTATGGAGCATAGAGTGCGGCGTGATACTAATGTTTCTCAAAATCAATTTGGATTCATGTCGGGTAGGTCAACTATGGAAGCTATATATTTATTGAGAAGTTTGATGAATAAGTATAGTGAGAATAAGGAGGATCTACATATAATTTTTTTTGATTTAGAGAAAGTATATGATAAGTTCGAAGAGAAGTGCTATGTAGAGTTCTACATAAGAAATAGTTTAATAATGCTTATATTCAAGTCATTAAGGATATGCATGTAGAAGCTGTTATTTGTGTTCAAACACAAGGTGGTTTGACCAATTATTTTCCTATTTTAGTTAGATTACATCAAGGACTAGCCTTAAGCCCATATCCTTTTGCTTTAGTCATGGATGTTCTCACAAGACATTTGAAAGAGGTTGTATCTTGGTTTATGCTTTTTGATGATGATATTCTTCTTGTTATTAATACTAGAGAGGGAAACTTAAATTATGAAGGTCAACCTTAGAGTCTAAAGGTTTTCATTTGAGTAGATCTAAAATGAAATATATGGAATGTAATTTTAGTAATAATAGATCTAGTGGGGGGATTGTGACTTTGGACGATTCAGTCAATAATAAGAGTACACATTTTAGATATTTGGGTCTATTGTTCAGAGTGATGGTGAAATAGATGGAGATTTTATTAGTAGAATTCAAGTTGGATGGTTGAAGTGCAGAAGTGCGTCGTGCTTGTTGTGTGATAGAAAAGTCTCCCCCAAACTTAAGGGAAATTTCTATAAGATGGTGGTTAGACCTATAATGCTTTGTGGTCTAGAATGTTGGTCATTAAAAGAGAAACATAATATTAAGATAAGTGTTGCAGAGATGAGGATGCTCAGGTGAATGAGTTGCTTTACTCTTAGAATCAGGATAGGAAATAAGCATATACGTGAAAAGGTTGGAGTAGCTCCAGTGGAAGATAAGATTAGAAAGAGTCGCCTTAGATGTTTTGGTCACATAAAATGGTGGCCTTCCGATGACCTGGTTAGGAAAATAGATGTATTGGATTTGACTTATGTTAAGAAAGGTAGAGGTAGACCTAAAGAGACATGGTTAGAAAATATTAGAAATGACTTTTTTATTAGATTTAAATGAGAATTTAACTTTTAACTCGACACAATAAAGAAAAATGGATTCATGTAGCCGACCCCACATAGGAGGATAAATGCTTAATGATGTTGTTGTTATAGTTAAAAACAATCTCAATAAATCTGACAAGTTGCAGACCTTGTCAATTTAGAATTCATCAACATTGTTATTCAAACACTCCAAAAATCAATAGTTCCCTCTATACGATAAATTGTTGGTGAGTTCAACCTTTTAAACTTGACCCCTACTTGAAGTGAACCAAACCTAAATATAAGAAACTTTAGTTGTTGATAACTTAGATCATAATTGGAAAAAAACTGATTTGTTGAATGCATGCTTGTCTAGTTAAGCAAGTGGCAACTTAACGTAGGTGACTTGTGTGATCACTACTTAAGGCTAAGTCTAAAAGTGCGAGTTTACTGTCTATAAATGAGCTAGAAAATTTTGTCTAAAATTTTAAAGCTTATCAGTCTATTTTTTTTTTCATTAGAAAATTTCGTGCTCGTGCAAACTTGGATCTTACATCTTTGATAACATCAAATTAGACTCGGGGAATTCATCCCTAAGGAATTAAGTACTCTTCTGCATGAGTTTTTTTTTTTAATTATCAATTTATCATATTTTTGCAACTTGGCATTTCATCAATGCACAATTCATAATTATATTGACAACTCAATATACTTGGGGAGCTCATACCTTGATATTCATCGATTCATTGAACTCGTTAAGTTAAAAAATTTGATAGGTCTATAGTTAAAAACAATCTCAATAAATCTAACATGTTGCAAACCTTGTCAGTTTAGAATTCATCAACACTCCAAAAATCAACAGTTCCCTATATATGAGAAATTGTTTACGAGTTCAACCTTTAAACTAGACCTCTTCTTGAAGTAAACCAAGCCTAAAGATAAGAAACTTTAGTTGTTGTTAACTTAGATCATAATTGGAAAAAAAAGTCATTTGTTGAATGCATGCTCACCTAGTTAAGCAAGAGGCAAATTAACGTAGGCGACTTGTGTGATCACTACTTAAGGACTAGTATAAAAGGTGTGAGTTTACTCTCTGCAAATGAGCTATGATCCTCAAGTAGATGTATGGTTAGCATTTGATGAAGTAGTTTCCCTAATGCCTAAAATAAGGTTACTTAAAAGCAATATGATATGTAATAAAACAAGTTGCTCATTACAAAAAATTATAATCCTCGCCCAGCCAATAGTTATCATCTTAATTGGTCATTTATGGCATGATACAACTTATTACTCACTAAATTGTCAACAAAAAAGAACATTCCATTGATATTTATTTTCTTTAAGTTAATTTCCAATACCTTGGAATTGGTTTTCTTTAGAATTCCTTGAAGTCAAATAAACAACCATTATGACAAATACTATTAGCAACAAAAAGTCTATTCTAGTTATCATGACCTGGCCTGGAGGCTCGAATTAACGAGATGAGAAAAGACGCTTGGTGATTAAAATTCATTTGCTAAAACTATCTCCAATAAATTGAAAGAGCCACTAAAACTTCAAAACATTTAAAATTCAAATAATATAAATTCATTTCTCTCGGAACATCTCACCTATAATATGCATTCTCATCGTATGTTCATTTTAGTTAATTGAATTATATATGTAATTAATTTTCATTAGGAGTGAGTCGTAACATAACCAGTGAGTAAATTATGCTTCTAAATTACAATAACACTAGACATCAGAAATATACATGCTCAATTTAAATCATAAAATAATTCTATTTAATCATTTCGGTTGTGACCTTCAATATTATGCATATGCATATATTCATCCATATCTTCAACCTTTCTAGTAAATAATATAACCGTTACATGAGCCACAATCTAAAATAGTATCAATGAAGATATTATTTTTTTATAACATTTTTCATTTATGTGCACGGTACATTGCGTTCCCAGCCAGTATCATAATGGGATGTGCTCCATCATTCAACATGCAAATGCATATAACCAATTCATTCATATAATATTCATTTATTTTCTATGAAAAGTGTATATCATAACTTATTAATTTTTATTTCATTCAACATTGACCAATCATTGGATATGAAAATGTCAAATCATAATTTAGCTTGCAATAAAGACTTAATAAAGTGGTGTTGCTATCTTTCTATGCATTTAATTTATGAGAGAAACAAAATTTTTATTATAAGTAAAAAAACATGAGTACTCATCTTGATTTAAATTTTAAATAGCTTTTGTTCTTTTTGTCTTTGTTCTGACTTCAATGATATGACACATATATGAAGATTTTAAATGTACACCATTGATTGGCCTTAAAATCTAATTATGATTATGTTCAATTAGATGGCATTACATAAAGATTTTAATTTTAAATTATGTAAGCATAAATTTTAAATAGTAATTAACATTAATCTTAATTTTATAATTCCATAAATTCTAATTATTTAATTGTAAGATAAGATCTTAAGTTTTAGATCTTTCTTTGCATTAGTCAATTTTCTAAATGTTCTCTATATATCATAAGTTATGTTTTTAAATATAATTTTACTCATTATTCTCTTCAATGAAAATTTTAAATTATACTATCTCATAAACTGATTAATTAATACTAATAAAGTCTTTAAATCTCCTAAAATAGAAACAATTATCTCTATAAATTGAATTTAAAATTTTCTAAAAAAATCTAACCTTTCTTTTTAAGTATTTTTAAATCATCTTTCTTAATTTATAACTTAAAAAATATTTCATACCTTCTCCCTTCACACGCAACTCACGCGTGCCACAGGCACTCTCCTGCTTGCTGATCAATCCTGAGCTCTAACTTGCACGCAGGTGTCTTCCTTCTTCCTCGCTTCGGCACTCACCCTCTTGATCTCCCTCATCTGTGTTCAAGCTCATTTCATGCTCCCTCTTCCTTCTCTTTCTCTCTATTTCCTCCCTTCTTCTTCCTCTTGGTCACGGCTACCCCTCGGTTGTTGCTTTCATTTGCTCGTTTGATTCCACAGGAGTGAGCGAATCAAAGTTATCTCCCACGAGGAGTCGTTGCTTTTTCGCATTTGAACGCGTTTCCTTGCTCATTCGCATGATCCGATTTCGCTAGCTGCTCCCGCGTTCGTGGTTTTGCCCGCTTGACTCATCTGCTTCATCCGTTGCTTTTCCCGTGATTTGATTAGGGCCGGTTCAATTGAATCAGTCCAACCGGTTCTTAGACTAGTAACAACTAACAAGTCTTGGAGATTGTTACACTCTTGAAGATGAACGCTATGGAATAATGAGAGGCTCAGAGGCCCATGTATACAAGGTGTTGAATTGTCCTAAATAGATATATTATGGATAAATGATCGAGTAAGAATTAGAACGATCATCTATATGCTATTTACAAGAAAGAGATTTCCAAGTTATTGTCATTGCAAAAAATTATACTCACAAGAAAGAGCTAAAGTTGCATCACAAATAGTAAATTTAGTAGAGATTGTGGTTCTACTTATTTTTATATAAAATTATAAGTGCCTATTGAGTAAGACCTCTTGCAAAGACCGAAGTGAAAACATTTAAAAAGTTATCTTCAACTATTGATTCTCATTATTATCTCTATTTTCATAAGCTTATTTGTCCGCGGACTCAATGTTTCAGTGAAGGAACTCACATCTCTCCACACCAAGTTGATGGCGTCTTGTTTCATTAAAGCCTAAAAAAGGTCAATCATTTATTCTAAATTTTTAGATATTATGTTAGCTTATTCATTATTTATTCAACCGGACTTTAAACTCAACAATCTGTTTATCCTTGACTTGCTTTTTGTCAATTGCATTTAAGTTTTTTTTTCCCCGATTTGCATGTATTTTGATTATTAGTGATCACACAAGACATACTTAGAAATTTCAATTCCATGTGATTCTGATCATTTGGAAGATGTACTTGAAAATTTTGATTTGATGTGATCTTGATACATAAGACACAAGGGGTATTTTTGTCTATAATTTAATAGAAATTATGTGGCACTTGCATCATTTTTAAAAATAGCGTGACACCTGCACAGTCGTTTTGAATTGTTGCATCTCTTTATTTATCTCATCAAGATTCCTATTGTTGATTCCGGGCTCACTAATAGTCCTTTTAACTTTATTATAGCAAAACATCCGGCAGTACTTGCAATATTTTAGTTTTGTTAGTGTTGCAACTTGGATCAGGTTAGATCTTTTTAGTCTATTCAGTTCAACCATAGTTGGAATCAATACTCTCAAGTTACTTGAAAATAGAGTTGGAGCTAAAATATTTTTTTCGGTTCTGTTCTTTGGTCTTGTTAACGCCTGCAGATTTGTGATTATTCTTGTCGTGGTTTGTGCTTCTCAAAGAAGAACGCTTTGATCATTATTTACAATCTCACCCCAATGAAATCAAGTTCAATCTTAACAATCATGTAGCATTTAAAACTCAATAAAACAATATCATATTGCAATGTGCAACTGTAGATATTTGTGTTTCATCAATTTGCATGAAACTATACAATGTCTGGTGTTGGTATCACATTAAATCATGCAAAACTTAAATATTTATAATAAAAATGACCAAGGTACTTTTTTTTTGAGAAGATTATTTCATTGAATTTGTATATATATATATTTCAGAACCTTTAGGCATAGGTTCGGGTTTGTTTTGGGGTATCCGATTAGAAGAATTGTGAATCAACCCATTAAACCAGTTTTAATTATTCTTTTAACTTTGAATTCTAAGAATTAAACCAAACTGATTGCTTTGTTAGGTTACGATTGTTTCTTCAGGCACTTATTTTCACATCTCTAGTGGTAATTTTTTCTAAGGATTATTTGAGATAAATCTTTATATATATATATATATATATATATATATATATATATAGTGATTGGAATTACCTTTATAATATATATTGTGTAATATTCTTCTACTGATTTATTATCTTCTCAATGGATAGACATGGTGATCAAGAAATCTAAGGCGCCCACTGTAGCTGTTGAAGGAGAAACTGCTATTAATGATAAAAATGAGAAGATTGGTTCATGGGACCATGTATGATCTGTAACATTTGACCAATTTTACCTCTTATTAACTCTTTTCATAAAATTTTATTTTTATATTTATAGAAGCAACAGGAGAACTTGGAGCAAGCACTTGCACATATCCCATTTGAGGAGTTACAAAAGGCACGAGCTGATGGCTCACATGTTATTCGACTCAAAACTGCATACATGCAACCTGATAAACCTGGTCGTGCTAACAAGAATAGGTCCTTCTATAACCTGAGTTAGGATATTAATGTATTATATTTTCGGCTCTCGTAAGAAGAATGTGATCTTAATAAATGCTTGTGGTTTTGTGGGGTTGCTTCAAATAGGCCAATGGAGATGAGCAGCAAGGTCCGTGTTGGAAGATATAAAGAAGTTATCCAAGCTCCAAAAAGGGTTTGTGGCTTTAACATTTATTATTATTTTTTTAATTTAAAATTTTCCCTGTTTAGTTCTTGGTGAAGTGACTTTTTTTGATTGGGTGATGTTTCGTACATGGATGACCTGTCTTAAGTATCTCAATATAGTATTTCAGCTTTGATAAAATTAATCTTTCCTTCATTGTTTGTGAAGGAAGTTAACTTGAAACACCTTTGCTAGTTCACAAAGATTTTACAATTATAGCATTTTAGGATCATGAGAAACTTGTTAGAATTTCTTCACTGTGCTTTTAGTAGGATAGTGTAAATTTAGTCTTTATTGGAGTTACGATTTGGTGTTGGATTGAATATCTTGTTGAAATTTGATTAGATTGATTTAATTGACTTGAGCATTACAAATAACTTGCATTTAACTTGTTATTCTCCTTCAGAGTACTTGAAGATAAATTTTTTTGAAGGATCATGTGGCCCATAAGTCAACCAATCTTGGTAGAGATCATTGAGCACATGGATTAAAAGTTCTAAATATTGTGTCTGTCCTCTTATGGTCCTTAGATTGCAATTTGTGTGCCTTCTCTTTTTATTCTAACTGTCGACCCCTCTTGGAGACCTTTCCTTTGAATGCTTTTTGGAGAAGTCTATAATTTCTTGGACACCTTATGCAGAATTAAGCAATAGAATTCAAAGTAGTTTTTGCTACGGTTATACTTTTCTACAATTCTTATGGCGCTTTTATTCTACATTAGCTGATAAATATTTTTGAGATATCACCTATATGTCATTAAAATTTCCTAATTGACATATTTCAACTTAATTTGCTTATTTGTACATAAAATAATTAAATATTGTAAAATGGTTCCCTATCCTAGTTAAATTCCATTCAAAATTATTAATATTTTGTTAAGCCATCCTCCCACCTCTCCCCTTCAACGCTTTTTGGACGATGATCTCATAATAATAAACTTCTTTAAGATCAACGTTTGACGATTGATAGGCTTCAACTAGTCGTTGGAGCACCATGAGTTCCAAATGTAAAAGAACGTTTTATGCCAGATTCCTATTAATGCTAGAATATTGATGGGCTATCAGGCCACCAATGGTTGTCTTGTCATTAATGTCCAGTGGACCTCTGTCAATCGTTTGACTGGTGAGGTGGCGGGGATAGTGATGGGGTTTGGAAAGGTGTACATTAGCAACCAAATATGGTTAGTTTGTTATAAAAAAAATGGTTTTGGCTGGATGGTGTTGATTTTGGTGATGTGTAAATATGAAGATTAGAGTGTTGGATGTGTAAGTAGGTGTAGCGGCGGCTCGTTGATTAAAACCCAATAATTTTATATAATTTACACCCTTTATTCAAGTCAAATGTGATGCTTAAAGAATCATGCAAACGTTAGCTTGTTTCAAACATTGTTTTCTCATCTTCTTCTTTCTTACGATTGCTATTTCAATTATATATGTCAAACAATACATAGAACAAATGATCCTATCTCTCGTGACTTTGCCATGTTAAGTTTTGGGTTCCATCACTTTGTTGAATATTGAATATTGGTACTTCCCATTCTCGTCCATGTAGATCTTGTAGTTCTGATTGATCTTGTGGTGAATGATCTAATTTCTATCTTGCATCAATTTTAAACTATCAGTTTCAAATTTTCTGAATTTCTTGATAAATTCACTCTTTTCTTTTAATTCAAGAAATATTGCGTTTGCAGGTAAGCGAGTTTAGATCTATTGTGTTCCTTTCATCATATAAAATTGTTGGGATTTGTGTAATATGTAATTTGGTGTTTCATTCTATCAGTTTACACAACATTTAATGAGTTGTTGAACGATTGTGTTCATATCATCCTATATCTCAATAATTTCTTGCATTATACCTCCAACATGCATAAATGTAACCCCCAAAAAATCAGGATAGGGCCAAGAAAGCTGATCATCGTAATCATCATACTTCCAATTTTGACCTATATTGCAAATCATAAGCATGTATATTATATCTTGTAAAATCTCTAATTAGGAGCACTTCCTTTTTAAGAGCCATTTATAACTGCAACTTGGATAGAGATAGAAAAGAAAAAAAAATGAAAATCCCTTGTGATTTTCTTAGTTGAATTATTAAACTGAAAATTCAAACGATCATCATGTGTAGTAGCATTTCAAGCTTCTTCCAATCAAAGTAGATGGCCTACATAAGGTTCCTTTCACTTGATACAGACTTTGAAAAAGCTAACTTTTCATCTTTATCGGTTAATGACTAAGAGGCTCAATTACTTGTCATGTAATTGCTTTGCTTGCTCCCCCTCTAGAAAAACTCGTGCGCACTATTCTAGGCTGAAACATAACTGACTTGTCGTTGAAGGTTTTCTAATAAACAAAAAGAGTTTAGTGAAGAAGTATCATACCAAGCATATGCAAATTCTAGGCTTGAAATAGATGTAATAGAGTTTACTATGGTGCATGAAAGAGAAAGAAAGAAAAAAAAAGGTATACACCAAAATCAGATGCTTCTGTTGGGGCCTTCCATTATTCATGCCCGTGCATATCAAAACATTTGCTGGTCACAATGCCAAAATAATGCATATTTTTTGAGAACCCAAAAATAAGAAACAAAATTCATTAAAGAAGGATTAATTTTCCTTCACTGCATTCTAAGATTGAAGACAAGTGTTTATAACAAGCTAAAAAGTAATAATGCAGCTAAACCTATAGGTTTAAGTTGGTGATATCATAATAATCTCAAAATGGCCATGCCTGTGAACTTATTTTATAGCTATTTTTTGGAAAATTGACCACAAGGAGCATTTAGTCTTTCTTCCATATTATTCATAATGCAAATCCCTCAGCTTCTATTAACCATCTTATTTTCCCCATTGGTCTAGAACTTATAAGCGGAGCACAGATGAGGTTGGGTACTAATCAATGTTCCACAGAGCTTTTAGAAATATCTCATGTATTTGACATCTTTGTCAATTGCATTAAATTTTTATGTGCAATGCAGTCTAACCAGCTCACCAAAAAAGCTTCGCCACATGTTGTACATCAATTGTCTTTTTGCAAGAGATAGAATTTGCTATCTTGAAAAATCTATCTACCTTGACATTTCACCTAAATGTACTGAACTGGAAGACATGGATAAAATTTTTGTCAATTGTTTCCCATGGTGAAATGGATTATGTCGTTCACTCTTTCATACTACTTTTTTTATTTTTCCGTTATGCGTTTGACAGGTGTGGTATTGAGAAACTATATATGAGATTGTGGTCGAGAGCAGGGAAAATTAGCCTATTTCTTCAACCAAAGAACGGCTTTATGCCATCAAAGTGACTTGCTGCAACCTTAAGCATGCAGCCCTCCTATATGGAGGTTCCTTCATGAACAAAAATAAATGCAAAGGTAGGTTCTTGCAGACAAATGATCATTCTCGAATCAAGCATTCTTTTTTGAGATTGGGAGGTTTACTCATTGAAGCAGTCTAGATGAGTGTATTGAGCGAACTATACATGCATTTAAATCTTTTGCTAAATGGTCTTATCCAATCAAAGCAACTAACTGCTCCCTCAAGCCTGCCGTTCTCACATAAGCCCTTTTATGAAAAATCATAAATGCAAAGGTGGGCTTCTGTAAAATAGGACCATTTTGAATCAGAAAATCTTTAGTTTTTCTGGGAGTTTTACCCATCAAAGCTATGTAGAACTCATCGGATTCTAGATAGCTTGGATTCCAGATTGGTTGGATTGTTGTTTGATGATCTTCTCATATACAATTTCGTAATATGCATGGTATGCAAGATGCATTCTACCCTATTTATGTGTATCAACTGGCTTGCTCTTTACACTTGTATAGCACATATCTTTTCGAGAACAAGTACTATAATTTTGCAATAATTCCAACTCCAAACGTGTCAAATCCTCAACTTATTTTGGAAATAATGATATTTGAGGGCATGGTGTTAAAAAAACAAGATGATATTGTTAGCACCATTTTTGGTTCAACCTAGAACATAAACTAGATGAACCTTGAGTCATCACATAGGATCCACCTTGGCCTTATTAGCCTTTGGGTGATGGTAGCTAGGACTTTGAAGCCACAAATCTAGTCCAAGCCTGCTGGCCTCTTGTTCGCTAAGAGAGCCATTAGGTTGCACTGGCCTAGGTATACCATGCATCATTGAACAATATTATGAGTTCTGTGAGTTGCATCGTATTCATTATCATGTATGACATTGATGTGAAACGTACATGCGATGGAGTTACTTTAGGAAATTAACAAGAGCCAGTTGAACAAAATAATCCAAACTAAAATTATCCTTTGTAATAAAAGAAAGAACCTAAGAATTCTTAGTTTTTAACTCGATTAGGCAACGAAGAGCGACATTCGATTAACCAAACAATTCAAGAAAATGCAAAGAATAATTGTACGCTACGACCATAAACAAGAATCCACAAAATAATAAAGAGAACTTTCACCTTAGGAGCCCATATGCTCAACTAATCTAGGCTTTAGCGGAAGAAGCGTCTCCACATTAGAACCGAGATCACTCCGAGGAAGAAGGACCCTTAGATCGTCGTTCTTGGATAAGTAGCCGGAGCTTGCAATTCTTGGACAGCGATTATACGTCCCAGTTGCCCGAAACCTGAAATGTTTTAGCTCTTCCTCTCTCAGAAATCTGAGAGGAATTCCACTCATTTTAGGGAAGAAGATTCAGCAGCATGGCTTATGGAGAATAAGCCCCATGAAGTCACGGTGGAGAGAAAATCTGAGGGAATAACTTTGCTTTCCACTCTCAGATTTCCAAATCTGAGAATAAAAACCGAATTTACGTTGGAGTGGGGAGGCATTTGGGAGGTAATTAAGAGGTGATGAGGTGGCAATTAGAGAGGGAAGCGATGGGGTTGAAATGGCCGGCCATATGGGAGAGAGAGAAGGGGTTTTCGGTTTTGATGAGGTGGGGCCCACTTGATTAAGTAACAGATTTTAATTAAAACCTGTAGTAAAATCAGATTTCACTAAAAGGAAAGTTTCCTTTCATGGGTGTACGTAATAAGCATCCTTTTGAAATTCAAATTGAAATTAGAGGCTAGTGGTTAATTGCTTAATATGGCTGATTGAATGAGCCAATTAAGCAAGCATTGAATGCTCAATTCCCACGGGTTGGGCAATCACAGGGAGAATTGGCAGTAAAGGGGTGCAGAAAAGAATTCTGTAAGCTGAGAAAAAAGATGGCTCACGGCTCAGGCTATGCTGGAGTTGAGGACCGGTGGAGGGGAGGGGAGAGGGCTGCACGGGAGGGACTGTACCCGTGGCCAAAAATCTAGAGGGAGGTTGGCCGGCGGGAGGATGCAGCCAAGGTGGCCGACGGCTCCGAGTAGGGCAATGTTAGGCGACGGCAAATGCAAGGGGAAGGACGAAAGGGAAAATTTCTAGGAATTCGACGAGTGAAAATTCAATTTCCCACGAAATAATTTTTAATCCAAATCCGCGCAACGATGACTTGATCAAGATACGCAAAAGAAAAGAAAAGGATAAGAAAACCTAGAACTCACAAAGAGATCTAGTTTTCTCCTACGAACTCACCAAGAGATCGTGGAGGCTTGCACTCACAAAGAGAACATAAAGTGGCAAATTTTCATTCATCAAAAAACTAAATTATTACAAGAGAATGACCATATAAATAGGCCTCACAATGACAAAGAAAAACAAAAGACTAAAATGCCCCTCGGGCTACATTAACGACCAAATACCCATAAGGGTAAAAACGGAAAAACATCAAAATAAAATACGCTACTACATAAAATGACAAAATACAAGTCATGCTCGTGGCCGTCGATCTCCGGCGTCGAAAATGCTGACGATGTCCTCATCATTCTCCCCAGGTGGGAGAAAACTCGACCCCGTCGAGTAAATATCTATGGAGCCCTCGTACAACTCTAGTAGATCTGGGTCTAGGCTCTGTAGCTCGTCCAAGTATCCTCTACCTCCGGTGTCCCTTTCCAATGAACTCGGTATCTTTGGCACCCACTTTCCTTTGGGGAAATGACCTCATCATCTAGTATTGCTTCGACTTTCTCCGCTATAGGTGAGTAGGGTAAGTTGGGGAGTGGAGCTAGGCTGGGGGATCTCACCAGGTGGGGTCACACAAGGCTAATTTAAAGAGTGGATTTTGGGGTTAAGATTCGGGTCCTTCAAAGGCTAACAGGTCTTTTATATTAAATATAGGATTCATGTTAAAGCCTCAAGAGAGGTCCAGTACGTAGGCATTACTATTAACCTTTGAGATTTCCTTAAAATGTTCGGTGTTTCGAGCATGCAGCTTCCCGTACCATCACAAAGTCTCCAACTTTGAATTCTTTGGACCATCTTTTGTTATCAGCAATAATTTCAATATGGATGTTATTTTGTTCAATTTTCCTTTTAATTTCGTTGAATAACTCCTGAAGATGACATGCAGATGCAAATGCAAGAGATCGGGTGTGCATGATGAATGACAAGACTCATGAGCTTACAAAATTAAAACATCAACAACTTAGAAGGACAACAGACTACAACACACACACACACAACATACTAACTCACACAAACACGTTGCTAGAACTGGTGGACGAGTCACAAAGAGGGTCTAAAGTGTTTGGTCTAATGGAACTGGTGTAGGGGGAGCAATGAAGACATCCTTAGCTACCAGGTTACTTCCATGGGAAGTCTCAGTTAAATTCGTAGGTAGTCTCCTAGTGGGGGTAGTGTAATTGACCAAATTAATCCAACTAGGACAGAGATGGTCCTCCTCAAGGTAGGGTGAGGCTATAACGGGCAAAAAGTAGGAATCAGGAATAAAATAGGATGGTTGGTCCTGACTCACATCCATAAGGGGATAGCCCAAAGATTTGTCGGCCGGCATGGGACTTATAAGATGGGAAAAGTTCCCAGGACATCTATGGGTGCAACAGTAAGAGAGAAGTCTGGAATGACACACGTAGTCAAATCTAAATCCAAAGGAGCAGCTCCAAAGTTAGATTCTAATGAAACAAAAGGAGGCTCATTATTCAAATTAGGCTCAAAGGATTTCAGACTCAAGGTACTGTCTTCCAAAGTAAAATCAGGTTTAGTTTCAATCCTAAGATCCGTAGGTTCCGTTTCACTTGAATCATGTGACAAATTCGATTGACTTACATTCAACTTGAGACTAGCTAAGTCGCCATCAGAACTATCCAAAATTAAATCAGAGTTATCCGAATTCATCTCAGTAATTAAATTAGAATCTTCCAATTTTAATTTCATTGTGTTCAAGGTCAGATCAATCTCTTCCGGAACCAAATCAATGTTGTCCAGGCAGACCTTCTCTAAAGGGATATCGTTAATGATATTAGTCTCAAGAGGGGCTAAGGTCTCCAGGTTAAAAGGTTCTAAACCTTCTAAATCAGGGTTTAAGTCTGGCAGGGGGTCTAATTCAATCACTTCAGTTTCATCCTCAAAGTAGCTTTCGTTATCATTAATATCATTAGCATCCACAAAATGGATGCACTCAGTTTTAGGTTCAGATGACTTT
This sequence comes from Dendrobium officinale, assembly GCA_019514585.1. Classification (NCBI taxonomy): domain Eukaryota; kingdom Viridiplantae; phylum Streptophyta; class Magnoliopsida; order Asparagales; family Orchidaceae; genus Dendrobium; species Dendrobium officinale. The sequence continues at coordinate 17,427,298 of CM033685.1, forward strand.
TTCTTGTTAATTACACTTGCAAGGTCAATGATTGGGGAGGCTAAAGGTTGACTGGGATGACTAAAAGTTGGTCCAAGTGGGGAGCCATAAGAGTTAGGTCTAACAGAAGGCCCAGTAGTGGGCCGGCCACCATGGTTAGGTGAAGACCTATAGGGTGGGGCAGCAACTCTGATGTTACTAACAGATGGGTGACCATAAGTAGGGGAAAGGTATTTTAATCCAAGTTCTCGTCTCATGTTTTTCCAATCAGAGGTAGGGTATTCGCCACGAGACTCTTTATGATCTTCTAGCCTCATCCAAAATTGGAGAGCATTACCGCTCAAGTGTGACCTAGCAATGCTAAACTGGCGAGAATTAGGGATTTCATGCGATTCAAAATAGTCCTCTAATTGTCTAACCCATTCTCTAAAGTAGTAAGGGTCCAAGGAACCATCAAAGGTGGGTAGTAGACGGTAAGGTGGCTCAAAGCGAGGTCGTTGTGGCTTAAACTTGGGTCTAGGTTGAAAAGCAGAGTGGGATGCATAATTCGAGTGGGGATAATCAACGGGTTTCTCTATCATAATTCTAGTCATATTGCCCACTAGGTTAACGATGTCATCTAAACTCTTTTGAAGTCTTATCGGGTCCATTGAAAAGTGTTAAGTGATTCTTAATGAAGAATGGGTGTAAGGGACAACACTTTCCCAAGAGAAAACACCATTATGAGTGGTTGTATGGTGCAGGAAGAACTCAGGACAGCCAGCTACAAGACGGATTTAAGTGATCTAGGCAAGTAGGTTGGACTCTGGAACGCGGACCACAAGTGGATACTACCTAGAACTCTTCCAAACGGATGCTAATAGGTGCAGGAATATAGCTAAGTGAAGCTTAAAGAAGAATGGGAGCCTGATACATCACTTAGACACCAAATTAGGCTCACTTAGACTCACTATTGGGTGTGGCAAATGTTTGGACAGCAAATCACAACATGACATAAAGCTTTCTAAGTGTTGTAGCAAGGTTCCGGGGCGTGGACAGCACCTAAGTAGTGACTCTAGGTTCGCTAACGGACACCTAACAGCTGCAGGAAACAACGGACAGCAACCTAAAGTAGAGTCCGTCGCTTCCCAAACACCTTAGGTAGAACCTAGAGTGGTGACAGTACAAAACAGCACTAACAAACTCTCTAAACTGAAGTGTACAGATGCTGGAATTGAAGGGACAGCAGCTCCAAACACAAATTCAAAGTCCTGAGTAGATAGGAACACTATGGCTCAACGGCAGCAGTTAGATACTAGCTAAGACAGACTAAATGTCAATGACTGTATGCAGGAATTTTGAAAACAGCAGGAAAAAACAGTGAAAAAAAAATCTTAACGACGCAATGATATGCATGCAAAATTTAACTTGAAATGAAGGCTATGCCCTAGGATGTTTTTCTAATCATGTCGTGCATGCCTACCATGCTCTGATACCAAGATGATGTGAAACGTACATGCGATGGAGTTACTTTAGGAAATTAACAAGAGCCAGTTGAACAAAATAATCCAAACTAAAATTATCCTTTGTAATAAAAGAAAGAACCTAAGAATTCTTAGTTTTTAACTCGATTAGGCAACGAAGAGCGACATTCGATTAACCAAACAATTCAAGAAAATGCAAAGAATAATTGTACGCTACGACCATAAACAAGAATCCACAAAATAATAAAGAGAACTTTCACCTTAGGAGCCCATATGCTCAACTAATCTAGGCTTTAGCGGAAGAAGCGTCTCCACATTAGAACCGAGATCACTCCGAGGAAGAAGGACCCTTAGATCGTCGTTCTTGGATAAGTAGCCGGAGCTTGCAATTCTTGGACAGCGATTATACGTCCCAGTTGCCCGAAACCTGAAATGTTTTAGCTCTTCCTCTCTCAGAAATCTGAGAGGAATTCCACTCATTTTAGGGAAGAAGATTCAGCAGCATGGCTTATGGAGAATAAGCCCCATGAAGTCACGGTGGAGAGAAAATCTGAGGGAATAACTTTGCTTTCCACTCTCAGATTTCCAAATCTGAGAATAAAAACCGAATTTACGTTGGAGTGGGGAGGCATTTGGGAGGTAATTAAGAGGTGATGAGGTGGCAATTAGAGAGGGAAGCGATGGGGTTGAAATGGCCGGCCATATGGGAGAGAGAGAAGGGGTTTTCGGTTTTGATGAGGTGGGGCCCACTTGATTAAGTAACAGATTTTAATTAAAACCTGTAGTAAAATCAGATTTCACTAAAAGGAAAGTTTCCTTTCATGGGTGTACGTAATAAGCATCCTTTTGAAATTCAAATTGAAATTAGAGGCTAGTGGTTAATTGCTTAATATGGCTGATTGAATGAGCCAATTAAGCAAGCATTGAATGCTCAATTCCCACGGGTTGGGCAATCACAGGGAGAATTGGCAGTAAAGGGGTGCAGAAAAGAATTCTGTAAGCTGAGAAAAAAGATGGCTCACGGCTCAGGCTATGCTGGAGTTGAGGACCGGTGGAGGGGAGGGGAGAGGGCTGCACGGGAGGGACTGTACCCGTGGCCAAAAATCTAGAGGGAGGTTGGCCGGCGGGAGGATGCAGCCAAGGTGGCCGGCGGCTCCGAGTAGGGCAATGTTAGGCGACGGCAAATGCAAGGGGAAGGACGAAAGGGAAAATTTCTAGGAATTCGACGAGTGAAAATTCAATTTTCCACGAAATAATTTTTAATCCAAATCCGCGCAACGATGACTTGATCAAGATACACAAAAGAAAAGAAAAGGATAAGAAAACCTAGAACTCACAAAGAGATCTAGTTTTCTCCTACGAACTCACCAAGAGATCGTGGAGGCTTGCACTCACAAAGAGAACATAAAGTGGCAAATTTTCATTCATCAAAAAACTAAATTATTACAAGAGAATGGCCATATAAATAGGCCTCACAATGACAAAGAAAAACAAAAGACTAAAATGCCCCTCGGGCTACATTAACGACCAAATACCCATAAGGGTAAAAACGGAAAAACATCAAAATAAAATACGCTACTACATAAAATGACAAAATACAAGTCATGCTCGTGGCCGTCGATCTCCGGCGTCGAAAATGCTGACGATGTCCTCATCAGACATTGTATGCGACAAATGAAATGCTAAGTTGACCAAAGTGTTGTGTAGATTTGTGTGCATGAATTTTGTCATGCGTGTAATTTTTTCCCATATAAAACTTTTTAATCGGGACCTTGTTTCATAAAATAGATCACACTATTTTGTCTAGATCATCAACATGGTCTAAGTGGCTTGTGTGCATCATTTGTGGATGTGGTTTGGTCATGTATTGAAATGATTATTCTTTTTAGATCAAAGAGGATGATTTTGTCCCAATAATTATTTTAAAATTATAAAAAATATTAAAATAGAAACAGTATTTTATTATTATCCTGAATCCAAAATTTAGTTTTAAATAAAATTTGAGCTCAAATTCGAAATCAAATTTGCAATTTGAGTTAACGTTAATCAAAATGAAATAAAATTACAGTTTTCCCAAAAATCAGCACCTCACTATCTTTGGTATGATTTTCTCATATCTTGTTGTAATCATATTTTTTCGGAGTTGAAAAAGAAATAAAATTCTCTACAACATTCTTGTTTTCCACTTCAACCAATTTCCACGAGATAGGTCTCAATTTTTCAAGAAACTTAAATGAAAAATCTAAATTTAGAAATTTAGAATTTGTTTCATTATTTTTGAGTCTAACTTTCTCATTCCTTGTTAGAATCTTTTGATATTAATATCATTAGAAAGCTAACAAAAATTCTCTACAACTTTCTTGTTTTCATTTAGCTCGATTCTGACACAATCAATTGCAATTTTTTCTGCTAAATGATAAAAATTTAAAAAATTATATATATATATATATATATCCTCTTCCAAGAAGTCATAATTACAATTCTCATGGTGAATGCTAAAGGAAACTGTTACGAAGGTTCTGTTTGTACAGCAATTAAAGAATCAAATGGGAGAATTGCAAGATGGCACTATGAATTTTCCCAAGTAGGGTGGTGGCTTTGGGCGATTGATGATGGAAATACCTACAATAAGAACATGAAGGGGTCAATTCATTAAACTTGAATTGGATAAAAAAGAGAATAAAAAAAACATGAAGGGGTTGGAAGTACACTAATTAGACATTAGCACATGAATTCTTCCATTCTTATTTCACCAGATAAATGAAGTTAAATTCAGGGGAAGTCATTGGTTATATGTATTTAGTTCTTGACATTTTCCTTTTCGGGATAATTTAGTTGCTTTTTGTTAGAAAATATGATTTAGCGAAGGATGAAATTTCTCAGATTTCGTCAGTTGGTAATATGTAATTTGAAACCAACTTCAGTTTAAACTCCACAAACCATTTATAAGTGATGATTTTGTTTCATACAAAATGAGGAGCTCAATCAATAGCAGATAGCTTTTGGATTGACAGCTGGTTGTCGCAAATCCCATGCTCGACTTTTGGTGGGCTGGAGGAATGACAAATGGTGAATTGAATGGAAAAAATGCTTTTATGCATCTAATTGCTTCTAAGAATCATGATTTGAATTTCATAATAAGATTACTTTCTGGTAAGCAAAGTGATTTGTTTTTAAATTTGCAACATCTCAAAGAGCATGCTTTGTAGTTCGTTGTAGATTTTGTTTTGTATCCAACAACATGATTAATTTTCTCTCACTAACAAGGAATATGGAAGCTGCACTTACCTTTAATTTTTTTGTTACTAAGTAGATACTAATTGTAGAAATTACTTTTGTTTATTTATTCCATATATTATATTAATCTTTCTTTCTAATTTCAGGTTGTTCGAGACCCACGATTTGAATCTCTATGTGGAAACCTTGATACTGAACGGTATAATTCATACAATTCTTATTCTCATTTTTCCCTGACAACATGGCATTTTGTTTTACTTGGAGATTTTCCATTTATGTTTGGTTGGTTTTCTAGAATATCACATATTTTATCTTGCTTGGTTGAAGCTATATTAATTGTTTTGGCAATACCTTATTTGGGTTAGTTTTGGAGCGTTGAAATTGCATTATTTCCTTGCTTTTATGTGGTATATCTCAGCTGGAGTAATGGCAACCCTTTCTAACAAAACACTGAAAATCTGTTGATGCATGTCAAATAACAAATGGAATTTTTTATTAAATAGTGGGACTAGGAGAGTTTAGCACATTGTTTTTATAATTGTTTTGCAAGTTGTTAGACGTGAAACACGTCTTCAAGTTTGATACTTTTACTTGCATGTTCTATGAGTGCTGTTAAAATGTTTATCTTAAGTGATCAAATCAGTGTATAACCATGCAAACTGTACGTATCAAAAGAATGGATCTTTTAACACTCTAAATTGTATATCTCTCTGGATGCTTCTTTTTTTTTTTTTTTGAATTTTGCATTCTGAATTTATATTTTTTACATGATTTGTTCCTTTTAACTTCATACTGTAGTTGTGAAGCCTTTTTAGTAGATCTGTATATCAATGTTTTGCAGGAGTTTTAAACATAATGAGACGAGGTATATAAATTTTGCTTTTTGTTAGTCTTCAATTTTAATGTGTGTTTAGTCATATCTCAGCTGACAAATAAACATTTCATAGCCAGTCTGTAGCTTAGGTAAATCTAGAAAAGACTGGCACTGATTGACAGCTTTCTTTGCATAAATTGGCCATCAGCAGGTTACTTTATTGTGAATGTCTAATTAGAACAGAAAAACATCAAAATAGTCTCCAAATTATTATTATGTGGTCAATTTAGTCCATGGTATCATGCTGCTTCAATTTAATCCTTCGATTATACAAGTTCGATTCAAAATGATCCCTCATTTTGTATTTGTGATATAGAATTGATCCTAATTTAGTCCATCAACTATACAAAATTGGTTCCAATTTAATCTCAAATGGATCATTTTGGATCAATTTTGTATAGTCAAGAAGCTAAATTGCAACAATATATGAATAATTGGTGGACTATTTTGAAATTTACTCATTATAAAAATGTTGGGAAGCGGTGTCGAACTTCTGATTAATGACAATATATTGCAGAAGCCATAAGGGATTTCATTTCCTATAGGGTATGTTTTTATATTCAGTAACATATAGCTTTTTAATGAAAATCTCATAACGTTGATTTATTTAGTTTATATTTATCTTCCGGTACTCCCTTCCAATGTTTTTTTACCAATCTTTTCACCTGCGCATGCTATTGATATATTTTTTCCTTTAATACTAATAAAAAAGGGTGCAAAGCTGCTTCCATAATTGAAGCCATTAGACATTATTTTGTTTGTATTGACATCTCTCAACTCAGAATTGAAATGGGAGAGACACGATACATAAATTGATAATGTAAAATTTTAGCCAATATTTAAGATGAATAATTGAAACATTTAGTTTAGATGGAAAGACACTTCTTCCTCAGCAAAGTTGGTAGAAAATTTGTTAAAGAATTTGTTTTTCTTAATGGATTAAGATATTTTGTGATCAAGCACGACATATAAAATAATATATTATCTCGAAAGGCAAAAATATTATTTCGTTATGGACTCGATAACAAAACTCATAATTTTAATTTTAAAAGAATTTTTTTTATTCAATATTTGGTTGAATATGATTTATTTTATTCTAGAGTACAGATGCCCCAAGGGCAAACCCTTATGATTAATTACATCTCAAGTATTTGTTACTTGAGAATACTTTTAAATTTTAATTAAACTGGTGGTTTTCTTTTGAGGATCATCAAAATATTGGCTAATCTTATCATTTTGGAAATTTATGAATTTCTTATTCAAAGATTTGGTCTTTGAGAATTTTAAGGATGATAAAATCAACTTTAAATCAGATTTTTGAATAGAGCTAAGGAAGGAAAATGAGAATGTAGGAGTAGTTAATTATGATAAAACTTAGGGTGCGCAAACTATCATATATTGGGCTTTATATTTTAAAATCAGATTTTTATTTAAAATGGTAAATTTAACTTAGAATGTTGGGGCTTATATTCTAATAACACACATTGGAGAAAATGCCTTGAAGGCTAGAGCTTATGAAGTGATTGAAGTCAACAACAACTTCAGATTCTAGAACTAAGGTAATGATTATTGAGGGATATTATGTCGAATCTAAGTCTAGCGCAGTGCAAGAGACTTACAAACTACATCTCATATGAGACATAGTTGGCCCGACCTATGGATTTATTTCCCTACTTGAAAAGGGTTGCCAGCTAAACTCACATAATTGCTTTTAAAATCATGTAGTCTGGTCTTAATGCATGTGAAGAGCAGATAAAACTATTTTTCTTAGAAAAATTTGCATGGTTCTTTCCAAGGAGCCAATATTTCAAAAACTAAAATGATCATATAGGGCTAAGTATGTCTCCTGTAAAAAGCCTTCACTTAAGGAATATATAATAAAAATATTCATTTTTTTGAGTCAGCATTGTGCATATCTACATGGTCAGGCATCTTGGCTATAAAACCAAATTATAACTCCTATCTAATAAGATAGTCATCCCTACTCTTCATATACATTAAAAATGATTATGTGGGTTTAGATAATAACCATTTTTAGTTAGGGCAATAAATCCAGAGGTTAGGCTGACTTTATCTCTTGTGAGGTGTAGTTTGTAAGTTCCTTGTGCTATGTTAGACTTAGGTTCATGGCACTACCTCTCAGTAGTCTTCATCTTAGTTTTATGATTCGAGGTTATTGTTGACTTCATTCACTTCATATGACCTTCTTGACATTTACTCAAATATTTGTTGTTAGAATAAAAGCCACAATATTATAAGTTAAATTGATCAACGTAAACAAAAATTTGATTTTAAAATATAAAACCTAATATATAGCACTTCTGAGTTTTTTCAGAATCAAGTGCTCCTACGTTCCAATTTTCTTTCTTGGCTCTCATTTAAAAATCTGATTTAAAGTTGATCTTATCGTTCTTGAAATTCCCAAAGACCAAATATTTGAATAAGAATTTTATAAAATTGTAAAATGATAAGATTAGCCAATGTTTTGATGACTTTAAAAAAGAAACCACTAGTTTAATCAAAGTGTTTTCAAATAATAAATGTTTCAGATGTAATTAACCATAGGGGCTTGCCCCTATGGGGGGCATCTGTACCCAGAATAAAATAAACTCTATTCAACCAAATATTGAATAGGGAAAATCTCTGTTAAAATTAAAATTGTGAATTTTGTTTTAGAGTTCATATCAAAATAATATTTTTGTCATTCGAGATAATATATTATGTTCTATGCCATACTCGATCACAAAATATCTCAATCCGTTTAGGATGACAAAATTTCTCTAACAACCCACTCTATTATGTACAAATTACATTCTTTTATAAAAACCTAATTCAAAACCCAAGTTCAAGTTCTTAGAACTAATAATGTGAAGTAATATTTCCATGTCATTATTGGAGGATATCTCTAACAACAAAATTTTCACCAAACTTTTTGTATCAATATTATTGTACAAATTGTGAGCAGAAAGAAAAAAATAAATACTTTCTTGAGATTGTTAATAATGTTCTAAAATATTATTGGTGGAATCCTAAAAATTAAAGCTCCTTGTCAAACTTTCTCCCAGTAATATCGCTAATGTTGAGTTATAACCAACATTCCTCCTAAAGTGTTTGGTTACTCTACTTTTGTCCATATTCCTCTTTATCAGAGAAGCTAATTAGGTCCAAAGACATTAAATTTTATTATTATTTGTTACTCTCATCTCTAACAATGTTACAATTGCTTTTCTTCTTTGAAAATCAATCTGTCTTAAAACTAGCATTCAAGGGGAAAGCATCGGCGCTCGCTTTATGAATATGAGTTTTGCTATAATAAAAATCTTGTTGTATTGGTTTGCCAACCAACTCCTCTTTCAAACCTACTTGAATCACATCCATTTGAATCTCACTCCTTCAAATATCTAGAAGGGTGAATATCCCATATATTAAGCAATGTGTAAATGCATTATCTATTCTAGATGATAGAAAAAATCAATTGACATGGTAGAGCAAAGCATTTCTCTTGATCCAAAATCAAACTTCACAAGGATTCTTGACATCACAAGGATATGATAATATTGATTCTGAGGATGATTTAAACATTCCTATGACTGCTTTCAAGTAAAAACACATGAATTTGTGCCAAATGCTCGATTAATCATTATATTTCCTATGACAAATTACCTCCCAAGTCTATACCCATACTACAAATCTTTTAATCTTGGAAATTCCAAATTGTATTCAAGAAGTTTTAAATGTACTTGAATGGATAGCTATGATGCACGGACACGGACACGGACACGACGACACAGACATGACAAGGACACATGACACATTTTTTTTTTAATATAGGAAACGGGTACGACACTGACACGACATTACATATTAGCACGACGTGTCTTGTGTCTATAAGCAAATATAAGCAAATAATTACTTACTACAACATAATGCATTCAAGCTTCAACTAATAGAATTAGCTTCAGAGGTTTGTTTTTTGCCTTCAATATCATTATCATTGAATATCATTGCTTCCAACTCTGATTCATCAAGAGAAAGATTTGCAATAGTTCATTGGATATCATTTAATCAAAGTTGGTTCTTCTTTGTATATGTTTACTTTTCTAGTTCGCTAGATCTCTACCATAATATTTTTTTATCCTCTAATCTAAATCATAAAAAATGTATCTATTTACTTCTATACTTCTATACTTCTCTAGTTCTCTAGTCCTCTCTCATAATAGTTCATTGGATATCATATTATTTATAATTAAAATAATTTTATCATAAAAATTAGGACATGCGTGTCCCAGCCATGTCTGAAATGTGTCTCAGCCATGTCCGAAACGTGCCACAGCCGTGTCAGGTTAAATTTAAACATTATTTTAATTGGACACATGTCTGCTGTGTCGGACACGTGTCCCAGTCGTGTCGGACACGTGTCCGTGTCTGACACGTGTCCGACCCTGCATTATATCTTCAAGAGGCGTGTCAGTGCATCATAGATAGATAGTTATATTTCATGAATTCATGAAGAAATTCACGTCCTTCAAAGAAATGGTCAAATCTACTTAAAGGGAAAGATGTTTTTGGGTGTGAAATACGAAGTAGATGGAAGTGTTGATGATGCGGACATCGGTACGAAGATTCAGGAGGCGTCGTAAATCGACGGCTAATTTAAATCTTCAATTATGAGTTATTTTTCTGAATTTTAGTTCTTATTTGATGTATTTCCTGTTTTACCCCTAGGTTGATTTATATGAGTGTTGTGGCCCAAGGGACAATTTTGAATTTTGAGTTTTCTTATGTTGTGGCCTATATATAGGGCCTTAAGCTATTGTAATAGAGAGGGATTATTGATATTAAAAATTTGTGTTCAACACTTGTGTTCTTTTGAGAGGACGATAGTGAGATTCCTATGGGAAGGAATCGGAGTTTCCACCAGCCGCATGATGGGTCCGGGCTCGTGGCGTGAAGTCCCTTGGAGAAGGGCAAAGCATCACCCGTCAGTCTTAGGAAGGGTCCAAGACTCGCGGTTGTTTTTTTATCTTCTATCTTTGTTTTTGTTTTGTTCCTTCTTATTTCCTAGCCGTCGTCGTCATCCTCTACCTACGTCCACCATCGTCATCTCCATTTCCGCCATAAGCAGCCGACCATCTCACCAAAAAATCCTCCAAGCCGCCGGCCTCATCCCTACTTCTCCGTCTCCTTGAAATTTCCTATTTAAGTTGATGATTTAATTGGGATGATCAAAGATTTCAAATCCTTTTGAATTTGAATTTGAAATCTTTCCTAATTGGGTTTGATCCATATTTGTAAGGTTTTAACTCTCCAATTCAAAATTCAAATTTGCATTAGGAGTTGAATTTCCCCTCAATTTCCTCCATTTAATTAAGGAATTAATCGCAGCTTTAAATCTGAAATTCAATTTCAGATTTAAGAATTAATTCCCTTAAGCAATTGGGGCCCACTTATTTGAAATCAAACCCCTCTCCCTCCCTCTCTCCTAGGCCGGCCCCTCTTCCTCCTTCCTTTGCCAAATTAAGAGCCAATTAATGCTCCTAATTAACTCCCTCATTAACTCAAAATTTTCCCTCCACAAGTCCCTCATTTCAAATTCAAAACATTGTGAATTTTGAAATCTTTCATAAATTAGCGAATCTATTTTAGGAAAGTTTCTTAAGTTAACAATATTTGAATTCAAATTCAAATAGAGTTACTTAATTAATTTCCTAAGTCTAAAACTATTTTAGGCAAGCTTGTACACATGGCACCAAATCCCAATTTCCCCATGATATTGCCGCTGGCCCCCTTCAATAGCCCAACAATTTCCATTTAATTGTTTCCTAATTCTTAGTCCCTCCTTTGGAAATAATTATAATTCCTGTAACTCTTACCTGGCCGAAATTCTCATTCATATCTTGGCTCTAAATTATTTCCTAATACTAGAGGTTGGATTTAGGAAACATGAGCTCACCCCCTCTCAATCCCGCCGACCCCCTCTCCCTGTCACCGCCCCTACTCACTCCTAATTGCATTAGTTAAGCTCTCTCTTCCAAAACCTCTAAAGGAAGTTTGTTCTCAGCTTTCTATTCACAACCAAGGCTAGACGACTCCTCAAGTTCTCTACGTCCTAGCCCACTAAAATCTGAGAACTCCTCTCAGATTTTTTTTGTTGAAAATCTGAAATTGTTTTCAGATTATAGGAGAGGAGGTTTGGAGCTTGCAACCTCTCTCCTACCAAGAGAAAATTTGAGATTCTTCTCAGGTTTTGGGCAAAAAAATCAAAATTTCCTTCAGATTTTGGAAAAGAGATCCTCTTCCTAGTAAAGCCTCCTACCCGTTCTACATCAGTTGACCAATGCAAAGTAATACTTTGGCAATTGGTTTCACTCAAACATATGGTATTGATTATCAATAAATATTTGCTCTTGTTGCTAAGATGAACACTATCAGATTAATTTCTCTCTAGCTGCAAATTTAGATTGACCACTTTATCGATTAGATGAAAATATGTTTTCCTAAATGGGGACCTAGAAGATGAAATACATGTGACAATATCTCTTTGATTTGAGAGTAACAACAATACGAACCAAGCTTGCAAACTCAAGAAATCCTTATATGGCTTAAAACAATCATCTAGAGCTTGGTTTGATAGATTCATCGTGGTATTTAAAAGGCATGGCTACTCTCAAGAACAATTTGACCACACTTTATTTTCCAATAAATATTTGAAGGTAAAATTTTTGCTTGATTGTATATGTTGTTGACATCATCTTGCCAATGGACCATAAAGAAGAGATAAATAAGTTGAAATGTATCATTGCTAAGAATTTGAAATCAAAGATCTTGGCTTATTAGAATATTTCTTTGGCATAGAAATAATAAGATCAAGAAAAGGAATGTTTGTCTCGCAATAGAAATAAACCTTGGGCTTATTAAAGGAAACTAGTATGCTTGGATATAAATCAGCAAACACTTCTATGGATCCAATAAATAAAATTGAGACTAAGGAATTTAACTCGTAATTGACTAAGGAAGATACCAACGGTTAGTAGGGAAACATATTTATCTATCTTATATAAGACATGATATTTATTTTTCTGTTAATATTATTTTTTGAATTAACCCACAAGGGAGTACCTTGATACAATATATGGGATATTATCTCAAAAAGGCACTTGAAAAAGGGTTATTTTTCAAAAAATTGGATTGAAGTATTAAAATCTTTTTCGATGCTGACTTGGCTGTATCAATAACAAATTGAAAATCCACTTCTGATTATTGTTCATTTATGCGGGATGTTTAGCATTTGGAGAAACAAGAAGCAGTCTGTGGCTGCTTGAAGCAAATGCTCAAGTAGAATTCATGGCCATGATCCATGAGATTTCTGAAGTTATGTGGTTTAAACGTCTTTGCAAGTTATTATATTTATTTAATTGAATATTATTCTAGAAAGATGTAATTATGTTTTTTTGAAACACATGGATGAAGCATTTTGGAAATTCAAGGAATGAAAATAATTTGTTGAAACTCAAATTTGCTTGATAGTAAATAAGCTGAGGATTAACAATGAGCTTGAATTTTGTGCTGATGAATTAACTAAATTTGCAAAGTTTATGGGATATCAAGACATTATATATCAAGAATGGTTCAACTATATAATTGTTGGCACAGAGGTTCAAGAGGACAATTCTTGAAAGGTAAGTTGTATGCTAAGTATTGTAGGGTTGTCTTAGACTGAATTGATTAGCATTAGTCTACTTCATCATTAATTGCCCATCCTAAACTATTGGTTTAAGAACTGCTGTAGAAGCTCGGAGTGGAAGACTAACTAATTAATCCATAATGTAGAGCTTCTGTTGAAATCAAGAAAGACAAGCTTGAGCCATGTGCAGTGAAATGTATTTTTATGGACTACCCTGAGGAGTAAAGGGTATAAGTTATTATGCTTTGAGCCAAGATTTATAAAGCATGATCAATAGGGAAGTTGTGTTCAATGAACATCAAGTTGCTAAAATTATTTCATCAAATAATGCTCATAACAAACTAATTGATGCTAAAGAGGCAATGGAGCTTGAGGTGGAGCAACCAAGCAAAGAAAATTATGATGTCCAAAATCAAGAGTTGGCCGAATCACATTCTAAAGAACTTGAACAACAAACTATTGAACAAAAGCAAAGAACTTATGGCTGGGCAAGAGATAGACCTCGACATCAATTAAAAAACCACAAAGGTATAGACATGTTGATCGAATAGCTGTGCTTTTTTACAAATTTGATGGATTAAGATGAGTCAAAATCCTACAAAGAAGCCATGAAGAGTGATGAAAAAGTCAATGGCAACAAGCTATGCAAGAAGTAATGTTGTCATCAAAGCAAAAAAAATTCTTGGGGATTGGTGGACACAACAAAATTCTAAAAAGTAATTAGTTGCAAGTGGTTGCTGAGAAAGGAGAAATGTTGTGCTAAATCTATAGATTCAAAGCAAGACTAGTTCTAAGAAGCTTTTCATAGGATGTGGACTAAAATAAAGCATTCTCTCCAGTTGTAAGGCACACATTTATCAGTATCTTGCTTGCCATAACTTATAAGTGCTCAATTCGAAAAGAAGCTTGAGCAAATAGATGGGAATTGATGAACACATGCACCAAAGTGCTAAAAAAATAATTAGTTGCAAGTGGCTGTTGAGAAATGAGGAATGTTGTAGTAAATCTAAAGGAGTTAGATTCAAAGCTAGATTAGTTCTAAGACGCTTTTCATAATGTGTGGACTACAATAAAATATTCTTGTAAGTTGTGAGTCACATATTGATCAGGATCTTGCTTGCCATAAGTGCTCAACTCAAAATGAAGCTTGAGCATATAGATGTGAAGATGACATTTTTTCATGGACAATTGAAAGAACTATATATATGAAGCAACTCGATGGTTTTTTGAAATGAGAGTTGAAATCAGGCATATTCTCTCAAAATATTATTGCATGAGCTTAAGTAATCATCCAGAATACAGAATATTACGCTTTATGATTACATGTTGAAGATTAGTTTTAAAAGAAGTGATTATAATTCATGCATTTATTATAAAAATAATGTAGTTTTAAAAATAGTTTTTCTCCTTTTGTATGTCATTTATATGTTTATTTCCCGGTGAAAGCATGGTGAAAATATCAAAAGATAAAAGAATACTTCAGGCCGAGGTTTAGATGAAAGATTAGGTCCTACAAAAAGATTCTTGAAATAGAGGTAAATAGAAACAAATTTGCCATCAAGATATGAAGCTAAGCAAGCATTAGTTGCCATCAAATTATGATGAGATGTACATGTTGCGGGCATCTTATTAAAATGCAATTAAAAGCATTATGTATGTGTGGTTTGCAAAAAAACTCAATTTGGCTCATGATCTGACTGGGGTTAGTAAGTATATTGCTGATCTAGGCAGGAATCATTTAAAGGCAGTGATATAGTTTCTAAGGTATCTTAATGGAACATATGAATTGGGTTTGAGATATGCATGTGCAACTCTAGATGAAGAGATAGTTGAAGGGTATGTAGATTCTTATTTTGCTGTAAACGTGGGCACTATAAATCATTGTTGGTTTTGTATTTTATGTCTTTGAAAATACAGTTAGTGGAAAATTTTGTCTGCAGTTTCAAGTTTGTGGTAGCTCTATCTAGCATTGAATCAGAATATATAGCTGTGTCTGAAGTTGGGAAGAAGGCCCTATGGATAAAAGGGTTGATGTCTGAGCTACTCAATGAAAATATTTTATATTTAATGCTTATTTGCTATGACAATCTAGGTGCTGTATGCTTGTCCAAAAATCATGTTAATCATGAATGAGCAAAGCATGCAGACGTAGACTTTCATTTCATCAGGGATGTGGTGATCAAAGAATTGGTGAAGATCATAAAGATTTCAATTGATCATAATTTTGTGGGCAAGCTAACAAAGACATTGCCTACTATCAAATTTGACTTATGTTTGAAGATGTTAACTGTGGCTCTATGTTGAGTAAATTTGATATATTATCAAGGTAGAGATTGTTGATATGGTTTTATATCTCGTTATGAGTGTTTGCTTGTTTGTAACTAACCCAATTTATTTCTCTTTTGACTGCTATAAATTAGTTAAGTTTCTTGCATTATATAGCATTTCTGAAGCCTTGGATATGGATTCTATAAGATCTCTAAGATATCATGTTTGTAAACACACTGTTTTGAATTCAAATCCTACAAAATTTCCTCTTTGCTTTCTTTCCCTCTCCCACTTTTCCTCTTGTGTTTCCCATGGCTCGGGGAGAAAGCCTACAATAGTTTTGCTGTTGTCCGTCTGTCCGTTTTCTCTTGTGGCTGCTGTCCTTCCTGATTCTATTTCTGCTGCATTGGATGAAGGAGGCTGAAGACCTGCTGCAGGTTTCAGATCACCTGTTGCTGTCCAAAACTGTGGAGGAATGAACCGCTAAAGAAGGCTGGAAACAAGTTGTCTAGAACTGCAGGAAAACTGATTTCAGTGGAGGAAGGTATTGTAAAGATTGGAGTAGTGTGTTTCAAGAACCTGAATCTTGAGAAAGAACAAGGCTAATTTAAGTGGAGAAATGTTGATTTTAGCGAGGACTTCAATCAAGAAGTGCTATTTGGAGTGTGATTCATGTTGAATGGTTTCTAACTTTCTTGGGAATGTTTACTTGAAAATATTTAGAGCGGTAGATTATAACTCAATGAAGTCTTTGAAACAGTTCTCTTGTGAGTTCTGATCTCTTAAGTTCAAATGCTAGAACTTGCACTTGCGTTATTTGTTCGATCTCTGAATTCAACTTGTAATGTGGGATTGCGTATTAACCCTTAGCTTGATGCATTTGTAAGTTAAAAAACATGCATTACTTTAATGACCACTTTAATAAGTGCAGGGTTTTGATGTAAAATATAGTTTTGTCCGTTATCTTCTTACATGGTTGAGAGGGATTTAATTTTTTATTTCCAGGTTGATTACCTTTTGTTTCTGTGATATTGTGGGAAACCATTCATTTATCTATTTCTCTCGAGAAAGGTGTCCTATAAGATAGATGCATGCATTTTTTATTATTCTGTTTCCATCATTAGCGTCAGTGATGTTCAAACAAACATATGGTTCTGCTAAATCACATAGTTTTGAAATGTATAGTACAAACATGAAGCATATTCCAACTCTAATGTGAAATGGAAGACAACGCCCCATTTTAGAAAGTCAGTTGCCAAATGATTTCTCGCTATTATAAATTTGCGAAGGAAATTGCTAGTTTGCCACTTACGTGGCCGATTATGCCTTATTCTGTGATGATGAAATATTTTTTTACCTGGTTAATATGATTAATAACAGATTTTCTTATATTTAAGTTGCGTTTTCTTAATTTCCTTAATATGTCATGTCATTTTGCAGTTGTTGCTTCTGTAGCTTTCAAATTTGATTCATTTGGCATGTATTCTGTAGTACTCACTTGGCTTGTATCTGTAGCTGTTTTAGTTCTCTTATGATGTTTTCATTTTAGCCAACTATTTTTTGGAATTATGTGGTTTAAGTACTGCATTTTTTAAAAGATTCATTTTTTTTCTGGTTTTATTTTCACGACAAAGCTACTGTCTTCTGCTTTGACCATTGATTAAAAATAATAACTACAAAAGCTAGCCTTAGTTGTTTCCATCTTTGCAAATCAAATTAACCTTTTTGAATGATGTCTGATAGGGACGTGTTTTACTATTGTCCTATATGCCAGGTTCAGGAATAGATATTCTTTCTTGTATGAGGTTGAGCTTCCTGCAGAGAAAGCGGTGAATGTCATTCTTTACATAGACCTTCTTGGCTGACTTGTTGTAGTGATTTTCTTGCTAATTTTTTTTATTCTAACGTTAATTTTTTACTGAAAGCATGCAGAAACTTCAGAAATTGATTAAGAAGTCCAAGGACCCAAATATCATTGAAGATTTGAAAAATCACATCTCTTGGATTGTAAGTACTATATATATCCCTGCTTCCCACAACCTCCAACCCAATCCACATTCAGATACATGCACTTGAATCATATACTAGAAATTAATCATTTCTTCACAAGAAAAGGTTTTGTTTGTCTTGTGCTATTTGTGAAGACTATTATTATGAATTTAAATGGCCTAAACAAGAAAAGTATCATGGATTCATTCCTCTCGGAAATTAGTGAACAGTTTGTTTGATACTCAATTTCCTTCATGAAAAAAATCTAGCTTTCCTTAAACTTTTGATTGAAAATCTACATTGTGAATTCCTTGGTCACAAATCTAAATTTCCTGCTCTTCATGAACTTTGCCAGCACTTTGGTCATTTATTTTTTTATTTATGGGGTTTACATGCTAGTGACTTAGCTGTTGATCTTGTTGCTTAAATGGTGAAGTTTTTTCACTTATAGATTTGCAATCAACAAAAGCTTAATTATTTTAGGCTATGGAATAATTTAATATGGTGAGACAAATTTATTTAGTTTCTTGCATTCTTTTTGCTCGCTTCTATTATGTGAGTGCTTTCTCTTATGAATATTTTTCTTGCAATTTAAAATAATGCAGATCAAAATTTTTTTTGTTGATTTCTAGTTGTCCTAGCAAACATAATTTGAAACATGTAATCTAGTAGTGCTTTGGTACTACCACATTTAGAATCATAATGCTTCTCAGAGTCTTTGCAACTAACGGTCTATTTGGGACGTCTTCTCATTGCTTTGGTTTTTCATATTGCAATCATAGTTTTGTTTGACTTCTGCTTTCTTGCTCCTTTCTTATTTAGAGTTATGTAGCATAGGTCGCGGTGTGACACTAATGTTTCTCAAATCAATTTGGATTCATGCCAAGTAGGTTTATGGAAGCTATAAATTTATTGAGAGGTTTGATGGAGAAGTATAGAGAGAATAAGGAGGATCTACATATGATTTTTTATTGATTTAGAGAAAGCATATGATAATTTCCAAGAGAATTGCTATGGAGAGTTCTACATAAGAAATGGGTTAATAATACTTATATTCATGTCATTAAGGATATATATGTAGGAGTTGTTACTTGTGTTCAAACACATGATGGTTTGACCAATTATTTTCCTATTTCAGTTGGATTACATCAATTACAAGCCTTAAGCTCATATCTTTTTGCTTTAGTGATGGATGTTCTCACTAGACATTTGCAAGAGATTGTACCATGGTGTATGCTTTTTGATGATGATATTCTTCTTGTTGATAAGACTAGAGAGAGAGTTGAAGGTAAACTTGAATTATGGATGTCAACTTTGTAGTCTAAAGGTTTTCGTTTGAGTAGATCTAAAACTAAATATATGGAGTGTAATTTTAGTAATAATAGATCTAATGGGGAGATTGTGACTTTGGGCGATCAAGTCATTAATAAAAGTACATGTTTTAGATATATTGGGTCTATTGTTCAGAGTGATGGTGAAATAGATGGGGATATTATTAGTAGAATTCAAGTTGGATGGTTGAAGTGGAGGAATGCATCGGGCTTGTTATGTGGTAGAAAAGTCCCTCTCAAACTTAAGGGAAAATTCTATAAGATGGTAGTGAGACCTACAATGCTATATGGTGCAGAATGTTGGTCATTAAAAGAAAAACATAATATTAGGTTAAGTGTTACGGAGATGAGGATGCTTAGGTGGATGAGTTGCTTTACTCTTAGAGACAGTATACGAAATGAGCATGTACGTTAAAAGGTTGGAGTAGCTCCAGTGGAAGATAAGATTAGAGAGAGTCGCCTTAGATGGTTTGGTCACATAAAATGGCGACCTTCCGATGACCCGATTAGGAAAGTAGATGCATTAGATTTGATTTATGTTAAGAAAGGTAGTGGTAGTCCAAAAAAGACTTGGTTAGAAAATATTTGAAACGATCTTTCTTTATTAGATTTAGATGGGAATTTGACTCTTAATAGGACAGTGGAGAAAAAATGATTATGTTGGAAGTTGCTTTTTTATAACTAGGGTTGCTAATATATGGTAATTTTAAGAAATTAGTTGTTTGAGCTTTTTTTTTTAAGAACAAATTTGTAATATCTATTGTAACTTTTAAAAAAAAGTTACTTTCCCCTCAACAACTTCTCAAACATATTTACAAAACATTAGATATCATCACAAACAAACCTTAACTTTCTCAACAGCAGGATGACTTGAGAGACTAACTTTAGTAGGATCTGAAGCAATCACCTTGCAAGCAGATGCTGCATCTATGGGAGGATAGTAAGAGAAGGTTTTGACTCTATCATAATATCTAATGTTTGTTCTAAGTTTTTGATGCAAGTCATATCTGAAGTAGGAGTAATTATGAATACATTTAAGGGAAGGTTCTGATCATTTGTGTGCTTCTCTTGAACCTGATTGTAAGGTGATTTCCTCAACCTTGTGTGAGCTTTGAAGCATTTTGAGTAATTATGACCAAAGATTTTACCAAATGAAAAATAAGAGTGTATGTCTTATGTTGTTAGTATTATCATTTTCTAGGGGAATAGTAATATCAAATTCGACAAGGCCCTTAGCCATTGACTGCTGAGGAAGTTGTATAGTTGCAACATCTATTTGCAAAGGGCTGGTAAAAAGAGATCTCCGAGAATATAAGGTTGATCGGTTAAAATAGTAAACATGAATATATTGATGAGGACATCGTCAGCATTTTCGACACGTGTACCATCAGGAGACGCCGGAGATCGACGGCTACGATCATGAGTTTATTTTGAGTCATTTCATGTAGTTGTTTATTTGATTTTGTGTTTTTCCGTTTTTGCCCTTATGTGTGGTTAGTTGCTAATTGCTATTGTAGCCCAAGGGGCATTTTAGTCTTTCGTTTTTCTTTGTCATTGTGAGGCCTATTTATATGGCCCTTCTCTTGTAATAGTTTTTAGTTTTTTGGATGAATGAAAATTTTCGAGTTCATGTTCTCTTTGTGAGTGCAAAACCTCAACGATCTCTTAGTGAGTTCGTAGGAGAAGTTAGATCTCTTTGTGAGTTCTAGGTTTTTCTTGTTCTTCCATTTTTTTTCTTTATTTCTCAAGATCTCGTTGTCGTCACGAAGATTTGGGTGAAAGCATTTGTGGAAGATTGGAATTCACTCTTTGGATCCCTAGATTTTTCCTACCTCTTCCCCTCCCTTGCTCTTTGCCGCCGCCCCCTCCTTGGATTGCCCTGGCCGCCGGCCTGCAGCCCCCAAGACTAGATTTTTCCTACCTCCTCCCCCCTTGCTGTCGCCCCTTTCCCTTCCTTCAAATTTCTGATTTGAAATTCAACCGTGAGTTAAGATTGTTTCCTAAAGTGTTTTCCTTAATTCATGCAATTGAATTAATGGGATTTTGAATTTCAATTTCAGATTTGAAATTCAACCGTGAGTCAATATTGTTTCCAAAAGTGTTTCCTTAGTTCATGCAATTGAATCAATTGGATTTGAATTTCGGTTTTGAAATTCAAAATCCACCCCATTAATTGCCTGTAATTTAGGAAACTCTTTTGTGTTTAGAGCTGAAATTATTTAATATTTTTTATTGAAATCAATTGAGTAATTAAGTGGGCCCCACCTCTTAATTCTGAGATTAAAAATCAGAATTTTGATTATGTTAATTTACTCTTTTGTGGTCCCCACCTATTCAAATGCTCAAGCCACCTCACCCCTCTTATTTGGCCGGTTCCCTCTCTATGTTTAAAGCTGAAATTGGGCTTTTAATTCCTTCCCCAAATTCAATTTCCCCGTAACAGTTTCAAATTTCTCCCCATATTCCTAATCAAACCCCTTGGATTCCTCTCCTCTTTGGGAATGAATACAAACCTTCTCCCTCCCAATCTCTCTTAGCCGAACTAGGCCAACCAACAGCCCTCACTTCTTCCAAACCAGCCGCCTCCCTTCAGGCTCCTCCACGGTTGTTCCCCTCTCCCCCAAATGTATGTTTGCTGTCCTGCACCAGAAAAAGGCTGAATTTTAACCAGAATTCCTGTAGGCTGAAATTTTCTCAGCTTTTCTCTTCTCCATCAAGGCTGAAACTTCTCATGGCCTCACCTTGGCTTGCCGATCCCGACATCGACCACGGCTTCGTCTTTGACGATCAAGGAAGAACGGACAAGACGTTGGATGCTCACTAGTCATCCCATGGACTACCTGCCACCGGCTACCACTCCAACGGACTACACTTTGTGCACCATTCGTCTCCTAGTGGCATCGCTCGGTTGCTCTCAATCTTCCCCCACTAAAAGCGCCACCAACAAGAGAGTGAGTGAGAAATCGAAGGTGAAAAGTTCTAGCAACTGCAGGCATCATTTAGGAGAGCTTGAAGGTGTTGTTTAAGTGCTGTCCTCACCTTAAGACCTTCCTTAAGCACTTAGAAAACTTCAGCTTTGGTTAAACTTGCTGCCCCTATTTTTCCTGCACCTAGTAGTAGCCTTTTGGAGGGATTTTAAGTGGAGATACCCTGCTGTCCCCACTCCAAATTCCACCATAGATGCTTAGGGAACACCGATCTTCATATTAGTTTGCTGTCTTGAACTTCCCTTCTGCTGGTGGTACCCTTTTAGGGAGCAAATCTCTGTGATTACTTGCTGTCCACACTCTACCGTCTACCCAAATTGCTTAGATAACATCGGCCATCACTTTAGTTTGCTGTCCTGTTCTCCCAACTGCTGTAGTTTGCTGTCCACACAAAATTCTGCAGCGTTTGGTAGCATTTAAGTGAGTCTAATCTTTGATTTAGGTGCTGCCCAAGCTTTAGCAACCCTCCTAAATGCCTAGGTTACTTAACCCGCTAGGGTAGCTTGCTGTCCGAGCATTGTCGGCACCTTGTAGTGAGTAGAAGTGAGCCTAACTTAGTGTCTAAATGACGTCCCTTACACCCATTCCTCATTAAGCTTCACTTAACACTTTTAAATGGACCCGATAAGACTCCAAAAGAGTTTAGATGACATCGTTAACTTAGTGGGCACTATGACTAGAATTATGACGGAGAAACCTGTTGATTATCCCCACTCGAATTATGTGTCCCACTTTGCTTTTCAACCTAGACCCGAGTTTAAGCCACAACGACTTCACTTGAGCCACCTTACCGTCTACCCACCTTTGATGGTTCCTCGGACCCTTACTACCTTAGGGATTGGGTTAGACAACTAGAGGATTATTTTGAATCTCGTCATATCCCTGAGTCCCACCAGATTAGGATCGCTAAGTCTCACCTTAAAGGTCGAGCTCTTCAATTTTGGATGAAATTCGAAGATCATAGAGAGTTTCACGGTGAGTACCTTACTTGGAGAGACATGAGACGAGAACTTAAGTTGAAATACCGATCCTCTACTAGTGACCACCATCTAGAGCATCACCAGACCTCGTTTGTTGGGACAACCCGTGGACCTTACTGTGGTCGAGACCACTCACCCATTAGTAACATCCGGGTTGCTGCTCCACCCTTTAGGTCCTCACTTAACTTTGATGGCCGACCCTCTACTGGGTCTTCTGTTAGACCAATCTCTTATGACTCCCCACTTGGACCCAATTCTAGCCGTTCCAGTCAACCTTTAGCCTCCCCAATCCTCGACCCTGCAAGTGTAAGTTTAATAAATAATTGCAGTAAAGAGAAGAAATCCTCTGAACATATAACTGAGTGCATCCATTTCGTGGATGCTAATGATATTAAGGATAATGAAGACGTCTTTAAGGATGGAACAAGAGTAATTGAATCAGACTCCCTGAATGACTTAAACCCTGAACTAGGAAAGTTAGAACCTTTGAATGACGACACCTTAGTCCACCCCGATCTTAGTCTCCTCGAGGATAAGTCTTTGGACAAAGTATGCTTGGATGATAGTAGTGTGATCTCGGAAGAAACCAACCGGACTTCGAACACTTTGGATTTAATTTTGGAAGATGCTGAGTTAGTTGTAACACCTACTGAGATTATTCCGGATAATTATGATAATTCTGATTTAATTTTGGACAATTCTGATTTAGTTTTGGATAATTCTGATGTAATTTTGGATAATTCTGATGACGACTTAGATAATCTCGAGTTGGAAGTAAGTCAATCGAATTTATCACCGGATTCAAGTGAAACGGAACCCATGGATCTTAGGGTCGCAACCAAACCCGAGTCTCTTTCAGAAGACTGTACTTTGAGTCTGAAAGTTTTTGAGCCTAATTTATACAATAAGTCATCTTTTGATTTGTTGGAGCCTATTTTAGGAGTTGCCCCTTTGGATTTACTTTTGAAAAAGTTTGTCCTTCCTGATTGGGCTTACCACATCACTCCGCCTACCGACTGGAATGAGAATATTCACCCACACTTTCATGTTGTGCCCACATCTACTCTGGACACGATACCCCGACTTTTGAGTCCCATACATGCTGGTGATTCTTTGGGCTATGTTATTATGGTTGAGAGTGATGACCCATCGTCCTATCATACTCCTGATTCTTACATTTTGCCCGCTACATCCTTGTCTTTCCCTGTTAAGGACCTTCCCTCTCCTAGTTGGCTGACCTTACTAGATCACCTTACTACCCCTGGGAGACTGTCTGTGACCCGAGCTAAGATGCCCTATGGAGATGCCCTTTTAGCTAAGGATGTCTTCATTGCTCCCCCTACACTCATTCCATTAGATCGAACACTTTAGACCCCTCTTTTTGTGACTCGTCCACCAGTTATAGCTACGCGTTCGTGTGAGTTAGTATGTCGTGTGTGTGTTGTAGTCTGTCGGCATCCTAATTTGTCTATGTTTAAAACTTTAGTTTGTAAGCTCATGATTCTTGTCATTCATCATACGCACCAATTCTCTTGCATCCACATTGGCATATCATCTTCAAGAACTGCGTAAGGATATTAATAAAAAGAATAACCAAAGCAATGCCAGTTATAAACTTACTGCTGATCTCAAGAGACGGTTCAAAGAATTTGATATTAGAAATTTTGTAATGGTTCGGATTTGTCCGGAGCGGTTCTCACAAGGGACCGTTATAAAGTTATATACTAGAAGCGTTGGACCGTGCAAATAAACAGCAAAAAGATTTAAATAGTAATGCTTATGTGTTAGACCTTCTTGAAGGTTTTAACATTAATCCTATATTAACATCGAAGATCTTGTAACCTTCGAAGGTCCAGAGTGTAACCCTCCTATTCCACAAAATAATGAGCCTTGTGTGAACCCACCTGGTGAGATCCCCAGCCTAACTTTACCCCCAAAATTGCCTAATTTATCCAATACAGAGAAGATTGAGAACATACTGAGTGATGAACTCAAATCTCCACTAGAGATGATGGTCAACAAAGGTATCTAGTTCACTGGGCAGGAAATCGGAGACGGAGAACACATGGGTTGATCGTGACGAGCTGCAGCGAGTGGACCCTGACTTACTAGAGTGGTACGAGAGCTCTATAGACGCTTACTCGACGGGGTCGAGTTTTCTCCCACCTGGGGAGAATGATGAGGACATCGTCAGCATTTTCGACACGTGTACCATCAGGAGACGCCGGAGATCGACGGCTACGATCATGAGTTTATTTTGAGTCATTTCATGTAGTTGTTTATTTGATTTTGTGTTTTTCCGTTTTTGCCCTTATGGGTGGTTAGTTGCTATTGTAGCCCAAGGGGCATTTTAGTCTTTCGTTTTTCTTTGTCATTGTGAGGCCTATTTATATGGCCCTTCTCTTGTAATAGTTTTTAGTTTTTTGGATGAATGAAAATTTTCGAGTTCATGTTCTCTTTGTGAGTGCAAAACCTCCACGATATCTTAGTGAGTTCGTAGGAGAAGCTAGATCTCTTTGTGAGTTCTAGGTTTTTCTTGTTCTTCCATTTTTTTTTCTTTATTTCTCAAGATCTCGTTGTCGTCACGAAGATTTGGGTGAAAGCATTTGTGGAAATTCACTCTTTGGATCCCTAGATTTTTCCTACCTCTTCCCCTCCCTTGCTCTTTGCCGCCCCCCTCCTTGAATTGCCCCGGCTGCCGGCCTGCAGCCCCCAAACCACCGGCTAGCAGCCACCGGCCGGCCCTCCAGCCCGCCGGCCATCCTCCCCCCTTGCTGTCGCCCCTTTCTCTTCCTTCAAATTTCAGATTTGAAATTCAACCGTGAGTTAAGATTGTTTCCGAAAGTGTTTGCCTTAATTCATGCAATTGAATTAATGGGATTTTGAATTTCAATTTCAGATTTGAAATTCAACCGTGAGTCAATATTGTTTCCAAAAGTGTTTCCTTAGTTCATGCAATTGAATCAATTTGATTTGAATTTCGGTTTTGAAATTCAAAATCCACCCCATTAATTGCCTGTAATTTAGGAAACTCTTTTGTGTTTAGAGCTGAAATTATTTAATATTTTTTATTGAAATCAATTGAGTAATTAAGTGGGCCCCACCTCTTAATTCTGAGATTAAAAATCAGAATTTTGATTATGTTAATTTACTCTTTTGTGGTCCCCACCTATTCAAATACTCAAGCCACCTCACCCCTCTTATTTGGCCGGTTCCCTCTCTATGTTTAAAGCTGAAATTGGCTTTTAATTCCTTCCCCAAATTCAATTCCCGTAACAGTTTCAAATTTCTCCCCATATTCCTAATCAAACCCCTTGGATTCCTCTCCTCTTTGGGAATGAATACAAACCTTCTCCCTCCCAATCTCTCTTAGCCGAACTAGGCCAACCAACAGCCCTCACTTCTTCCAAACCAGCCGCCTCCCTTCAGGCTCCTCCACGGTTGTTCCCCTCTCCCCCAAATGTATGTTTGCTGTCCTGCACCAGAAAAAGGCTGAATTTTAACCAGAATTCCTGTAGGCTGAAATTTTCTCAGCTTTTCTCTTCTCCATCAAGGCTGAAACTTCTCAAGGCCTCACCTACGCTTGCTGATCCCGACATCGACCACGGCTTCGTCTTTGACGATCAAGGAAGAACGGACAAGATGTTGGATGCTCACTAGTCATCCCATGGACTACCCGCCACCGGCTACCACTCCAACGGACTACACTTTGTGCACCATTCGTCTCCTAGTGGCATCGCTCGGTTGCTCTCAATCTTCCCCCACTAAAAGCGCCACCAACAAGAAAGTGAGTGAGAGATCCAAGGTGAAAAGTTCTATTTGTTAATTGTGGATTATTGTTTCTCTCCATAACATTACTCTCCAATTTTATGCTGTCAATTCGATGTTGTCCAGTTAATCTAGTTGTAACCGCATGCCTTATTTAATTTCGACTTGATAATTCTGAAAACCTAACTTGGGTAAGCATTAATTCTATAACTAGCAAAGCTTTAATAATCTGATATTAAAATCCCCAAGCAGTTTTTGTTCCCATGCATTACGTATCACATCATATATACATAAAAAATCACATCAGAGTGATAGGTGGTTCATTTGAGGAGTCGAAGTAAGGAGATTATTTAAGCATCTGCATTAAATATATATATGGACAATCCAAGAAAAATTTGCCTGTAATAGAGAAAATAAAAATGATTAGCTAGTTCGGAAATCTCTGCTTATAAGGACATAATGATACGATAGCAGAGAAAGTAGAAATTTGTTTATAATGAGGGGCCTTTGATCCTTGTTGGAAAAAATACGGGAAATGGTTAGAAGATTGGTATTAAGAAGCCCTCTTCTCTTTATGACTTGTGCAAATAATCGAGGAACACTAGCAGGAGGATCAACCATCGACTCATTGAACGCATGAGGAAGAGTAGTTGGATTGAAGGCCACTTGGGCAACAAACAGGATAAGACAATCACAAACATCACCTATTCATTATTTTTATACATTAATATTGGATTTCCAACGGGGGTAGCCACATAGGAAGGAGTTATCGAAGACTAAGAAGTAATTGGAGGGGAGAGTACAAATTATGAGCCTTTCTTGCACGAAGAATTTAGAGGTGAAGGAAGGGGAAGATGACAGAAGGTTCATAATGTTGAGGACACATCCCGAGCTAGATTCAAAGTCTCACCACTGAAGGATAGTGCCATTGAAAATCAAATGAGTGCGTTGACGCAAGAAGGCGTCGATGGTAATGAGTGAAGCACCAGCTGACCCCAACAATCGAAGATAGTGATGAGCTGAGTAGATGCGCTGTAGATGACACTAGGATGAATCGTGAATGAATGAGTGCAATTGATGAAGTTCACACATTGGAGACACATGCAAAAGCAGTTGGGGGATGTCCTAAGGGCCAACGACGTCACTCACATATAAGTGTGCGCACTGGAGATGCCTATGTTGATGGAGAGGGGATGCCACAAGGGTGAGCGGGGGAATGGCTTGCTAGGCTGAAGCACAATATAGTTATAAAGAAACTTCAACAATATGGATCATTTTTCAATTTATGCGTCATCTTTGCATTGGGGCCATACTTTTCTTTTATGTATCAGTTCAATTTTATTGAATGTCTTTGAAGAGACAAAGAGTTGCCAAATTAAAAGAGGAAAACAAAATATGCAAAGACTAAAAAAATATCAATTTAGGGATAAGCAAGGATAGGATTTACATTCTTAAGAATCTCAAGAGGAAAATATCCAGTGACTCATAAAATATCAATTTGTAGAGAAGTGGGGTTAGGATTTATCTTTCTTAAGAATCTCAAGAGGAAAATATCGAAAGACTAAAAAATATCAATTTGTAGAGGAGGGTTGAGATTTACCTTTCTTAAGAATCTCAAGAAGAAGATGAAGGCGAAGAGTGTGATATTTTTTTGAAGGGGACTTAAAATAAATTTAAGCGATTAGACATGTAAAATGATGGACAGAAAAAGTACTCAATAAGTGGAACTATAAAAATAATGTTGATGTATTAGAAAAAGAAAATATCTAGACTTATGCTTTCATGAGTAGAAGTTATTCAAAATTATATTTGAATAAATGTTTTATCATCTCAAATAAATCAAAAGGGATACACCTAAGCTCAATAGGATCAAATGAAAAATGAAAAATGAGGATTCATAATATTTTGAATAAAATATTATAAATAGTTGAGGTATAGCCAATGATGTGGATGTTGATATTGAGGGGTTGGACTATAATGACATTTCTCCTTAACCTTTTGATGTGAACTTAAATTCTACATAAGGAAGAGAACACCATATTAGCAACATGACACTTCCTTCAATAAAACATAAATCAACACAAACAAAATGAAGCTTAGTAGAAAACATATATTAAAAAAAACGAAGAGGAAACCTTACAATAAACAAACTAAACATAAAAATAAATTGCCCTCAGAACAACCTGGAAAGATCACCTCACGTGCAAATATGAAAATTAGAGAATGGTGCTCAAAGAAAAAAATCAAACTAGTGGTTCGCCACAAAAATATTGATCTAATTCAAGTTGACACTCCTCCGACAAATACCAACAAACAGGCTCAACAACACCTCACACTCACTAAATTTGGTGAAGAAAGATACGAGTGGAGGGGAAACCGTGGAGAGATGAAGTAGATAAAAGATCAGAAGAAGAAATAGGTGTAGGAAGAAGATAACTCTCAAGCTTAGGAAGATAACCCTCACGTTTCAATCAGATTTCAGCCAACAACCACCATTTTCACAGCAAATAGCCCCCATATATAGGAGGAAAAAGGACCCAACAATCCCCATAAATGAGCCACCCCAAATGACCAATAGGAGCCAACACAAGACTTGGAAACAACACAAAGGGAGGGGAATGGCCAACAACAGGTTCCAACGCCCCAGGAATAAACAAAACATAATTCCCAAGAAAGGGAAAACCGAATTTTGCATGGAAAAACAACAGAATTCCAACCAGCCACCATAAAATCCTGAAATAAGCATCAATGTTTAAAATTGCGCAATTCGGTATTGAGGCTTTTTTTGTTCAAGAGGCGAGGCGTAAGCCTCAAGGCTTTTTGAGGTGTAAGACTCAAAATAAAATATTGCGCTAAGTGCAAATAAGTGTTAAAAGTAAATTTTTATATAATACCCAAATAATATGTTAAAAGATGACATATTACCTTTCTATTGAACTATGAAGTAACACAATGACATATGAAACAAAAAATTGCACAAGACAAAGTGTTTAGTGATAAATTGCATAAAATATAATTGAAATACAAATATTACATGAGCAAAAAATTATTAAATATAGAAATTGCATAAAATTATCATATAACATTAAGTTCAACTTCAAATGCTTTCTTTCTTAGCTCCCTACTTATATACATTTAATTTCGAAAATTGGCTGAAAAGTTGGCAACAACTAAAAAATCATCTGTATTGTTATCACTGAGGGGATATTTATTTGAGTCGCCATTATAACAAATTGATTTCTCCCTTGTCTCATCTTGTGGAGTCCAATGTCTTCCAATATGCTTCAGCTTCATTTATTTCAGGCATCTTACTCTTTCGTAAATGTATTTCATCAACACAAAGATGAGATTAATACTCCAAAATTTTTAGAGGTGGTGGTGGCTGTGGCGAAGGCAATGGGATGGAGGTTGAGAGGAAATTGCTGCGACTTGGGGGTGCACGAAGTGTGATTTGCTAGGGGCTTTACTTTATGATTTATGTAAGTTTATATATATATATATATATAGGTTGAAAGGAAATTGCTGCGACTTTGGGGTCCACGAAGTGTGATTTGTTCGGGGATTTACTTTATGATTTATGTAAGTTCATATATACATATGTATATACATATGTACATACATAAGGGTAAGGCGTAAGCCTTACACCAGTGAGGCGAGACGAGCCTCAAGGCGGATATATGAGGCTGGCCTTGGACCCGCCTTTACGTGATTCCAGTAAAAAACGGGTCGGTTTTTCGGACCCGAACCGGCCCGCTTCGGGTCCGGGTTAACCTGACCCAACCCGAATGACCCGGTGCCAACAAAAAATTGTTAGTTATCGGGTCCAAAAATGGATCAATCTCCGCTTTTTGGGTTAAAAATAGGTCAAAAGTGGGTCAATCTTGGGTTGCCGGGTCAAAAAACGGGTTTTCGGTTGAAAAACGGGTCAATTTCGGGTTAAAGGGGCAACCCGAACCCGAACCCGAACCCGAACCAATTTTGAAATGGGTCGAATTGTTGAACCCGAACTCGACCCATTTTGGGTTCGGGTCAACCCAAACCCAAAAATTTTGAGTCTGGTTCAAGTCGGGTTTTTTGGTCGGGTCCAATATTGACACCCCTACTGGAATGGTAAGAGGTAAGGTCTCTATTTCTACAAAAACAGTTGATTCTCCTTCATATATGGTAAGATCTGCAACATTAAACAAAGGAGAAGTTCGAACAGATGGCGGAAGATCTAACATGTAAGCATTTGTTCCCAATTTTCATAGTATCTGAAAAGGACCAAATTTCTTTCGACTTAGCTTGCAAAATGGATCAATGGGAAAACACTGTTGTCGAAAGTAAGCCATAACTAAGTCTCCCTCATGAAAATAATACTCTCATCGGTGTTTGTCAGTAACTGTTTTGTATTTAGCATTTGCCATACAAAGTTTTTCTAGGACCTGATGTTGGGCCGATTGAATATGATAAACAATTTCTATAGCTTCGGCACTAATTCTACAAGGCATGAGTTTTGAAGTTTGGTCTAAAATATGGGGAATAGGTTGGCCATAAATAATTTCAAATTGTGTTTTTCTAGTAAATCAGTAAAGGGAATTGTTATAGGCAAATTCGGCTTGGGGTAAAATCAAATCCCATTGAGAAGGTCTTTCTCCAGCAAGATACCTAAGCAAATTTCCTAAACTTCTATTTACTACAATTTTTTTGTCTGTTTGTGGATGATATGCACTACTGAATTGGTGAATAGTCCATAATTTTGACCAAAGCGTTCTCCAAAAATGGCTTAAAAACATAGTATCGCTATTAGAGGTAAAAGTTCTAGGTATGCCATGTAGTCTCACAATTTCTTTAAAAAATAAATCAGCAATATGAGATGCATCAGAGGTTTTCTTACAGGGATGAAATGTGTGCCATTTTGCTAAATTGGTCAACAACAACAAACACAGAATCAAACTTTCGAGCAGTGACAGGTAATCCTAAAATGAAGTCCGTAGTGATATCTTCCCAAGGTTTGCTTGGAATTGAGAGTGGAGTGTATAGACCAATGTTTTGAGTGGTTCCTTTGAATTCTTAACAAATTTTACATTGTTTAACAAACTTCGTTATTTGTTTTCGCATCTGGGGCCAGTAATATCGTTCTTCAACTAAGGCTGTAGTCTTTCCTTGATCAAAATATCCTCCTAATCCTTCACCATGAAGTTGTTGGATGAGTTTTTCACGTAAAGAGCTTTGGGTGATACAAAGTCTATTTCCTTTAAATAGAAATCCTTGTTGGATGGTAAATCCAATAGAAGGGTTAGCTTTAGAAGTACAACATGATTCCCAAATAGTTTTAAAATCTGGTTCAGTGGCATAACTATCTTAAAGAATCAAGGGAAATCATAGTTGGGTGGATATGTACCAATAAATGGGCTCGTCTGCTCAAGGCATCGACGACTTTATTCAAAACTCCAGCTGTGTTTAAGATTAAATGTATATTCTTGTTAGAAAGATGTCCACTTAGCATGTCTTAGATTCAATTTTTTTTGAGATCCTAAGTATCATAGTGCTTCATGATCAGAGTTTAACAAAAATTCTCTTTGAATGAGATAATGTCTCCAGAATTTTATGGCCTGAACAATCGCATAGAACTCAACATCGTAAGTCGAATATCGGGATCAAGTATCATTGAGTTTTTCACTAAAGAAAGCAACAAGTCGACCCTCTTGACTAAGGATAGCTCTTATGCCAACATGGGATGCATCACAGTCTATTTCAAACATTTTGTCAAAATCAGGTGGCCTAAGAACAGGTGCTTGACTCATTTTTATTTTAATAAGATGAAATGCTTCTTCAGCCTCAGGGGTCCACCTAAAAGTTTCATTTTTAAGATAATCAGTGATGGGTGAAATCAAAGTACTGAATTTTTTCATAAATCGTCGGTTAAAAGTGGCTAATCCATGAAATCCTCTAACTTCACTAATAGTTTTCGGAGTTGGTCAGCTTTGGATTGCTTCAATTTTAATGGGGTCCACTTTAATACCATCATCAGAGACAATATATTCAAAGAAATTCAAGCTAGGAGTCATGAAAGAGCACTTTTAAAGTTGATGTATAAGGATTGTTTTCTTAAAGTTTTAAGGACTTGTTTCACATGTTCAAGATGATCATTAGGACAAGTGCTATAAATCAGGATGTCATCAAAATAAACCAGAACAAATTTTTCAATAAAGGGTCGTAGGATATGATTCATGGTTCGCTTAAATGTGCTTGGAGCATTTGATAAGCCAAAGGGCACGACTAGCCATTCGTAGAGTCCTTCCTTGGTTTTAAAGGCTATTTTTCATTCATCACCGGGTCGTATTCAGATTTGGTGATATCCACTTCTCAAATCAATCTTGGAGAAAATTTTGGCACCACTAAGAATGTCTAGCATATCGTCAAGTCTTGGGATCGAAAACCTATACTTGATGGTTATCTTATTTATAACTCGACTGTCAATACACATTCTTCAAGGTCCATCTTTTTTTGGGGTAAGCAGAGCTGGGATTGCACATGGACTCATGCTTTCTCTGATTAATCATTTAGTTAAGAGTTTGGTTACTTTTTTACAGAGTTCTTCATGTTCAGTATGACTCATACGATAGTGAGGCAGGTGAGGCTACTTTGCACCTGGTACAAGATCAATATGGTGTTGGATATCTCTTAGAGGAGGCAACAAATCAAGTAGTTTTTCAGGAGTTATGTCTTCATATTCATTGATGAGAGGTTGAATTTCTTCAGGAATTTTTTTGTTTATTTCAATCTCTTTTCCTGCCACAAGATAGATTATTTCGGTGTCATTGAGTTCATTTATATTGAGTAGCAATGCAAGATTGGGTGATTTTGAGGGGGTTTGGTTAGATTTTATGCGAAGGTCAGAAATTTTCTTTTGGGGATACAGAGTGAACTCTTTGTTACCTTGGGTCAAGGTGTAAGTGTTGTTTTCTCCATTGTGAATGGTCTTACTTCGAGTGGCATGATGTCACATAATACTTGGTTTTTGTTAAATTTTCCAATTGAAAAGCTAACAAGGCATTGCTAAGTGATTGGTACCTCTCCTCCTTCCTTAAACATAATGTTTTGTAAGACTTGGTAAGGGGTTTTGGTTTTAATTTCCATTTATCCACCATGAGTTGAGACACAAAATTTCCGGAGCTGTCACTATCAATCATAAGTGTACACAATTTTCCTTCTACACTACATGTGGTTCGAAAAATATTTCTTCTAAGACATTTATCTCTGACATCTGATTTGGTGGTTAAAACCCTACGGATAACCAAATAATGATCTCCTTGGTCACCTTCAACATCAATTGATTCCATCTCTTCCTCATTTTCTTCTTCTTCAGATTCATCTTTTTTGAATTTTCATGGCTTTCCTCTTGTTCAATATAGTTGGCTCTAGGTGGGTTATTTTTCCTCCATGCTATTGAGAGATGATCATACAAGCCACATTTATAACAGGGTCCAATTGGTTTTGCTCCTATCACTCCTTTTCCCTTTTTAATTACTTGAGTTTCATTAGGTTTCGTTCGTGGATTTGAATTTGAAGAAGTTGAACCAATGGTTGTTTGTGAAGTTTGAACTTTAATTCCAACAGATTGTCTAATGTTAGTTGAGTTAATTGTTTTATTATTGTTTCTTTGTTGTTGTTTTTCAATCTTCAAAGCCATACGATAGCCTCATCAAGTTTGATCACATCATGCAGATTCAATTGATCTTGAATGGACAACTTTAATCCATTGATGTGTTATGTTATTGTCCGTTCCTCAGTTTCATTTAAATCATTCCTAGATTGTAATTTGAAAAAATTTTCAGTGTATTCTTTCTATGGATTGATTTCCTCGACGGATGTTATTATATTCTTGGAATAGAGATCGGGAATGGTCAGAAGGCAAGAATTTCCTCGCATTTTTTCTTTCATTTTTTCTCATGTTTGAATTTTTTCTTTTCCTCTCCTTATTATGTTATTTTCAAGATTTTTCCACCAGGTTAATGCATGACCCGTCAGTTTTAAACTAGCAAACCTAACTTTCTTGTTTTCGGGAGTTTTTCCATTAAAAAAATTGTTCTATTTTGTCATTCCATTCATGGAATTGTTCAGGTTATAGTTTGCCTTCAAATTTACAAACATCAATTTTAATCCCATGATCCCACTACCTATTGTTTCTTTTTTGGTTTCATGGTGCTTCATCTTGACTCTCATTGTTTTGTGCATGAGTGTTGTTTATATTTAGGGCAGCCAGATTATTAGCCATAGTTTCCATTTGTTGTTGTAGCTTAGCCATTTGTTGCATCATCATTTGTTGCCAATCAGCTTGATTATTTTGGTTATTTATTTTTCTCTTAAAAAAAAAGATTGGTAGTACAACCTAGACGCTCTGATATCAAATTGATGTGAACCTAAATTCTATAGCCAAGGAAGAGAACACTATATTAGCAACAGGACACTTCAATAAAACATAAACCAACACAAATAAAATGAAGCTTAGTAGAAAATAGATATTAAAAAAAACGAAGAGGAAACCTTACAAAAAACAAACTAAACATAAAAACAAACTAAATATAAAAAAATGAAGAGGTCACCTTGCATGCAAATATGAAAATTAGAGAATTGTGCTCAAAGGAAAAATCAAACCAGTTTCGCCATAGAAATCTTGATCCAATTGAAGTTAGCACTCCTGCAAATATCAACAAACAGGCTTAACAACACCTCACACTCACTAAATTTGGAGAAAGATACAAGTGGAGGGGAAACCATGGAGAGATGAAATAGATAGAAGACTGGAAGAGGAAATAGGTATAGGAAGAAGAGAACTTTCAAGCTTAGGAAGAAAATTCTCAGGTTTTAATCAGATTTCAGCAAACAACCACCATTTTCAGTAGCAAATAGCCCCCATATATAGAAGGAAAAAGGACCTAACAACCCCCATAAATGAGCCGCCCCAAATTACCAATAGGAGCCAACACAAGACTTGGAAACAACACAAAGGGAGGAGAATGACCATCAGCAGGTTCTAACGCCCAGGGAACAAACAAAATAGAATTCCCAAGAAAGGGAAAACCAAATTTTGCATGGAAAAACAGCAGAATTTCAACCAGCCACCATAAAATCCTGAAATAAGCATAGAACACCAAACAACAAGAAAAAATGGGAAGTTATGGGCCAAGCCCAATAAGGAAATATCAGCCCAAAATAATTGTCCACTAAGCCAATAATGAAACAAGAGAACAAGTTCAACATGAGTGGAAAATTGAAGGAGAGAAATTACCAATGAGCACCTAACCCAAGCATGATCACAGGTTGATTTCCATCATAGGACACAAAAACAAAACATAGTCCAAAATTACATAACATCCAAAACATAAATAAAATAAAAAATATAAACTGATAATCCTTGATTGCAATCACCTTTAGAGTTATCATGTTGTTGTAGTTTATTTCTAGTAGCATAAATCATATTATTACCTTAATAGAGGAGTTGGCGATGAATGAAAGAGTATGGAAAAAGCTTTGTGTCTAGCTTATATGAATTATGGTGTTGGCTAATAATGATTTATTAGCTTAGCCCCATTACCATTTGTGATTCAAGATTTTATGAAAAATGAGAATGAAAAAAAGAGAAAAATCAAGCTTATTTAAAATATTTGTATTATGACAAATAAACTATTGAAAACATAAATTATAAAATTAGAAAACACTTCAATATTTATAATTTATCCATATTCACTAAAATGTTAAGATAAACACCGTCATTGCCAAGTCCCAATTCCTGAATGAGAAAAGTGGAGGGTTGTGTTAGGTAGTTGACAGTCAGTGTAAAACTTGTCGAATAATCATGACATGAATCCTTAAAAAAAAAACGAAAATGTTAAGATAAATTGGTATTAGCATAGTTAAAGATGATGGGTACTTACCAAGGTGCTTGAGCTAGATGACATAAAGTCATAGTGCTTTACACGCCTCTCAGTTGAGTATCATTACTAAAATGCTATTTAGGTGAGCATGTCTCAGGTTGCACACGATAGAGGTTAATGTCTTGTCTTATGGCATTCATCATTGAAATGATCTACTTGTATTGATTGGAAATATATATCGTAAATTGCAGTAACCATGAGTTTAAAAATCGAACCAGACTGATCAGTTTGATTGATTCAACCATTAACCGGTCAGTTGACCAATTTGATTCATCCTAAAAATTAGTTTTTACATCAACCAGACTAATTCGGTTAGAATCGCTAGTTCAATTAGCGAACCTTGAACCAATTCAATTTTATAAACCAGTTGATTAAAGTATTTTAAGATTTAAATAATTGAATAAATTGATTCCATTAATTTAGTATAAAATATAATATTAAACTTAATAAATTAATTTAAATATAATATATTCTAAGTTTAAATGAGCATTAAATATATATAATTATCATTCGTTAAAATGCATTAACCAACATTCTCAGTTCTCATATGACCCTATTATTCTATGTGAGTTTCTAACATATACAAAACAAAAAAGCTGTATAAACTAAGCTTGTGAAAACTAATACCAGACAATAAACCAAAAGGAGAGGTTCATAGTTTGACCGGTCGAACTAGATGACGTAATAAATAATAATATTATTAAAAATTAATAAAATTAACGTAATAATTATGTCAGTCTAACCTTAAACCTCATAATTCTAAGAATTTAAACTCCATAATTTTAATAGATTATCTCTCAATATAACTAAATTATTAAATAATTAAAATAAATTGAAATGATGAATATAATTATATACTATAATTAAATTAGTTTAATTATATTATATTTATGAATATTTAATAATTTAATTATAATTAACTTTTACTTTTAGTTATAGTGATAATAAATGGAATTTTTATAATATACATTATAACAACTAAAAAAAATTAATATAATATATAAATTTATAATATTAAATTTACAAATGTAAAATAAGAATAATATTTAATATAATATATAAATTTATAATATTGAAAATTTATATTATTAATATTTTTAATATACATTATTACAAATTTATAATATATAAATTTATAATACAAATTAAAAAAATTTGCACCCAACCAGCCCAAATTCGTGGCCAAATCAGCCCAAATTCGTGGCCCAATAAAGCTTAAACTCACATTCAAGCTCATATAGTATTCGTGCAATTTTTTTGGTCGCACATCATAGGGGAGTTTGAGATGGTTACTTTTTAACTATTTATATAGTGTAATGTTCACACTTTTTTAACAAAACATATTTTGTGAGATGACATCCATATATTATAGTGTAATTAATCTCAATATTAAATAAAAGAATTTCAAAATTTTAAAAGAATTTAATAAAGTGAAATATATTGTTTCTACTTTATATAAAAATGAAAAAAAAGTTTTGTAGAATCGGCCAATTCTTTCGAGCTTGGACCAATTCCACCGGTCGAACCGCCGGGTTATCCTGATTTAGTTCGGTTTGCTGCGAAGCTGATTTTTAAATTGGATGTAATCGGACATTTGACCGGTTCACGGTTGAATTTTGTTTTTTTATATATATATATATATATATATATATATATATATATATATATATATATATATATATATATATATATATATAACATAAAGTAATAATAATTTATATTAAATATATGCTTATATGTAAACTCAATTTAGTTTAAAAATTTGATTTAAAGATTGAAGATATTTAAATATAAAATTAAAGAAGATACTGTGTATGAATTCTATTTATTGTTTAGTCATAAAATTATATTTTTACATAATTAGTATATCATTTAGATCTTATTTAAATAATTTTAATATTTATTAGTTCATTGACTTCAACCCTCAGTTCAATTTCGGTCGAACAATTGAACCTTGAATCTCACGTTCTTTCGGTTCGTTGTGAGATGACATCCATATATTATAGTGTATTTAATCTCAATATTAAATAAAAGAATTTCAATATTTTAAAAGAATTTAATAAAGTGAAATATGTTGTTTCTACTTTATATAAAAATGAAAAAAAAGTTGTAGAATCGGCCAATTCTTTCGAACTTGGACCAATTCCACCGGTCGAACCGCTGGGTTATCCCGATTTAGGTCGGTTCGCTGCGAAGCCGATTTTTAAACTGGACGTAATCGGACATTTGACCGGTTCACGGTTGAATTTTGTTATTATATATATATATATATATATATATATATATATATATATATATATATATATATATATATATATATATATATATATATATATATATATATATATATATATAACATAAAGTAGTAATAATTTATATTAAATATATGCTTATATGTAAACTCAATTTAGTTTAAAAATTTGATTTAAACAAGGCTTTTAAAACCGGACCGGTCAATGAACCGGAAGGAGGAGGGGTTTAAGGTTTGATGGGGTCGAACCGGATGACGTAATAAATATTTATTATATTTAAATATTATAATAATGACACAAAAGCATGGATCTTAAGGAAATGCAAATGCTAGGCAACTCTTCAAAAATGAATTTTGCTATACAGTAAGTCAAATGGAATAATCTTCTAATCTTTACTTGAAATTTTCTGCAATAAGGTGGAATATTATATGAAAGAAAAAAAAATCGAAATCTGTTCAGAAAAATAACCTGGTGCTGTCGTGCATATAGCTGCTAAAAAATTCAATTTTTTGATGAGTTGATCTGTACAAAGAAGGGCAAAATTGCAAAAAGTATTAATCACCAATGACAAATTTATTAATTTTACAAATAACCGAACTCTCCGGTCTCCAATAAATTGATAAAATAAAAAGTTTAAACTACCTAATGTCAACTTCTGCGGAGGAAAACGAGAAGCCGAACAAGCCGGAGGCGGTAGGAAAAGAAGAAGCCGGACGCGGAAAAGAAAAAGAGAAGCCGGAGGTGGAAAATGAAGCCCGAGGCGGAGAAGAAGACTCCAAATTGCCAAAGAACAAGGGAACAGCCCGTAGCCGCGCAGCAATACGAATACGAATAGTTTTTTTTTTCGCCGCTTCGTATAATCTCCATGCCGCACTCCGCATTGCATCTTAGCCGTTCATTTTTTTTGGCAGCGAACCGTCCGGTTAAAATAAACCGGAACCGGTTCGACGGTTCGGCGGTCGAACCGCCGGTTCGAGCGGTTCGGAGCCGGTTTTCTTTGAAACCGGTTATATTTTGACCCGGAATCGGCCGGCCGACCAGTTCCCGGTTAACCCGGTTGAACCGGCTGGTCCGGTCCGGTTTTAAAAGCCTTGGATTCAAAGATTGAAGATATTTAAATATAAAATTAAAGAAGATACTGTGTATGAATTCTATTTATTTTTTAGTCATAAAATTATATTTTTACATAATTAGTATATCATTTAGATCTTATTTAAATAATTTTAATATTTATTTGGTCATTGACTTCATCCCTCAGTTCAATTTCGGTCGAACAATTGAACCTTGAATCTCACGTTCTTTCAGTTCTATGTCCGATTGAGGTTTCATAACCTTGGCGATAGTTGACATGTTTTGATGTAGGAAGAGTTGGTTTTAATGATGAAAATTTTACATTTGTTGATGTATGAACAATATTATGAGTCAATGAACGTTTTTCAAAATAAATGAACTTAAATATAGTTGTATGATTTTCAAGATTTTCAATGATAAGAAAGATGAAGGGAAATAAGAGGAATATATGGATGGATATAAATTAAATGAGAAATGGTTAAAATGGTCTTTGTATTATTTGTGGAGTGTCATTTTAGTCCTAGACTATTTAAAGTGTCAAATTTTGTCCCTTTACGTCTTATATATGATTTAATTTAGTGTCATAGAATTGATGTTTAATTTGATTTTAGTTTGATGGAAATCGCACAAATGAGATGAAAAAAATAGAGTATCTTACACAAATCAAGATGCATAAAAAATTAATTTTCCAAAATACTATTATTCCCTACCTCATTGGTGAATTTTGGGTATATCAAATTAAGCAATGATTGTAGCTGTTGGATCATATGTGAGGAGTTAATAGATTAAATTGAATATTTTAAATAATTTTGGACTAAAATGAACTCCCCAAAAATAGTCTAGAGAATAAGAGAGTGTTTGAATATGGTATATATATGGCATTGAAAGGGTTTTGAATAGGCTGTTTGATAAGTAGCTTTGAACCTTCTTTGATGCCTCTTGACTTGTAAGGGCTTCACAGGGCTAGCGTCATGTTTTGATTGTATTTCACTAGTTTACTTGCAAACTCATATAGAAGTATCTTTTAGTTATTTTTCCTTTTGTTCATAAAATCATGGTCATGAAATGTGATTTCCATCGTGTGGCAAATAATTTTTTTTCTATTGCTTATTAAACATTTGATATATTTAGCTTTGAAGCTTGGGCACTTGATATCAAGCACTATTTTGTTTTGCTAAAGTGGTATCATCGACTCTCTGGAAGCATCACTTTAATTGTTTTCTTATTCATGCTGGTTTTTTCATCCATGGTTTAAAATTGCGCAATATGAGGCTCGCCTTTGCACAATTCCAATATAATACGTCTCGATGCTTACGCTCGAGTTTTTTTTTTATGAGACTTGCGCCTCAACTTGGTTGAGGCCCGCCTCGCCTCACTGGCATGAGGCTTACGCCTCACACTATATATATTAAAACTTTCATAAATCTTGAAGTAAATGCCCGACATTGGACTCTATAGGAAAGGAGGAAGGGGAGATTCAAATGAAGAATTCTTAATAATGACAGTGCTGATGACTTATGAGTTTTTATGTGATATGTCATTGCTATTTATTTTTGGAAATTAAAATTATGTGTTAATGAAAATAATACTGGGATTTGGGAAAGATAGAATTTTGAGTTGAACTATATTTCATGTTGTCTTATTATTGAGATATTTTGATTTCACTTCATATCTTATGCTTTTTAATGTTTTATATTATTCACTCATAAGTATATAAAAAATTTATCATCTTATGTTTACACAATCTTTTGATTTTGAAGCTTACGCCTCAAAATGCCTTGAGGCTTACGCCTCGCCTCACGAATGAAAAACGCCTCAATACCCGAATACGCAATTTTAAACATTGTTTTCATCTAATAGTTTTTTCATATTTTGCTACTTTTTATATAATTTTTTTAATATTGCACACTATTTATAAATATACTTCACGCCATGCAATGTATTATGTACAATGGCTACACGAGGACTTTTGCGCTATGGTGTGTTATTTTCCATTGACAAGTATGTGATAATGACTGATCGTTGGGATTTGATAATAGTTCAATTCCCCAAATCTATGGAGTCAAGTCAGAGGTGAAATACTATTGGAACATGTGGTGAATCTTGACCATTTTAATATATTGGTGAGATATTTCTTTAAGAAAATAATAATTAAAAATCATATTCATGGAAGACAGATGAATGGAGCATTGACTACTGGAAAGAGACTGGAAGAACAATATCATCATTAATTATATTGCCATAAGGCTCTCACATAGCCTCTCCATAATATTATAAAATATTTAAAAAATGAACTCTGAAAGCTTGAAGGTCTTCATGTAAAATGATAGGTTAATATGGCCTTTTTATTTTGTAGCACCAACCAAAAGAAGTTTTCCCCCCTTTCTTTCATTTGGGTTTTTGGTTTTGGTTGGGTTGGGTTGGATTAAGCTAAACTTATATGGTTTTGGTTTGGTTTGGTCAAGTTCTCTGATGCACCGACACTTAGTTTTAAGAGGGTATGCAGTGTCATACACGGACACGCGTCCAACACAGCGAGGACACGTGTCAGACACGTTACTAGTGTGTCCCATTGATGCGACCAAGAAATATAGGGGAGCCTATATTCCTCAATCACAAAAGACACGACAGACTTCTACCGACGAAAATGACTAAGAACAAGAAGTAGGAAAGAACAAACTCTTACATTTCAATTTAAACTAAATAAAAGAAAACTTACACCAATACAAACGACTCTTGCAAACAAAATGACGACACCCTAAAGTTGCTGCACTTAGAGAAAAGGGATACAGATGGAGTGGCACTTGCGGAGAGACGAAAGAGGTTAGAAGCCCGAGAAGAAAGGTTGGAAAGAGCCCGCAGGATTTTCGGAGGGGATGAGAAAAGAAGGGTGGAAAGAGCCCGCAGGATTTCTAAAGCCAACCCGCAGGTTAAAACTTCCAAAAATAACTTATCATTCAACTTTTTTCAAACATTATAAATCCTCCCATATTTATAGGTACGAACGAGGAATACTAAGAGACACATTACATTAATTCTAACACAAGAAACTAAACACCATAAGCATAGAAATCCTTCCCCATGCTCATGGAAATCAACCCAAACCAGGAACCGAAGCAGCCACCGCGGGAAACAAGGAGGCCGCACGGAACCAAGGGGCCACGGCCTCGGGAAAGAGCCCAGGCACGGGAAAACCAGCGGCCGGCCAGAATCCAAGGGGGCAAATGCACAAAATACTAAAAGTCATGAAGGAAACCAAGGAGTCACCTCATGGGAGATGACATTTCTTAAAATTCCAAAGGCCGGTTTGGAATTCCAAGAGACAACAATAACTAAAACATAAAAAGCATAAAATTACATTAAATAAAAAGATAACTATGAGCTAAAATCATAGCTAATAATGAGCTAAATTTTAGTTCCATTTAATGAACTAAAATCCAGCTCATAAATGAGCTAAAATTCCAGCTCAATTTTGATTGAGCCACTAGACTCAAGGGAAGTCAAAATTTGATTTATTTTGTACTCGTGTTGACCCCCCTTTGTCTACATCAGATTCTCCCCTTCTTGAAAAATTCAGCTCCTGATGAATTTGGTTGTTGTTGATTCGCTTGAGGCGGTGCATACTGTTCATCGAGCTCATTGAGTTTTTCACCAAACCTTTTCAGAATTTCTTTCTGCTCCTTGAATTGTTGTTGCAGATATCTTTTGTACTTCTCGAATTTTTGATCACATAGGAACATGTGATATTGCAGTTTGTAGAGTCGATCTTGAAGTGGATCCGTTGAGTCTCCTTCTGTAGGTATCCATCTGTCCAACGGGAGTGGGACATCAGGATTATGTTGATCGCTTTCTTCCTGGAATGTAGCCATATTTTTGATATTTTCCATTTTTTTTTGACTCAATAAAAAATTACAAGACTCAATCTAAAAATTTAAGACAAGACTAACGACTTGACTAAACTCACAAACTCTGACTTGACGTGACACAACTTTGACAAATACTGATTTGAAAACAAAACTCGACAAACCCACCTAGGATTTCCTAACTTGCTCTGATACCAAAATGATGCGACCAAGAAATATAGGGGAGCCTATATTCCTCAATCACAAAAGACACGACATACTTCTACCGACGAAAATGACTAAGAACGAGAAGTAGGAAAGAACAAA
Organism: Dendrobium officinale; assembly: GCA_019514585.1. Taxonomy (NCBI): domain Eukaryota; kingdom Viridiplantae; phylum Streptophyta; class Magnoliopsida; order Asparagales; family Orchidaceae; genus Dendrobium; species Dendrobium officinale. The sequence goes on from CM033685.1 coordinate 17,471,270, forward strand.
CTCTTACATTTCAATTTAAACTAAATAAAAAAAAACTTACACCAATACAAACGCCTCTTGCAAACAAAATGACGACACCCTAAAGTTGCTGCATTTAAAGAAGAGGGATACAAATGGAGTGACACTTACGGAGAGACGAAAGAGGTTAGAAGCCCGAGAAGAAAGGTTGGAAAGAGCCCGCAGGATTTCCGGAGGGGATGAGAAAAGAAGGGTGGAAAGAGCCCGCAGGATTTCCAAAGCCAACCCGCAGGTTAAAACTTCAAAAAATAACGTATCATTCAACTTTTTTCAAACATTACAAATCCTCCCATATTTATAGGTATGAAAGAGGAATACCAAGAGACACATTACATTAATTCTAACTCAAGAAACTAAGCACCATAAGCATAGAAATCCTTCCCCATGCTCACGGAAATCAACCCAAATCAGGAACCGAAGCAGCCACCGCGAGAAACAAGGAGGCCGCACGGAATCAAGGGGCCACGACCTCGGGAAAGAGCCCAGGCACGGGAAAACCAGCGGCCGGCCGGAATCCAAGGGGGCAAATGCACAAAATACTAAAAGCCATGAAGGAAACCAAGGAGTCACCTCATGGGAAAAGACATTTCTTGGAATTCCAAAGGCCGGTTTGGAATTCCAAGAGACAACAATAACTAAAACATAAAAAGCATAAAATTACATTAAATAAAAAGATAACTATGAGCTAAAATTGTAGCTAATAATGAGCTAAATTTTAGTTCCATTTAATGAACTAAAATCCAGCTCATAAATGAGCTAAAATTCTAGCTCAATTTTGATTGAGCCACTAGACTCAAGGGAAGCCAAAATTTGATTTATTTTGGACTCGTGTTGACCCCCCCTTTGTCTACATCACCCATTAAAAAAAAAAATTAAAACGGACACGCGTGTCCGGCTATTATACAATTAAATAAATAAAAACCCTAATCCGCTATTTCATATTAGCCGGTTCACGCCCGAGTCTTCATTTTCTCCTTAACTCCGTATTCCTATTCGTATTCGTGGTCTTCCCGAGCGATTGAGGCGAGCAGCAGGTCGGTTGTAGATCACACCCTTGGTCTTCCTTTACGACCATAAGCAGCAAGCCATCCTCCTTAGTTTCTGGGCGCAGCTAAGGGAAGCTGACGCCAAACCGCAAATTTTTTTTCAAACCTGTAAGTTGATTTCGTCATTTTTTTCTCTGTTCGCCATTTCTCTTCATTTATCAATGATTATGTATATTTGTGATCAGAAGAGCATTTTCTTAAATAGTTTATTTGTTTTGGATTTAAATTATTCTTACAATAAATTTTATTTATTTAATGCGCTTTAACTGCGCTTTTGTTGCGCTTTAAGTGCGCTTTAATTGCGCTTTAACTGTGCTTTTGTTGCGCTTTAACTGCGCTTTAGCTGCCCCCTTGGACCCCTGACATAGTTGCAAATTTTTAATTATTTTTTAGTCAGATAGTCATAACACATGATGCAATAGTTCTTTAATTGTTTTTAACTTTGTTTGGCAATTTTTAATTGTTTTACAATAAGTCTTTATTTCTTCTATTTCATCGGTTATTTTAAAAGCAAAATGAGCACTAGTGCTGGTGGTTCAAAAGAGCCATATGTAGAAATTGACAAGCCATTATGGATTCATGTTACAAAGTTGGAAATTTTTTTTAAGGAGGGAATTTGTCATTTAAATGCAATTATTGTGGTGATACCTACAAATGATCTTATTCTAGGGTGAAAGCACACCTTCTTAAGATTTCTGGCCATGAAATTAAAATGTGTCATAAGATTACCACGTCACAGTTGATTGAATTGAACAAACAAGTTGATGAAGCTGAATCTAGGATCAAAAGGGCACTTTCTAAAGAGATATTTTTGCCATCTACCCATGGTTCATCCCACACTTCTTTCTCATCTGTTAGAGTTGATCATTCATTATCATATATAAGTGAAAGATATGATTCAAAGAAAAGAAAAGGAGTTGCCAGTAGTGCTTTAGAGAAGGCTTTTAACATGCAGCTGCGAGAAGAATTGGATGGTGAAATTGCAAGGATGTTTTTTTCAGCTGGACTTCCTTTCAACCTTGCAAGAAATCCTCATTACAAAAATGCATTCACTTTTGCATGTAATAACAATCTTGCAGGTTATGTTCCACCTGACTACAATACATTAAGATCAAAATTATTGGAAAGGGAAAGAACATATATTGAAACTGGCTTGAACCAACAAAAGGTGTGAGTGGAAAGAAAAATGAGTCACTTTGATGTGTGATTGTTGGACTGATCCTCAAAGAAGACCACTCATTAATTTCATGGCCGTTACAGAGAATTGCTTAATGTTTATTAAAGCTGTGAATTGTGAAGGGGAATACAAGGATAAATATTTCATTGCCAATTTGATTAAAGAGGTGATAGTTATTATTGGGCCTTCAAATGTTGTGCAGGTTATAACAGATAATGCACCGGTGTGTAGAGCTGCAGGATTGTTGGTGGAGCAAACTTATCCTCATATATAATGTTACGTTAATTTCTATATATTATATTAAAAAATTATTATGCCGTGTCCACGCCGCACCTGTGTCCTATATTTTTAAAAAATGCCGTGTCCCGTGTCCGTGTCGCCGTGTCCGTGTCGGTGCATCAGAGGTCAAGTTAGATTTTGGAAAATCAATTGGATTTGAAGGAAATGACGAAGTAATTACTCGTTTTTTTTATAAAATAAGTGTTTCTTGGTATTTGGTGAGGAACCATATGGAATGAAAGAGTAGTTATGGGCTGCATGAATTCATGCAATGAAGGGGCTTGGTACATTGCTAAACCCTACAATGAGGCTTCTATTTAAGATTGTTTTGAATTTCTAGGAGAGATTGAGGATTTTTCAGGCTTTTAAGGGTTGGTTGAGTCGGCTAGAAATTTGATTAGAAAGCGGGAATTTGGTGAGGATAATGTTACTTTTTTTGATTTTTTTTTTAGGTAACTTAATTGAGTAGGGTCCATGGGGCCGGTTGGTTGAGAGGAGTGTACTAGAATTAGAGATAAGAGGGCAGGGGGATTCTCTCGGTTGTATGCATGCACATAATGAAGAGGATATTCATTTTTTGGGTATAAAGGTGAAAGGTTTAATTTGGTTTGTGGAATAGTTTGTGGGAACCAAGAATTAGGAGTTCTCAGTTATTTGGCCACACTAAAAGGGAATCCATTTAATTGAGGATCCAAATAATAAGGAATGAATGTTAATTCATGTTTATTACATACCTTAATATTTCTTGCCATTTGATGATGAATGGGACGGCAGAAGCGAGGATTGAGATGAACTTCTGCTGCCTTTTTTAGTTGACAATGAAGGAATCCAATGGAAAGAAAGAATCAGTGATGTAAAAAGAAGAGATTGACTAGTTTAGTAGGGTAAATACCTCAAGGGGAAGGAGGTACAGGTGGAGAGAGAGGGAGAGAGGGGTAGCTAGGACAAGGACATGTTTAGGTCTTCAGGATTCATAAAATAAATAAATAACACTCTAAAGATTGAAGTAATAGGCTTAACATTACTAAACTAAAACAAAGATTTGGGATAGGTGATAGTAGTCATCTTGCACTACATATTGAATCACATTTCATTGTTTTAATTGTGGATTGTGAATGTATGTCCAAGTGCAGATGTGGACATCATAAATTCTATTGACTGCAAATTAGTAATTGAAAAGTTGTATTGCTGGTTTATTTCACTTCATGTTCTTTCTTCTTTTTTTCACGGGTAGTATTCTTAATCAAATAGATAGTTCTAGCAATTGATTGTTTTTTTTCCTGCAAATTACTAAAGCTGTTTGTTTTCTGATAATGGTGTGCGAGTTTACTCCTAAGCAGTTTGAACTTATATTTCGCTTTAAATTTTTGCCATATTTTTAGGATAAGCAGCTGAAGTCATCTTCTACTAAGAACATCGAGTCAGAGATTCTGTCAGAGCATATAAAGAAAGAAAAAGAAGCGGCTAAACATGGAAAACACCCATATTACCTTAAAAAATGTCAGTAACCGATTTTTTTTTTTTTTGGGACATTTAGGCCAATTAAGGCAAACTCACACACACAACGCATACACATAGACTCGAACCTTGGACCTCTTAGTTGGAAGCCTAAGCTCACAACCAATAGGCCAAGGAGAGTTGTGTATCAGTAACCGATTCTAAGTGCTCTTTTTTCCCGATGAAATTCTGAGCAACCCTGACACTTTTTGAATGTGCAGCTGTAATTCGTGAGAGAAAGCTTATCAAAAAATATAACGAGCTAAAGGTACTTCTTCTGCAACTTCTAGAAATATTGCTATTCTCTTTTGGAATGTCTTAACATATGAAGAGCATTAGCAACTTCACCGCACAATGTACAAGGCATTCCTTGTACTCAAGTTGAAAATAATTTTGAGTTAAACTCAGTGCTATTTAGCAAGACTAAATCACCCTAATGCGTCTATATATATAACTGTTTGTATTTGATTTGCAGGCTTCAGGAAAGCTTGATTCATTCATTGAAAAGAAGAGGAAGAAGAACGCATCGAAAGACCACCGCTTTATGCCATACCGTAAATCAAGTGATGATGTTCAAAGATGAATACATATAATAGTACTTTTCTCTCCACCATTACTTAGTTTTTTTTTTAAAATATCTTTTACCTCTAAGAAAATCTACGCGCAGCCAGCAGTTCATGCATCTATTTTTCTCCTAGATTATTTATTTTTAATGCAAGTTTCCATATAAATCTATTCCTTATGTAAGGGTTTCTTATTTTTTTCCCCTCAAAAATTTATATTCAGGATATTAGTAAGGGAGGTGAATGAGGTAAAACAAGTGCAAACGAGGTTAATCTTGTCAGCATAGTAGTACCGTAGCAGATTAATCCTTCTGAACAATCGTATGAGATGATGTGGGTATGAATTTTAAGGGCTTTTTTCCTTCATTGACTGCAGTTTTGATGTAATTGGAGATGTAGTTAAGTGGATGTTGCTGTGAGCAAATCTTCCTTTTGGTTGATTTCTCTGCAACTTTTTTCTGTATTAAGGTAACTATGGTATAGTGTTACTGATTACTGGAATCAGCATTTTTTTTTATAATGTTGTATGATTAAGATTTTTTGTTGCTTTATAAAGCTGCCATAGAGAAAGTAATGTGTAGAAAACAACAACAACAACATCAAGCCTTTGTCCCATTACGTGCGGTTGGCTACATGAATCCGTTTTCGCTAATGTTGTTGTATTGTAGAAAATAACATCCTAGTACAAACATTTTTTGGAAACAACGAAAAAATAATGGTTGAGCAAAAATTGTAGTTGCAGTTCATGAAACAAGAGAAATTATTCTGTGCGGATGACCGTTTGGAGACCAACTAGAATGTGCGTCAGCAGTACCAAGCCGTGGTACGAAGCAGGGATGACATGTCACAATTTGGTTGATCTCCGGACTACGTTCAGAATCTGCACAAAATTATTTTTTGTGAATGAAATAAACAATAAGAAAGTTGTTCGAAATGAAATACAAATCTTAAATCCCAAGCAATTGATGTTTATTTTTACCCTCGAATGTGGGCTGCTGTAGTGGAGGCTGAGCCCTCAGCCATGGGGCTACGGCATTGTGCAGGCCGAGCTCCCAATCATGGGGCCATGGCGCCACAAAGCATACTGTAATTCGTATTTGAGTTGCCTTACATTGGAAAGGAAATATGGTGAAATGTGCAGTGCGTTGTGCTTTAAATATGACTGGATTTCTCAGTTATCTGCGATAAATGTTGATTTAGTTTTTATAATTTTTTTAAGAAATAGATATTCATGATTTATGTTTGAATTATAAATTATTTTAATTGAATAAATTTATTCTCGAGATTTATTGTGAGTACTCTCATTTGATTCAAATTATATATGCGACAACTTTTTATTTTATCCGTTTAGTGAATCGCACTTTGCTCAAATTGGTTTTTATGGTTAGACCAATCCAACGGGGTCGAATTGAATGATATAATAAATAATAATATTATTAAAAATTAATAAAATTAACTTACTAATAGGGTCTAACTTTAATAAAAAATTAATCTTTTCATACTTATCAAGTATTGAAACTAAGAATGAGTTGGAGGTTTTAAAAATCACACTTTATGTATATATATATATATATATATATATAATCATTGGTATAATATAAATATATGAGCATTTAATAAAATTTTAAAAAAAATATATAATAAAAATTTATAAATATAAATATCCTTTAAGCATAATATATATTTATAAGAATAATATTTTTAATATAATATATAAATTCATAATATTAAAAAATTTATATTATTAATTATTATAATGTACATTATAATAAATTTATAATACACATTTAAAAATTTCGCAATCCAATCGACTCAAATTCATAGCCCAACTATCCCAAATTCACATTCTAATACATATAATATTCATGCAACTTTTTGTTCCACATCATAGGAGTTTAAGGTAATCGTTTATATAGTGTGAAGTACACACTTTTTATTAAACATATTATGTGAGATAATATGCATAGATTATAGTGTAATTAATCATCATATTTAATTAAAAAGTTAAAAAAATTTAAAAGTATTTATATTGTTTAGGATTTAATTAAAATATTTTTCTGTAGAACCGGTTAGTTCTTTCCAACCTGGACTAGTTCAATTGAATTGATGGTACGATTTCTTCTTTCTTTTTATGTTTTCTCGTTTGAAATGTATTGAATTGACAACAGTCCCTTCTCCAACCATACCAGAAACGAGAGCTCCCTCCACCTGCTCCAGAATACCCATATTAGCATCATCAGCAAAACCATCATTCAAAATAGGAGATGAAGATGGAGAAGGTATAAGGTTATTAACACCCAAATCAACAACACCATCCTCAATATTGACACCGAAATTATCGGTAGGCGAAGTAACAGGTAATGAATAATTAAGAGTATCATGCATTACATCATCAACAACAGGGGCAAGAGCATTGGTAGCATTCTCAAAGTTCATAATGCGATTAGGATGTAAAACAGAACATTCTAAATTCAAATGACCAAGGGACTTACAGTAACCACAAAAAGAGGGAAAATCATCATTTCAACAGATTGAATATACCCAAACTTAACAGGGATAAGCCAAATATGATCTGGATAGAGTTTGGTAATATCGAGTTTAACAAGAACACGAGCAACAAAAGGACAAGAACCAACATTTGTAGCATTGTCCGTTTTTAATGGTTTTCAAACAAATATCACAAACCATGAATGATACATGGAGAAAAGAAATGGAGTGCAAATTAGGGAAGAAAATCCAAATAGGTATAACTGAAGATTCAACATTAACATAAAAAAAGGGAGACCATTTGGATAGCTTTCATAAAATAATTGTTCACGAAATAAGAATGATAAGAGAAGACACGACTATAATACAAATCCTTACTCAATTTAATCAGCACATGCCTAGCATTTAAAAGAGTAACATAAAAAACTTCCAATGAGATTAAGGTTGAAAAAAAAATTTACGAATGGCATCTAAGGATGGTCTGCGGCCGGGGAAAGAACCAATCAAGGAGAACTCGAATGGCGCTGCCAAAGTGAGAATTATCGCCTCCAAAATCCACAGTGAAGGCAAACCATGGTGTGTAATAGATTTAAGGTCGAGAAACACCACCGAATGAGAAGCCCCAGAAAGGGCCTCAAGAAATGAGCGAGAATAAGATTTTCCATCTAAGAAGCTAGGGTCATTCACATGATTAATCACCATTCCAACCGAAGAGCCGCCAGAGGTTGACTATCTCAACGAGAGACAAAACCTTTACAAAAAAATAAAGAAATATAAAGAGAAACTAGGAAAAACACTTCCCATAAGACGGGGGAAGGCACGGTGAGTGGAGGCGCCACTTGTAATATCAGTTTTTGCTCCAGGTTCGTCCGGGACGAAGTTGGATCGTCCGGGACGATCGGTACAGGTTGTGCAGAAAATCAGTTTTGGTTGTATGATTCGTCGGGACGAAAATTGGATCGTCTGGACGAAAATTCTCCCGTGAACCCTTCGCCAGGGACGATATGTCATTTTTCGTCTGGACGAAATTCCTCTCTTCATGGATCGTCCGGTACGAAGCTCGTTCGTCCGGGACGATCAGTCTGGATATATATAGAAATGAGATATTTTGAAGAGAGAGAAAAAGCTGAGGAGAGAGAAAAACGAAGGAAAAAGTGGAAAAGTTGATTTTTTCGGACGACGCGGAGCCGTTTTCGCCCGAAGTGGCTGTTGAGGAAATTGCTGTGCTCGAGGTAAGGCACATTCCGCCTTTCTCAATTTTCAGAACCGTCGTGTTTGGCGGTATATTCTGTCCGGATTTCGTTTTCGTTAATGATTTTTGTCCGTATCTGTTGATTGGCTCAGTTTTTACCGCGTAACTTTCTGTATATTGTTGACGTGCCGAGTGTGCACATTTTGGTTATTTTCTGAAGATTTTCGTCCGGGTATTTTTGATTCGACTGTGTTTTTAGTCGACCAGATTTTTCTGTGAAATTGGAATTTATCTGTGCAGTAGAATAAATGTTCTGAAATGTTGATATCTGTATTCTGTGCGAATTCGGTAAATTTTCTTTGCAGGAATTTTTGTGTAAATTCCGTATACTGCCGTTGTGCTGCCCGATTTTTTTTGGGTAATTTCTGAATTGTCCGTATTTCTTCTGAATTGAAATGCTATGTGTATAAGCTATATAAAAAGGGAGTTATAAGGGGCCTGAATCCTATGAGATTCAGTTAGTGAAACGGGAAATCTGCAATGAGATCAAATCTGATGTCTGTTCTGTTCCGGATCCGATGAATTCTGTTTTGGTGCTATAAGCACATCTGTTTTGGTGCCGTGAGCACAAAGGGAGACATAAGGGGCCTGGATCCTATGAGATTCAGTCAGTGTCTGGGAAGGGAGGCATAAGGGGCCGGAATCCATAGAGATTCCGTCAGTGTCAGGGCATTTAGCTATATGTATCTGTACTATTTTCTGTATCTGTTCTGTTCTGTACGAAATTGTGATTATGATATGATATGATCCGTACGATTCTGATTTCTGATTCTGACTCTGTTGATTTGTTCTGTTCTGATACGATCTGTACGACTCTGATGTGATTTGATACCTGTCCGTAAGTTTTGATTTCCAATTCTGTTCCGATTTCTGATCTGATTTCTGTCCGATGAATTTGGTTCTGTTTTCTGAGAATTTAGATCGGTGGTTTGTTGCTTTGCTGAGCTGTTGAGCTCACCCTTGCTTTCTGGTGGTTTTCAGGTTCTGGGAAGGGCAAGGAAGTTCAGGACTAGGTTTCAGAGTCTGATCAGATTAGGTACTTTTGTACTTTTGATTTTTGTACAGTCATGGCTTTTCTGTTCTGTCTTTCTTTCTGTTGAAAGCCATGTACTGTTCTGTAGATGATTATTTTGAGGAAATGAAAAGATAGATGTTTTGTTCCGCTGCATTTGATGTTTTTAGTAGCTCTGTTGTTCTGTGTGCTTCTGTTGAGTTAAGAATTTGAAAGATCAGTTCAGTAACCTAATCCAAAGCCAGATCCTGGTTAAGAAAGGTCTCTCGTCGCGATCCGGCTCGGGCGGGATCCGTCCCCGTCGGGTCGGGTCGTGACAAGCTTTTTGTGGTATCAGAGCACTGGTTTTGGAAACAGGTTGGATTGTAAAACAGAGCTCTAGGAAGTGATCAGTGAGTCTGTCTAGGAGGTAGTTTTGGGTCGTTTGGCTTTTTATTGTGTTATTTTGTGTTGTTTTGTGATAGTTTTCCGGATTTTCTGGATTTTTCTGTATGGATCAGCCAGACCCAGACATGACAGACGGTCAGAGTGACGATCAGGCAGCACCAGTGGGGAGTACAGCCCCAGTGGTCGGTGCTGATACGCTTTCACAGTTTGCTTCACTTGTTGCTCAGATGATGAGCGAGACTCAGAGCAGAACTTCGACTGTTAGATCTGAGGACATTGATCGACACCTGCAGTTATTTTTGAGGTTGAAGCCTCCGAGGTTTGAGGGCGCTGTTGAGCCCAGAGCAGCCGAGGAGTGGCTGAGGAGATTGGAGAAGACTTTTGACGGGATGCAGTGTCCTGCAGACAGGAAAGTTCCGTTAGCTGTTTTTCTGTTGGACGGAGAGGCTGAGCACTGGTGGGATGGCCAGCAAGCAGCCAGATTTCAGGGCAGATTGAACTCTTTGATTACTTGGGAGGAGTTCACCGAAGTATTTCGGGACTGGTTTGTTCCCCCTTCTGCACGACAGCAGATGCAGGAGAGTTTTCTGAGACTTGTTCAGGGGAGCAAGACGGTGATGCAGTACGAGGCTGAGTTTACTGCATTAGCCAGGTACGCTCCGCAGCTGGTTAGCACGTCTGCTGAGAGGTGCTACAGATTTCTGAGAGGCTTACGAGACACTTTGAGGCAGCCTCTGATACCGTTCCGGATTACTGATTTCTCTGAGCTTGTGGAGCGAGCTCGTCTGATTGAGAATGACATGACGGCTACTCAGCAGCGGTGGACTGCGAGTAGGAAGAGGTTTGGAGGAGAGACATCTGGCAGTGGTTCCTCTGGGAAGAGGAGATTTGTTCCTGGATCTGGATCTGGAGATTCCAGGAAGAGCGGAGGATCGTCTGGTACTGCTACCAGTACGACTAGTTCTGGATCTGTCAGTACGGCACCTGTGTGCCAGAGTTGTGGACGGCGACACCATGGCCAGTGCTACAGGATAGCTGGTCTTTGTTTCAGATGTGGTCAGCCGGGACATAGGATTGCAGAATGTCCGCAGATGGGGATTTGATCAGCGTTCTGAGCAGCGATCTGAGGGCTTTGTCAGACCTGTTGGTTCAGCAGCAGGAAGACCGAGGACTGTTCCTCCTCGCCCTGAGGGATTTGCTGGTAGAGGTGGTGGTTCTAGTTCTGCACCGCGGAGACCACCTACGATTCAGAGGGAGCAGAGTAGTTCTGTTGCTTCAGTTCCTGCTCCAGTTCAGCCACGAGTTTACAGTCTGAGTCAGCAGGAGGCTCGTGATGCTCCGGATGTTGTGACAGGTACGGTTTACATTTCTGATCAGCCCTGTCGTGTTTTGTTTGACTCTGGAGCGAGTCATTCTTTTTTCTGTCCGAGCATTGTTTTGAGATTTTACATTTGGATTCGATGGTTTTTTACCGATTTCTTTGTCTGTGATTTTACCGGCGGGGAATCCATTGATTGCTCGACAGTTTTTGTTTGTGTGAGATCGAGATTTCTGGCAAGAAGTGGAAATCGAGTTTGATTCGATTGCCGATTTCTTCGTATGATGTGATTCTGGGCATGGATTGGCTGAGTCAGTATGAGGCTCAGATAGACTGTCTGAAGAAGCAAGTGAGTTTGCTTGTGGCTGGAGAGAGAGTTGTATTTCAGGGATTACGAGGTGTTCTCTCCAGTCTGGTTTCTGTGTTGGAGGTGAGCAGAATGTGGAAGAAAGGATGTCCGGTATTTTTAGCTTCGGTGCGGGATCTGAACCTGGAGGTTGGTTCTGTTTCTGAGATCCCTGTGGTACGGGAATTTGCTGATGTTTTTCCTGAGGAGTTGGTTGGTTTACCTCCGGATAGAGATGTGGAGTTCTCTATCGATGTTTTTCCGGGTACAGCTCCTATATCGAAAGCTCCGTACAGGATGGCACCGAAAGAACTTTCTGAGTTGAAAGTTCAGCTTCAGGAGTTGGTTGACAGAGGTTTTGTACGTCCTAGTGTTTCGCCCTGGGGAGCACCTGTTCTGTTTGTGAAAAAGAAGGACGGTACACTCCGTATGTGTATTGATTACAGAGATTTGAACAAGGTCACGATCAAGAACAAGTATCCTTTGCCTCGGATTGACGACTTGTTTGATCAGCTTTCCGGATCTTCGGTATTTTCGAAGATTGATTTGAGATCCGGATATTATCAGGTGAAGGTGAAGGAAGCTGATGTGGTGAAGACTGCTTTCAGTACTCGGTACGGGCACTATGAGTTTTTGGTTATGCCTTTTGGGGTAACCAACGCGCCTGCGATTTTCATGGATCTGATGAACCGAGTATTCAGGGAGTATTTGGATCAGTTTGTGATCGTCTTCATTGACGATATTCTGGTATATTCTGCATCTGAGGATGAGCATGCCAGACATTTGAGGATTGTGTTGGAGACTTTGAGGAGGCATCAGCTGTATGCCAAGTTCTCTAAGTGTGAATTCTGGCTGAAGAGCATTTCTTTTCTGGGGCATGTGATTAGCGGAAAAGGCATTTCTGTAGATCCCCAGAAGATTCAGGCTGTTGCTGATTGGCCAAGGCCGACTACGGTATTTGAGGTACGTAGTTTCTTGGGCATGGCCGGGTATTATAGGAAGTTTGTGAAAGGATTTTCACAGATTTCGACTCCTCTGACGAGACTGACTCAGAAGTCAGTACCTTTTGTTTGGACACCGGAGTGTGAAGCTAGTTTTCAGAGATTGAAGGAGTGTTTGACTTCAGCTCCAGTGTTGGCACTTCCGTCAGGTACGGAGGGTTTCCAGGTGTTCAGTGATGCTTCACTGAAAGGATTGGGTTGTGTTCTGATGCAGCATGGTCAGGTAATTGCTTATGCTTCGAGACAGTTGAAAAACCACATGAGAAGAATTACCCGACACATGATTTGGAGTTAGCTGCAGTAGTTTTTGCTTTGAAGATTTGGCGTCATTACTTGTATGGCGTCAGGTGTGAGATCTTTACTGATCATAAGAGCCTGAAGTATATTTTTTACTCAGAAGGATCTGAATCTGAGACAGAGGAGGTGGCTCGAGTTGATCAAGGACTACGATTTGACTATTCAGTATCAGCCTGGGAAGGCGAATGTGGTAGCGGACGCTCTGAGCAGAAAGTCTTCTGGATTCTCAGGTATTCAGCTTACCTGTGATGACTTTCTGATTCGTGATTTGGAGAGATTGCAGAGTTGGAGGTGGTTTCCTCCAATGATTTGGAGTTGGCTCAGATGAGTATTCAGTCTTCTTTGGAAGCACGGATTCAAGAAGCCCAGAAGTCAGATTCTGACTATTCGAAGTTGATAGCTCAGATTGGATCTGGTAAGACTCCTGAACTTCGAAATTTCTGATTCTGGTGCTATTTTCTGTAAGAATAGGTTGTGGGTACCTGTGTTTGAAGACTTGAGGCAGGAGATTCTGTACGAATCTCATCATTCTGGCTATACTGTTCATCCAGGCAGTGGTAAGATGTACGCTGATATGAAGCTTTTGTTTTGGTGGCCTGGGATGAAGAAGGATGTGGCAGAGTTTGTGTCGAGATGCGAAGCCTGTCAGTTGGTGAAGGCAGAGCATCAGCGACCAGGTGGACTGTTGCAGTCGTTGCCTATCCCTGAGTGGAAATGGGAGGAGGTAACGATGGATTTTGCGATGGGTTTTCCTCGATCACGACAAGGACATGATGCCATTTGGGTGGTTGTAGATCGATTGACGAAGTCAGCCCATTTTCTTCCGATCAGACAGACGGATTCAGTTGATCGCTTGGCACAGATTTATGTGAAGGAAATAGTCAGATTGCACGGTGTGCCTCGTGTGATCGTATCTGATCGAGATGGACGCTTTACTTCCAGACTTTGGAAAGGCATTCAGCAAGGCTTGGGTACGAAACTGCATTTCAGTACAGCCTTTCATCCTCAGACCGACGGACAGTCTGAGAGGACGATTCAGGTACTGGAAGATCTGTTGAGGCTTTGTGTTCTGGACTTTAGCGGAAGTTGGGAGGATCATATTCCGCTGATTGAGTTTGCCTATAACAACAGTTTTCAGTCCAGTATCGGTATGGCACCGTACGAGGCTTTGTATGGCAGGAAGTGTCGTACTCCTTTGACTCTGACGGAGGTCGGAGATAGACAGGCTTTGGGGGCCACTTTTGCTGATGAAACTGCTCAGAAGATCAATTTGATAAGAGAAAGATTGAAAGCCGCTCAAGATCGTCAGCAGAAGTATTACAATCAGAAGCACAGATTTGTTTGAGTTTCAGGTCGGTGACTTTGTGTATGTCAAAGTCAGCCCGATGAAAGGTGTGAGCAGATTTGGTCAGGTGAGTAAGCTTAGTCCAAGGTATGTTGGACCATTTGAGATTTTGGAAAGAATTGGAAAATCTGCTTATCGCCTATTGCTTTCTGATTCTATGCCTGACGTGCATAATGTGTTTCACGTATCCACTCTGAGGAAGTGGGTTTCAGACTCTGGGAAGAAGTTGTCAGCTGATGAGGTGGAGATTCAGGAGAATCTGGCGTACAAGGAAGAGCCAGAGCTTATTTTGGCATACGACGTCCGAAAGTTAAGAAATAAAGAGATTCCGATGGTTAAAGTCCAGTGGAAGCACCGGACTGCACGGGAAGCAACTTGGGAGAAGGAGTCTGATATGAGACGGTCGTACCCGTACTTGTTTTGACGGAGGTTGGATTGGATAATGTCGAGGACGACATTTTTTTTTAAGTTGGGGAGATTGTAATATCAGTTTTTTGCTCCAGGTTCGTCCGGGACGAAGTTGGATCGTCCGGGACGATCGGTACAGGTTGTGCAGAAAATCAGTTTTGGTTGTATGATTCGTCGGGACGAAAATTGGATCGTCTGGACGAAAATTCTCCCCGTGAACCCTTCGCCAGGGACGATATGTCATTTTTCGTCTGGACGAAATTCCTCTCTTCATGGATCGTCCGGTACGAAGCTCGTTCGTCCGGGACGATCAGTCTGGATATATATATAGAAATGAGATATTTTGAAGAGAGAGAAAAAGCTGAGGAGAGAGAAAAACGAAGGAAAAAGTGGAAAAGTTGATTTTCGGACGACGCGGAGCCGTTTTTTCGCCCGAAGTGGCTGTTGAGGAAATTGCTGTGCTCGAGGTAAGGCACATTCCGCCTTTCTCAATTTTCAGAACCGTCGTGTTTGGCGGTATATTCTGTCCGGATTTCGTTTTCGTTAATGATTTTTGTCCGTATCTGTTGATTGGCTCAGTTTTTTTACCGCGTAACTTTCTGTATATTGTTGACGTGCCGAGTGTGCACATTTTGGTTATTTTCTGAAGATTTTCGTCCGGGTATTTTTGATTCGACTGTGTTTTTTAGTCGACCAGATTTTTCTGTGAAATTGGAATTTATCTGTGCAGTAGAATAAATGTTCTGAAATGTTGATATCTGTATTCTGTGCGAATTCGGTAAATTTTCTTTGCAGGAATTTTTGTGTAAATTCCGTATACTGCCGTTGTGCTGCCCGATTTTTTTGGGTAATTTCTGAATTGTCCGTATTTCTTCTGAATTGAAATGCTATGTGTATAAGCTATAAAAAGGGAGTTATAAGGGGCCTGAATCCTATGAGATTCAGTTAGTGAAACGGGAAATCTGCAATGAGATCAAATCTGATGTCTGTTCTGTTCCGGATCCGATGAATTCTGTTTTGGTGCTATAAGCACATCTGTTTTTGGTGCCGTGAGCACAAAGGGAGACATAAGGGGCCTGGATCCTATGAGATTCAGTCAGTGTCTGGGAAGGGAGGCATAAGGGGCCGGAATCCATAGAGATTCCGTCAGTGTCAGGGCATTTAGCTATATGTATCTGTACTATTTTCTGTATCTGTTCTGTTCTGTACGAAATTGTGATTATGATATGATATGATCCGTACGATTCTGATTTCTGATTCTGACTCTGTTGATTTGTTCTGTTCTGATACGATCTGTACGACTCTGATGTGATTTGATACCTGTCCGTAAGTTTTGATTTCCAATTCTGTTCCGATTTCTGATCTGATTTCTGTCCGATGAATTTGGTTCTGTTTTCTGAGAATTTAGATTGGTGGTTTGTTGCTTTGCTGAGCTGTTGAGCTCACCCTTGCTTTCTGGTGGTTTTCAGGTTCTGGGAAGGGCAAGGAAGTTCAGGACTAGGTTTCAGAGTCTGATCAGATTAGGTACTTTTGTACTTTTGATTTTTGTACAGTCATGGCTTTTCTGTTCTGTCTTTCTTTCTGTTGAAAGCCATGTACTGTTCTGTAGATGATTATTTTGAGGAAATGAAAAGATAGATGTTTTGTTCCGCTGCATTTGATGTTTTTAGTAGCTCTGTTGTTCTGTGTGCTTCTGTTGAGTTAAGAATTTGAAAGATCAGTTCAGTAACCTAATCCAAAGCCAGATCCTGGTTAAGAAAGATGGTAGTTGTAGGGACCGTAGCCGGCAAGGGACGATGGTCGGAGGGATTGTATGTCGGCAGGTGACGGTGGACGTAGGGATCTTAGTCAGCGGGCGTCAGAGGTTGGAGGGGCAATAGTTGGCAGGAAACAATGGTCGTTGGGGGTACTATAGTCGGTGGGCGTCAATGATTGTAGGGATCGTAATCGGCAGATGATGGAGGTTAGAGGTGGCAAGTAGATTGATAGGGGTTGGAGGTCAGATGGGGTAGTAGTCGGCAGATGGTGGTCAGAGGGACAATAGCCGGACAGGCGACGGAGGTCAGGGATGACCATAGTTGGCGGGCGATGATGGTCGACACGGACCAATAGTCGACAGGATACTGTGGTTCGAGGAACCTTAAATTAGTATTTGATTTGGAGGTCGACAGGGACCATAGTTGGTGGGTGATAGTGTTCAGAGGGATCCTAGTTGACATGCGAAAGAGGTTTGGTCGGTGGGCAATGGTGGGGCAGAGGGACCATTAGTCGATAGGCTATGGTGGTTCTAGGGACCCTTAGTTTGCTGGCGACGAAGGTCGGAGGGACCATAATTGATGGGTTACGGTGTTCAGAGGGGACCGTAGTCAGCAGGTGACTGGGTGATTAGAGGGACCATAGTCGGCCAGGTGATGGTGGTCATATACACTGTAGTCAACAGTCGTTGTGGTCGGAGGGACTGTTTGTTGGGCGAGAACAGTAGTGGAAAGCCAGGTGGTCTGATAGCGGTCAGTAGCCGGGCGGTGGTCCGGTGACGAATCTACGTAAGTTTTCCAATAATTGTGCTTGGGTGGTGTTCTAGATTCTTGAAGCCTCAAAGCTCTCTCCAATCTCTAGTAATATGTCCAAGCCCCCTCCCCGCCCCCCCCCCCCCTCCCCCCCCCCCCCCCCCCCCTTTCATGTAGAAAGTAGGAGTCTATTTATAGATTTTTTAGAGTGGCATGCTCCGTAAATATGAAGATGATCTAGGAAAAATTCAGAGTGCTCCATCGGATGACCCATATTGATCCCCTCGATTATAGAGCATTCATTAAACCTTTATGTGCCTAAATGATGTTAGAATTAAGAGGTCTTGGGCTCGTTGGAGTTGTTTATGATTATCCAATTTATGTTTTTGAACATTTCAAATGTGCTTCAGTCCTTGATTTGGATCCATTTGGGCTTGGATTGTATCGAGGTTGTTGGGCTTGTTGTGTTTAGTTTGGTATCAAGGATCCGCAATTTAATTTCTCAAAAACTTTTTTTCTCGAGATTCCACATTGATGGCAGTGATCGGTAAAGAGGTTTATTCGTATCATTGGTTGTCTCTTACCCTTTGAAAGAAGTACATATCAACCTTTATAATAATACCCATGAATAGTATCATTCGAGAATTTTTTTACCAAACACAATAACCCATCATTTAATTCTGAATCCACTTGCTAAAGACTATGAAATGGAACAATAAACAGTTAAAGCACAATCTTCTTTCAAATTAGGAACAAAAAATTAAACAAATGTCCTAAATCAAAGTAGTGTAAGACAAGCGATCCAAACAGCAGAAAATAAAACAAGAGCTTAGGACAAGTTGAGCATATAATAGAGTAGAAAAGTCCCCTAGGTGAAATAAAAGCAATTGCAGGTGTCCTCGGCAAGTTGTAATAAAAAAAAAAGCTATCTCCTACTACGTTTTTTACAATGTAACAACAAACGTGATTTTATTAATGATAATGTTAGAGCAATTGATAGTATTTCCTAAAAAAAAAAATATTATTCCTCTTGTAATAACCCAAATTTAAGTTTACTAAGATGCTTACAAACTTGAAATTTTGGTTATGATGTGAGCATTTATGGCGCCATTGTTGTGAGCATTGTGACATTAATCTCTTGGGTTTATAAGGGACTTGAGTGAGTGTTGTAGCACTAGGGTCTTTGAGCGTTGCGGCACTAGATTAGGAATTTTATTTTTTAAAATAAAATGTAGAAAACCATTACATCAAAAACTCTTGCCACCTAAAATCCCCCATTTGTTGTTGCTTGGTCGGGGAAGGAGAAATGGAAGAGGGGAGAGAGGACGAGAGAGAGAGAGAGGGGGAGAGAAAAAATCTCATTTCAGGACATTTATATTTATTGCTTTAATTGTAAAAAGTGTTTTCTAATCACAACAGGTAACCTTAACCTATCTCTATTTTTTGATTATTTTTGAGTTTTATTTATTTTCTCTCTCTTAAATTTGATATAAAATTATTATATTCCCTGATTTAGTGAACTTTCAGAGTGTATCTTTTGATATATAGTAGATATTATTACCTTAAACAATTTGACTAGTTTATATTAAAAATTTTACCAATTTGTTTTGCATAGATATTATTTTATTTAAAATAGGTAGGAGTAATATCAGATACTCAAAATGATCAGGAGTTAATATACTACATCTAGACGTAAAAATACATATAATTCATATTCATCTGATCTTAATATTCATTTTGATAGAATTACATGTATACTGATGAGCACATTGGATAACTCTACATCCCATAATCATTTCAATATGTTATGTATATGATGTTTGTTATTATGATCTATATGATATGTTATATGTATAAAAGAAAAAAGGTTGCTAAAAATGATTGACTGCTTCAGGTTGGTTTAAGACATATTATCTTATATAGGAGGGTGAGCCTATGAGGTTCCCTTTAAATAATTTTTTTTGGTGTAAAGAGATATATAAGGAGATTGTTTGATATGATATGATAAGTTGACAGACATGAAGTGACGAACAATTCTTACATGAAAGCCACCTGACTTTTGATATACGATATGAGACTAATTCCTGATAACATTATTGATACGATTGAGACTAATTCCTATTTGGTCTATCTAAAATAGCATGTATGACTTGATACACGAAAAACACCACAGATAGTTAGATGTACCGCCTTACTTAAATTTGCATAAATATCGGTGGTTACATGATAAATTATATAAGTTGATATAATGAATATGATAGAAGATATGACTAATACATGCATGGAATAAGATGGATTAAGATAATACATTGCATTTGATAGAGAACATGATATATATATGCATTGATATTGTACAACATGTATAGAACATATATAAATACTTGCTTGATATGATAAGTATATTGATAGATATATGAAATCATGTGTGGATTGAAATATAAAAAAATAATACATGCAACATACATAGATTCATAACAGGCATGCACTGTTTATTAGGCATAAGTTATAGGAATGACATAACAAACTGATCATTACTTATTTTGGTTTTCATTGTTCATATGATTACTTGTATGTTGTTCCTATTACTTTGCATTGATTATAGTTGTAGGTTTTGGTAATTTAATGAGTTGTCAATAGAGTGAGGCTGAGGATTAGACTTTTCATGTTTCTTTTAGATTTATGCATTTTTTATTTTATTCTTTTTATAGTCTGAAGTATTAAAAAGAATACTAATGTACTGCTGTATTGACTGAACTTTTAACAATTTATAAATGAATTTTGGATGAATGATGATATAGTAAAATATTTTGATGTACATGATTGCTTATGTTGGTTTTATTTAATAAATAAAAATTAAAGAACTTGGTAGGTTAATTAAGATATAAAAGAGGCAATTCTTTCACATTTAGGCATTTAGGGAATCACAAATTTGGTATCAGAGTAGTAAGGGTTGGTGAAAAAATTAAATTGTAACTAGAAACTATATAAAATTAATTGAGATGGGTAGAAATTAAGTCATGTTGGTGTATTCATTTTTTATTTTATAATTGCATGCAATGTCCTCTTATGATTTAATTAGTTCTAAGTGATATTTATGGAGAAAATTATAACAAAAAAGATTAAAAATAAAATTAAAAAAAATTATAAGTTAATGAAAAAGAGAACTATATTGAGTGCAATGGATCCATTTAGTCATAAAGTACCAAATGAACAAAGCACAAGGACCCCATTAAGTTATGATAGTGTCATGTAGTTTGTTAGTAGCTTAACTACTACATGATGCTCAAAGTAGACAGACTAGAATTAAGGAGACTGAGGATGACAAGCACTTATATATGTTCTAAAAGTTGAAGCCCTTATTATTTAGGGGATCAATAGAGCTATAAGTAGCTTGAGGACTAGTTGTTGAGAATATCGAAAAGATATTTGATAGCGGTTTATAGTGTCTAGAGAATTAAAAAAGTATCACTAGTATTTTTTTTGAAGGTGAAGCTAAAAGGTTGGATATGATAGCAGAGAAAAAAGCTTCAGGATAAAGTTAAAATCATTGATTATATGAGAGAAATTTTTGTCATGTACTTTAGAGATTAGTTTGCATCTTTATCAGCAAGATAATAGATGTAAGGGGCTTTTATGAGACTTGAACAAGGAGACAACATTTATAATGTAGTATGAAGCTATAACTTTATTATGTTGGCTAGGTATACACCACAATTAATTAGCACTGTGTTAAGAAGAAATACTAAAGATTTTTAAAGGAAGTAGAAGGATGAACTAAGACACCCTTGTGGTTACCACTAAGAATTCAAGAGTTTTCAAAATTGGTTGAGAAAGTAAGACCAGCAGAAAATAATTTGACTATTCCTCAATTTATATAAGTTATGAATACGAAGAGAGCAGGTAAGAGAAATGGACAAAAGAAGAAAATAGTGAAAACAAAACCAAGTTTGCTAATTCCAAAAGAGAATAATGATACTAGTGTGGTAGTGTTGTAGAGTGTGCCTAATGTGATAGGATACATGCATGATAGTCCTATCTTATCATGGGGGATAATAATTTAGCATGTGCTCAATATGAATACATAATATGATGAATGCTTGTAAGAGAAGATGGGGAGGGATCAATGGTCCTAAGACAGATCAGTCTAGAAAATATATAAGCAAAGAATTATGGTATCTTAAATGTCTAGTTAAGCTCTGTGCGTGGGATAGATGGAAGCATGGTCAGAATGAACATGCAATCCACATGCAAGGCAAAACCTTGAATGAGATTGAATTCCTGAGCATGTTGAATTCTTCGAAAAGTAAGCTATGTAGGAGGAGCCTACTTGAAAAATTCAACTACAGGTTAACATGGAGAAGTCAGAAAAAATCAATTCACTTCCCTTGGAAAGAACATTACATGAGAACAAGGCAATAAGATCTGACGTGAAGAGACCCACTTGGAGAGTTAGCAAGAAAATAAGAAGGATCTTCTAAATGATCCAAGAGATGTTTGTTCCAGTGGGTTCAAATAGGGGTTTTGAGTAAGAAAGTCAGCATGATTATGCGAGAGATGCACTAAAATTTTATATTGTGGTGGAGCCCGAGTGGTCCTTCTTTGGGCTCGATTCTTGGATTTGTGTTTGATTGGTATGGTAGATTTTTGCTAGGTGGAATTCCACTTCTTAGTGTAATTCATCCTTGCAATTTTTGCCACATGTAACCGGCGCCTAATAGGAGTAAAAAACATGCATTTTAGCTACAACTTACTGACCTCCCCCCCCCCAAACGGGCATTGGTATTACTCGTTGCTAACAGCAGATGTAGAAAGAGCTTTTTTTAGCCATGAATATTATAAAAAAGTAACTGCGAAATAGGATTTGAGATCAATGGATGAATAATTTATTAATATTTGTATTTGAGAAAGAAATTTTAGATTCTATTGAAAAAGAAGTGATCATTCAACTCTTTCATAATACGAACAAGATAGACGTTATAAATTGTAAGTTCTTTATTATCTTATATTTAATATTATACATTTTTTTAATAAATAATTGAACAAAATTTTAAAAACTATCTAAGTCCCAGATGAAAAAAAAGTTGAGGGAAAATTTTTAATAAAATAATTTAGGCCCCCCCCTCAATAAATTTGCTGGCTCCGCCAACGGGATGGAAGGATTATGGAGTGGGAGTTAGCAGGTAACCCATGTTGTTAATAAAATGATATACACCAACTCATTAAGGGTGTGATAATTTTGAGTCAATCAATATTGTGAGAGATGTATGATACAACATGTCCATTAATATAACTTCTCTATATGAATAATACTATTAAAACTTTTTAGCTATTTTGATTGAAATGCATTGCTTAGCTTTGTCATGTTAGGTCATAAGTCTTTGATGAGAAAAGTTGAGGGTTTGCATTAGGTAGATAAAACAAACCAATATAAAATTTATCGAATAATCAATGACATGAGTCCGTTAATACAGGCGTGTTAATGCATAGGGTGTTCCCTGAAGCGCAACGATGTATGACATGAAAATACATCGATGAGTGAGAAGGGCCGCTGCAAACCAGTGCTTGGGTGTAGTGTTAAATAGTAAGTGTGATCTACATTCCATAGATGTGATGTGGGAAAAGAATTCAAATCAATGAAAACTAAAATTAGGATAAAAACTTCTCAATATAGGTTCCTGTTATAAACTGAATTAAATGAACTAATAGATATTATGAAATCATAGGAAGATAAATATTATAATGCAGAATTCAGAGAATTTTAAATGGGTTGAGAGAAGAAGGCTAAGGAGATTGATGGTTTAAGATTTAACCTCTGGTATTCTGGTAGGAGTTGTACTAGAAATGATATATGTGTGATTACAGATAAGAGTTTGAAGGATAATATTATAAAAATTAATAGATTTGGAGATAAATAGCTTTAAAGATTGATATTTATACTAAAATTACTAATATTATAAGCGCTTATTCTTCTCAAATAGGCTTTGATATATATTCAAAACTAAAATTTTAAAATGACCTAAAAAAATTAATATAAAAAATATCTCTCAAAGAAAGAGTTTTTATTTGAGAAAATTTAAATATACATGTTGGTAGACATGTAGATGATTTTAAAAGCATTCATGGTGGCTAAGGCTTTTGATCGACTAATGAAGGTAGTAAGATCATATTATATATATATATATTTTTAGCTTATAATTTTGTAATTGTTAATACCTTATTTAAGAAAAGAGATGAACATCTCATCACTTATAATAATTGATATAACAAAACTCAGATTGATTATTTTTTATAAGAAAAATATATTATCTATATTGTAAATATTATGAAGTTATTCCGAGTGAAAGTTTATGTATCCAACATCACTTTTTAGGCCTTTAAAGAATATTAGCAAAAATATTTTTTAGAATATGATTCTAGATCTTAAGACTTTGTCACTACATGAGAAAACTAATGTTATGTGGAAAAAATTAATTAGTGATATTAAGAGTATTGCAAAATATGTGCTTGGTGTATTAAAAGGAAAATAGTAAAAATAGTTGGTAATGAAATTAAAATGTACAAGAAAAGATAAAAAATAAGAAAATTTGTTATAAAAATTAGTTTAGCTATAAAAATTTTGATAATTAGGAAAGATATAAAGAAGCTCATAAGAAGTCTAAGAAAATAATTTGCAATGTAAAGATTTTAGCTTTTAAAGATTTATATAATATATTAGATACAAAGGATGGTGAAAGATATATGTATAAGTTAGCTAAGCAAAGAGATATGAGTAGTAATGATTTAGTTTAAGTGAAGTGTATTAAGGTCAAAGATCAAAAAGTGCTTTTATTAGAAGAGGATATTCAACAAAGGTAAATGAGATATTTTGTAAACTTTTAAATGAAGATTATGAGAATGTGATTGACTTTGGTGACCTTAGCACTCTAAATGAAAATAAGATTTTTATTTTTATAGATATATTAGTAAAATCGAAGTTAAAGAGGCTTTAAAGAAAATAAAGTGTGGAAAAGCTATTGAACATGATGATATTCTAATAAAGGTGTGAAAATTCTTAGGAGATGAATGAATTTATTGGCTTACTAAACTTTTCAATATTATTTTGAAGATTAAAAAGATGTCAGATGAGTGGAGAATGAGTGTGTTGATTCCTATTTTTAAGAATAAAGGTGATACACAAGATTGTGCAAATTATAGAGGAATTAAGTTAATGTGTCATAATTTTAAACTAAAAGAGAAAGTTATGGCGCATAGGTTGTGGTGTGACACTAATGTTTCTCAAAATCAATTTGGATTCATGCCAGGTAGATCTTTTATGGAAGCTATACATTTATTGAGAGTGTTAACGGAGAAGTATAGAGAGAATATGGTGGATTTACATATGATTTTTATTGATTTAGAGAAAGCATATGATAAAGTTTCAAGAGAAGTGCTATGGAGAGTTTTCCATAAGAAATGAGTTAATAATGCTTATATTAAAGTCATTAAGGATATGTATGCAGGAGTTGTTACTTGTGTTCAAAACACAACTTGTAGTTTGACCAAGTATGTTTCTTATTTTAGTTGGATTATACATCAAGGATCAAGCATTAAGACCATATCTTATTTTGCTTTCTCATGGATGTTTTCTCTAGACATTTGCAAGAGGTTCAGTACCAAGGTGTATGCTTTTTGCTGATGAAATTCTTTTGTTGATAAGACTAGATGAGGGAGTTGAAGGTAAACTTGAATTATGGAAGGTCAACCTTAGAGTCTAAAGGCTTTCATTTGAGTAGATCTAAAATAGTAATATATGGAGTATAATTTTTAGTAATAATAGATCTAGTGGGGGATTGTGACTTTGGGCGATCAAAGTCATTAAATAAGAGTACAAGTTTTAGATATCTTGGGTCTATGTGTTCAGGGATGTGATGGTGAAATAGATGGGGATATTATCAGCAGAACTTCAAGTTGGATGTTTGAAGTGGGGGAGGAAATGTATCGGGCATTTGTTGAACTGTGTTAGAAAAGTTTACCCCTCAAAATTAAAGAGAAATTTCTATAAGATGTTAGTGAGGACTCGCAATGCTTTATGGTTTATTAAATTTTTGGATATCTCTATTCTACTATTTTATTAAGTAATAAAACTCAAAGATATGACATTTGCGTATCAGAGTATAATGTCATGCAATTTTGTAAATGATATTATTCACAAAATAGTAAGCTTAACGACTTTCTCGTTGAATCGGCACTGACCCTTTCTAGGTCTATCACTTTATTAGATTTTATTTCTGCATTTAGGAAATCGTAGTATATAATGTATGTGGGGGCTTGGTTATCTATTTAAGAAAATGAATCTTTATTTTAATTAATTTTAGAAAACAACTCAATTTGGTGATAGGACAATCATTCAAAATTGAATTTCCTGTAAAAGCCCCACTTAATGGGATAAATTTTTGGTGTTGTTGTTGATGATTGAAATGCATTGCATTTATATGACTGTTGAATAACATGTATATTGTGTGAATAAATGCAATATATGATTTGATCGGCAATTGATGTGTTCAGTGATCAATAATTATATAGTATATGCTAGTGATTCTTAGTGAGAAATTATCGAGGATGATATGTTTCTAAGAAAGGTAGATTGTAATTTCCCTAAATTTATGTTCATCAAAATGCTTGTAAATATGAAAATTTTTTCTTAGTGAGCACTGCGGCGTTGTGGTTGTAAGCACTATGGTTGCGAATCTCTGGGGTTTATACGGATTTGAATGAGCGCTACGATTTTTGGTTTGACATTAGGTTTGAATTTTATTTTTTTTTAAATAATATTTTTTAAAAACCATGCTTAGAACTTCTTACCTCCTCAACCATCTTTTGCTATTACGGGCGACACGGACGCAAGGGTGAGAAATAGAGACGGGGAGAGAGAGAAAAAAAAAAAAAAT